>CM040428.1:62936812-63232140 GCA_022702705.1 Papilionanthe hookeriana x Papilionanthe teres | reverse complement strand
GTTAAAATCATACCGGACCCCCTCTACTCCCGCGCGCGCGCGTACTCTCTAACGATATGTCGGTCCATCTTCCCCGCTTTTCCCCGCTCTGCAACAAAACCCTAGGCTTTCCTCCCGCATTCGAAGGCCGTGTCTCAACTCAGAACCCAATCTCCGGAAATGTGCGCGTTCTACTCATTTGAGCGTCTGGATCCCCTCTCCAATTTTCTGCTTCAAGGTCGCCTTATGACGAGGCCGAGGTTCTCCTCCTTCCATTCTCCTCTCGCCCTCTTGGTCTTTTCGGCGGAAGGCTATCTTGATTTCGATTTCGACATTTTGGGCCTTAGCACCATCCCTGTCGATCTCCGTCATTCACATTGCCGTCACCCTCATTATCATCATTATCATGCTCTATATCATCATTTTCCCGCTTTGCTGCCCTCGGCGAACTTCTTTGGTGCAGCCGCAGATCTGATCTATCGTAAAAATACGGAAGAAGAGCATTATGTCCGGAGCCTCGGCAATGGGTTTGACACTCTCAAGCTTGGGCTTGATCGGGGCATTGGCCTCCGTATCGGCACTTCAGAGAGCAAATGCAAAAGGACTGCTGAGATCAAGGGAAAAATGATGGAGCGATTCGATCAGAAATACAAGTGCACAGCTGAGACGAATGGAGCCTTTAAGAAGGGCATTTCTAAGAAGGGATTTGATCAGCAAGTAGTTTCTAAAAGCCAGGTCTGTGATTTTCCAATAAACTATTGATGATTATTTGTATTATTGAATATTCTTGACAATAACAATAAAATGAAAGATTTTATTGTCTTAACATTATGAAAATCTCTTGGACATAAATTTCGAATGACATTCATAAGAACTTATAATTTTGTATATGTAAGTCATGGATGGCAGATATTGTCTTTCCCAAGAATTGAAGAAGGCGTTAATATAATAAAATCGGTACGTGAAGTCTCTAAAATTTGGGTAAAATTGAAGCTAGTGCCTCTGTGACATCTAACCGCCATGCTTTATGTCTTATGCTTTGGGCGTTTGGCTTAGGTGCCTACGCTTTAAGTTGGGTGCACGGGCTCTGTTTAGCTCAATCTTGCGCCGATCTTACTTCAATTTGCTCGAATAATTCATTGCTTGATTACACATGTTTGTTATAAAATTCATTTAAATTAATCTTCTCAAACAAGATTCAACAATCAAATAACTAATGTAATTAAAATCTCAAAATCAAGCAGACTATTATGCATCATTAGAAAGTTAGATTAAAAAAAAATATATATATTTTTATCAAATTCTTTCATATTTATCTTTGCTCTTCCTCAGGTAAAGTCCGAATAGAAATAATTTGGAGAAATATGACTTCAAAAATACACATAAAACGATTTAAAGCACTACATAATTATTAGATTATGTTCAATCCGGCTATTCGAATGGTTAAGGCTATCAGCCGCTAGATTAGAATTCAAGCATTGTTTCAAAAGGTACATTAATTTTTTTATGAAAGTAAAAGAAAAAAAAACAAAAATTTTGAAAGCCACATTTTGGTAAGTTGAATCGGTGACACTGCCAGACAATGTGTCTGATGTCGTATGTTAAACAGTAGAAATAATACACACAACTCATGGCCTGTTGGTTGGCAGAGTTCTCTGTAAGTCCCCTCAGGTTATGGGTTCGATCTCCTGTGGCATGGGGTTCTCGAATATATAGGCACATGTCGTCAGGCCTCCATCATAAAGTTGTAGCGCATAATGAATCGCTATTTGAGGCCATACGCATATATAAATATCGATATCTATATTTTTTATTAATATATATATATATATATATATATATATATATATATATGTATGTATGTATATGTATATATATAACTGATTTTAATTAATTTTAGGTTTTATGATTTAAACTAAAATATTAGTTAACAATATGTATTTAAAAATTGAAAAGAAGTAATTTGAACTTTGATGTTAATTTGATTTTTCAAAAAATTTATATAAATTTAGTTATCCACTTTCTTATAAAAATGATATATATATATATATATATATATATATATATATACACACACACACACACACATATATATATATAGACACACACACACACACACACACACACACACACATATATATATATATATATATATATATATATTGGAAAAGGAACTATCAGGGCTCCCTACATATTAAAAAACCGAGAAGGTGAACTATATCTCAAAACATAGCTAAAAAGAAAAAAGGATACCACTGCAACCTTTAAAATGTAAACGACAAATACAACAAAAATAAAAATGAAAGCAGGAAACTCATTAAAGGAAAAGCCAGAGTGCAGCAGTCAGGTGACAACTCTAAGGTGGGGGATGTCTAGAAGATCTCCTTTGAGCAGGAAAGCTAGTGCTGCAGGGGTAGTGGATGAAATGTTCACAGTGAGTGAGTTCGTCGCAGCTCTAGCCAACCAATTAGCATGCTTGTTCCTCTCCATATAAATAAAAGAGTAATTGGTCTGCAACTGGGAATTGAGAGAGATAATGTGTTGTCTCCAGAAGGTAAGATGTCAAGTTAGTGAATCAGTAGAATTTAGCAATATAAGAAGAGCAGTGGAGTTAACTTCCACCCAAATGTTGTGCCAAGAGCACTCAATTGCAATTTGTAAAGCCTAGTGAACAGCTATTAGTTCAGCCTCCAAAAAATCACTAGCAATGATGGGGGCAAAAAAATGTAGCAGACAGTGTCCAAAAGAACTTCGGAACAATCCACCAATACCTACCCCATGCTCAAACAAAATTTCCATCGGTATTGATTTTGATAACATTAGGGGTAGGTGGTTTCCAGTGTGCAATGTAAATAAGGGGCTGTCTGTCAGTAAGGAAGCAGTGAAGGATGTTGGGGAACTTCTTGTGATTAATCAATTTAGAAATAAAAGTGATGTAATTTCTGCTAACCAGCTGGAAAGTGGGACAGTGGTCATGATGTTTCACTTGGTTCCTGGCCATCCAGAGAAACTAAGAGACAATGAGGGGTATGCTACCATAATTTTGAAGATTCCAACTCTCCCAGCAGAAAAAAAGATTGTCCCATTGAAGATGATCATCCTTGAAGTGAAAATGTTGCCAAAGGTTTCTCCAAATCGCTTGAGAGTAAGGACACTGAAAAACAGAAGCACAACACAACACTTAATATATATATATATATATATATATATATATATATATATATATATATATATTGTTGGGTATGACTCATATACTCGATAAGTGACATGCTGGGGCGGAGCGAGAGAGCGTAGCAGAAACATCTTTTCAATTGGGGGAGTTTTGTTATGTGAGTACGATATAAGAGTAATTTTCTAATTACATATTGTACGTCAGGGTTATATATATGTCTTATTTGTAACCCTAGGGTATTCTGTAGTCTTTTATGAAATTGATCTTTGCTCCCGAGTACATAGGCATCTTTGTCGAACTTGGTTAAATCTGTGTTCTTTGTCTAGCTTTGTGTTTTTTGTCATAAATTTCTCTATATAAGTGGTATTAGAGCCAGGTCACAGAAGACATTGTCGCAAGAAGAAGAATTTTGGCGAGATGTTTGGCTAGGGGAATGACGGTTTGGCACAAAGGTTGAATGGGCGAGTTCGGCGGTTCGGCGAACTGCAGGAGGAGTTTGACGATTCAACGGGAAGAAGACGAAGAGGAGGTTGGGACAGGGAGCACTTCTTCGAATTCGCGAATCGCAGCATTCAGCACGGGTGCGAGCAGTTCGGCTACTAAGATGAGATTCACGATGCATAGGGCTTGCGGCGGTCTGCGAGCAAGTTCACGCGACAGAGTTTTCGGGAATCATTTTCGTAGAATATTCTGGGACCAGGTTCGCACGCGACAGAATTGTTCGCACGCGACAGAATTGTTCGCACGCGACAGAACGGTTCGCATCAGGCATTTGGGGTTCTTCGCGTGATGTCAGTTCTCAACAATAGACAAGTTCGGGAGATGGTCTTCCGTAAGTCGGGAATCGCCACAGGTAAGTTCGTGACTTATTGTTCTTCTTGGAATAGCAGCAGTTCGGCAAAGCATTCGTACGAAGCAATTTGGAAGAAATTCGTGGCAGGAGAAATTTTAGACGACAATTTCTAGTGCGAAATTTGAGTTGGTGAAATTTGATGGAATTGGTAACTTCGGATTGTGTCAAACAAGGGTAAAATATTTGTTGGCACAGTAAGGACTTTTGAAGGCTTTGCGAGCTACGAAGTCTGATAATATGGAGGATGAAGATTGAGAAGAATTGCAACGAGCGGCAGCAACCATACGTTTATGTCTGACAGATGAGGTTATGCATCATGTAACGAATCTAAAATCTCCAGGAGAGGTGGAAGAAATTGGAAACTCAATTTATTTCAAAATCTCTGAAAAATAACGAATATTTGAAGAAAAAGCTGTATGGGCTTAAGATGCAAGAACATTCTGATCTAACGCGGCATGTGAATTTCTTCCATCAAATAATCACAGATTTATCACAGCTTAACGTGAGTATTAAGGATGAAGACCAGACAATGATTCTGTTGTGTTCTTTGTTTTCCTCCTATGAGCACTGATGACTACTCTTACATATGAGAAAGAAATAATCAAAGTTGATGAAATTACTACAACTATGTTGGCTCACAACCAGCGGAAGCAGAATGCAGGGGAAAACTCTCACGGCGGTAGTTTATATGTTAAGGGTAATCTGGATCGTGGAAGGAAGAAAGAGAATGATGGTTCTGGAAAGCGAAATTTCATATCAAAGTCTAAAGATAGAAAGATGATTCATTGTTACAAGTGCAAGAAGTCAGGTCATATGAAGAAAAATTGTCAAAAGCTTAAGAAGTAGGTTGAGGAGAAACGTGATGCATCATTCAAGTCTGTAAATGTGGTACAGAGTGACAATTCAGATTGCAGTGATGGTAATATGAAGAAAGATTGCTACAAGTGCAATGAGTCAGGTCATATGAAGAAATATTGACCAAAACTTAAGAAGCAGACTAAGGAGAAACGTGATGCATCATCCAAGTCTGTAAATGTGATGCAGAGTTACAATTCAGATTGCAGTGATGATAATATGCTTTCAGTTTCATCAACTCAGTTCATGGATGCATAGATTTTTGATTCAGGATGCTCTTATCACATAACACTTACAGGGAGTGATTTACTTCATACATGTTATCTAATTCTGGTTCAGTCTATTTAGGTGATGATAGATGCTGCAATATTGTTGGTATTGGTGATGTCTGGATTAAGATGTATGATAACACTGTTAGAACATTATGTGATGTCAGACATATTTCAGATTTGAAGAAGAATTTGATTTCCTTGGGCACTCTCCATAGAAATGGTTTTATTCATAAGACAGATGAGGATAGAGAAACCATCAGAATTGTTAAGGGGGCACTGACTGCGATGAAAAGAAAGTTAGCTGCAGGTAATATCTACAAACTGTTGAGGAGTATAATTGTAGGTGAAGTTCATTCTGTTGAGTTAGATGATGATAATACAATACTATGTCATATGCGTCTGGGTTATCCTAGTGAACTTGGGATGACTGAATTGCATAAAAGTAAATTGTTGCATGGTGTTAAAAGTTGCAAGCTCGACTTTTGCAATTTTGTGTTCTTGGAAAACATACTAGAGTCAGATTTATGATTGGAAAACACAAAATTGAAGGAGTTCTTAATTGTGTATTCTGATGTATGGGGCCTTACTAGGGAATCGTCATTGGGAGGATCTCTGTATTATATTATATTTATTGATGATTTCTCCAGGAAAGTTTTGGTATATTTCTTGAAGCAAAAATCAAAAGTTTTCTCTAAATTCAAGTTGTAGAAAGCTGAGGTGGAGAAACAAACTGGCAGAAAGATCAAGTATTTGAGATCTGATAATGACACGGAGTACACAAATTCGCAGTTTCAGAAGTTCTCTCAGGAGCATGGGATTCAGAGATATTTTTCAGTACGAAAGACGCCACTGCAGAATGAAGTTGCAGAAAGGATAAACAGGTCATTAGCTGAAACGACAAGATGTTTGAGACTGAATGCAGGGCTTCTTAAAAGGTTTTAGGTGAATATGAAATATGACGTGCTACCTCATCAATAGATCACCTCGGGCATCATTAGGTGATAATGTTGCAGAAGAGGTATGGACAGGTAATCCAGTTAATTTTGATCGCTTACGAATTTTTGGTTGTCATGTTTATGTGCTACCTGGAGATGAAGGATCAAAACTTGATCCAAAATCCAAGAAGTGCATCTTTCTGGGCTACAAGAAAGGTGTGAAAGGTTACAAGTTTTCGGATCTGATTGCAAAGAAGATGGTGATCAACAGAGATGCATTTTTTGATAGGCAGTCCATGTTACGGCAGAATCAAGAGAAGGTACCAGGGAACAGTTCCAGTTCAGATACAATGTAGATGACCAATAGCAACTGAGAGAGTTGAAAGTTCAAATCTAACACCTGGTGATTCCAATACAGATGATTTGCAGAATTACAATCTAACCAGAGATAGACATAGATGCACCAATATAAGACCTCCTAACTGATTGGGTTATGAAGACTTTGTCTTTTGTACACGTCTCATCAACAACGATAATCCAGCCACTTTTTAAGGAGCTATCACCAGCCAGGAGAAAGAGAAATGGATGGGTGCAATGGTCGAAGAGATGAAGTCTTTGCAGAAGAACCACACATGTGAGCTAGTTCAGCTTTCCGAGGGAAAGAATGCTATTTGTTATAAGTGGGTGTACAAAAGAAAACCAACAGTATCAGAAAAATGAGAAAAGTTCAAGACTCAACTGGTAGCAAAGAGTTTTTCATAGCAGAATGGGATAAATTATGATGAAATCTTTTCTCATGTGGTCAGACATACTTCAATCAGGGCTGTATTTGCATTAATAGCTATTTGAGATTTGCATCTGGAGTAGATGGATGTTAAAACTGCATTTTTACATGGTGATATGGATGAATAGATTTACATAGAGCAGCCAGAGGGTTCACTTAATCTGGCAGGAGCATTTGGTTTGCAGGTTAAAGAAATCGTTGTATGGGTTGAAACAGTCTTCAAGATAATGGTACAAGCGGTTTGATTCCTACATGATTTAGATTGGCTACAAGCGATGTGATTATAATTGTTGTGTTTATGTCAAGAGCCTTGATGATGGTTATATTATTTTTCTGCTATTATGTTGACGATATACTGATTGCTGCAAAAATATGCATGGTGTTCTTGGTTTGAAAGCTTTATTGAGCCAAAAATTTGATATGAAAGACTAGGGTCCTACGAAGAAGATTCTTAGAATGAAGATTCATCGAGATAGAAGCTCAAGATGACTATGTTTATCTCAACGAGGCTATGTTGAGAAAGTGTTAGACATGTTTGAGATGAGCAAAGCAAAGCCTCTGAGCACTCCATTGGCAAATCATTTTAAGCTTTCTTCAGAACAGTGTCCGAAGACAGATGTGGATATAAAAGACATGGCAAAGGTTCTAGTGCAGTTGGTTGCTTGATGTATGCAATGGTATGTACTCGTCCTGATTTGACACATGCTATTAGTCAAGTTTGCAAATACATGTCTAAACCAGGAAGATGACATTGAGAAGTAGTCAAATGAATTTTCAGGTATCTGAAGGGTACTGTAATATATGAAATTATTTTTGGCAGTCAGCAGAATGATCATTCAGTTGTGGGGTACGTTGATTAAGACTATGCATGTGATTTGGATTGTAGAAGGTCTACAACTTAGTATGTGTTAGTCTTGATAGAGGACTTATATGTTGGAAATCAATAGTTCAATCTATTGTGGCATTATCTACAACTGAAGCTGAATACATGACAGTAGCTGAAGCTGCTAAAGAAGTCTTATGGCTTACTGGGCTAGGAAAGGAACTGGGTGTTGAGCATTGTGGAGTTCAGTTGCATTGTGATGGTCAAAGTGTTTTTTATTGGCTAAGAAGTACATGTACCATGCTAGAACCAAGCATATTGATGTCATGTATCACAAGATCAGAGAATTGATTTTTTTTGGTGAGATATTGTTGCAGAAAGTTCATACTAATGAGAATGCAGCTGATATGTTGAACAAGCAATTTCTTGCATTGCTTGAATTTGTTGAATATTCACAGTTGCTAGAGAAGAATGGTGACCTAACCCACAGTAGTGCATGTGTAACTCTCAGGTATTTTTGTTCTAAAAATTAAATATTCGCCAAGGTGGAGGTTTGTTAGGTATGCCTCATATACCAGATAAAGAACAGAGCGAGTGTAGCAGAGCTCGCAAGCGAAAGCATCTGTCCAATTTGGGAAATTTCGTTATGTGGGTTGGGGGTGAGGGGGCAACGCCCTCGCGGTATGGTATAGGGGTATTTTTGTAATTACATATTGTACGTCAGGGTTATATATATATATGTCTTATTTGTAACCCTATGTCATTCTGTACTCTTTTTTTAAATTGAAAGTAAAGTTGCCGCTCTGCTCCCAAGGATATAGACATCTTTGCTGAACCTTGTTAAATCTTTGCGTTCTTCTTCTATATTTGTGTTTTTTGCCCTAAATTTCTCAACATATATATAAAACTTGCTTGTCTATAAGTCGTTGATAAACTCGACCACTTTTTTCTTGGAATGCCTCTTCAATCCAACTACAATATTGAGATGCTTTTAAATGATCTTATAGTTTAATGTTTATATCAAGGTTTTAAAAATCAGATAACATTGGTTGGTTCAACCGGCTCGACTGTGAACCTACTGTACGACTGGTCTAATTTACCTTTAAATATACTTCTGCATTAAATTGTTGAAAACCCGCTTGAACCACTTGTTCAACTAGTATACTGGCGAATACCCCCTTAGTGAATTCCAATTTTTCTTTCTAAAATTTTATTTTTTAGCTATAGTGGAAGATTTTTGGGAATTTTACCCAAACAAGAATATAAAAAATGTCCTTTTTTCAGTGAAAACCCTACAGCCATTTCTGGAATTTAAAGGGTTTTCCATTCAATAAACAAGGACCAACTCTCTGCTTCATTACATATTTCTCGATGTATGGAAAATTAAAAGAAACCCTGGCAAGGGTGAGCAAATCTAAATTACTTTTTAGTTTGTAGAGATGCTTCACAGCAAAAAGAGCAGAACCATTAAAATAGATGCTTACTCGACCAGAATGCAAGTTCTTTTAGTCTAACCAATACAAGCTCCCAATCTTTGCCACCAATAGAGAGGTCATCAGTAAAGGACACTTCATATTTCTAACAAAAGGGATAAAATTTTGTTATTTTAATTTATAAAATTTGATGGGTTCTATCCAATTGTGATTGCTCTGATAGGAGTTTAGGGTTGTGTTGGAGAGTCATCAGGGTCGAACAAGCATATGTGGGATGGGTGAAAGAAAGGTTAAGATTTATGATATATACTATCATCACAGAAGGGAAAAGATCAGTGAGAACAATTTCACCTGCTTGAAGTGCTTTATGAATGCTAGGCTGGGGTGATTCTGATTTAGAAGGTTGCATGCAGGACTTTGATAGAAACTAAAGGATATTAATCGCTTGCAGAGTAGGCCAAGAGAACGGTGGAGGAAAGGGAAGGCGGGAAGGGAAGGATTTGTCACCAGGTGGAGGGTTAGGTTTCATTGAAAGCCTAATGGTGGCTAAGCAACCCTTTTTATAGTGTTTAAAGATAGTTATCGATCCATAATTTCCACACCACTTTTTTTTTGCCAAAAAGCGAGTTAAATTTTCTTGGGAACAAAATTAGGAGCTCTAATCAATTTTAATATTCAAGTATAGAGATAGAAGAAGAGCAATGAATGAATATATCAAAAGAATAATAATAAAAAATACCAAGCCTCACGCAAGCACAAGAAGTATTCCTTTGAATTTAGAAAGTCGCATTTATAATGACTGACATATTCAACTTATTATATTCAATAGATTATGAGTTGAAAAAAATATTGAATCAAAGCTCAAAATTACATGCCACAACCAGCTAAACAAATTTTTATATAAGCACATTTTCCTTAATAGAAATATGTGACCTAATACAAGGCGAGACAAAACCATGGATAAGCCAAAACCAAATTTCTAGTAACTTCCATTTTGCAATTCTTGTGAATTTGCCAGTCGCAGTTTCTGCAAACCTTAATCAGCAGCATTTAGTGGATCCCATGATTTGCAACCAGCTGTAAACTGTAGCAAATGAACCGTTTAAAATCACCTATTGCTCGAAGTCTCAATACGGAGTATGCTACATTAAACTCCAAGATATAGGACCCATTTTGCTAAAGTTTATTTAGCATGTAAATTCTCATGCAATTAACTTATTGGTTTGTAAATCACAATCACAGTGGTCTTAATCAAGCTTAGTATACTTCTCATTCTCATAGACACATTATCACATGCATATTCATCTGATACACTAAAATTAAAAAGTTAACTAGAAAAAATAAATGAAACAAAACTTAATTTGTTCAAAACATTTAAACGCTTGATATTTCTGGTGAGGCCCAATCACCGTATCCCACCGTAAGCCCACCCATTTTTCTATTTCGAAAATCACTTGCATGATAAATAGCCATTTTGCAGTTCTATGCGCAGATGTATTCATTTGAAATTTCTGCTTTAGTTGAATTTTTTGATGTGCTCTGCTTAGGATACCCTAACTCTAAGGGGCTATTTGGCTGCAAGTAGGATTTAGCATCAGTACGATTCAGTAAATCTTTAAATCCATCTAACCTTAGATTTAGGCCCTGTTGGAGTCGCTTATTTTGTGCGGTGTGGCCACAAACTGTAATGCCATTTTTTTTTTTTTTTGGTTTCGACGGTTTCTTGCAACGCACAGCGAAGTTTAGCAGAATGCGGGCTGAGGGTTTGACCCCGCGGCCTGCG
The DNA here is from genome assembly GCA_022702705.1 of Papilionanthe hookeriana x Papilionanthe teres. Lineage (NCBI taxonomy): Eukaryota > Viridiplantae > Streptophyta > Magnoliopsida > Asparagales > Orchidaceae > Papilionanthe > Papilionanthe hookeriana x Papilionanthe teres. The sequence goes on along the minus strand of CM040428.1, from coordinate 63,221,251 downwards.
TTTCCTATTATACAGCGGGCGCAGCGGACAGCTCCTATTATTACCCTACCCCCTCGCAACACTTCTCCCTCCCCCTTCTTGCGGCTGAGCCTCTCCCTCCCCCTTCTTGCGGCCAGGCCTCTCCCTCCTCATTCTCGCACCGAGCTTCTCCCTCCCTGGTCACCTCCTTCTGTCCGGTCCATGTTCGGTGATTCGTGTTTGGTCGGATCCTTTCCTCTGCTTCAACATCTGGTATTCTCTTCGAACTTCTCTCTAGAATTACAATTTTGGGATTAGTTGTTCTCTTGTTGGTTTTCGAATTTTTGGCCTATTTTTGCTGGTTTTTAGATTACTAGTTTTTCGATTGTTTTTCCGATTGATTTTTGATTGGGGTGGTTTAATTTTCGAATGGTTTTTCGATTAAGGTGGGCGGTTTTGTGATTGGTGTGCTGACTGTTATTTGGGGTGCTGGTTGTGGTTGGGGTTGCTGTGCTGTGATGTGGTTGTGAGTTCTATGATTTTGTTCTTGACTGTTGTTTGCGATGCTGGCTGTGGTGGTGGCTGTTGTAAGGGGGTGGTGGATGTGTTTGTGGTGCTGACTGTGTTGTGATGTGGATGTGGGTTCTATGGGTGTGGTGGTGGCGGTTGTTTGGGATGCTGATTGTGGTTGGGGTGTTGGCTGTGTTTTGATGTGGTCGTGGGTTCTATGATTTTGGTGGTGGTTGTTGTTTTGGATGCTAGCGGTGGTTATGTAGTTGTGGCAGCGATTGTTGTAAGGGGACTGGTTGTGTTGTGATGTGGTTGCGAGCTCTATGGGTGTGGTGTTGGCTGTTGTTTGGGATGCTAGTTGTGGTTGGGGTGTTGGCTGTGCTGTAATGTGGTTGTGGGTTCTATGATGGTCGTTGTTTAGGATGCTGGCTATGGTTATGTGGTTGTGATGGTGGCTGTTGTAAGGCGGTGCTGGCTATGCTGTGATATGGCTGTTGGTTCTGTGGTTTTGGTGGTGGTTGTTGTTTGGGATGCTGGCTGTGGTTATGTGGTTGTGGTGGTGGCTATTATAAGGGGGTGCTAGCCGTGGTTGGGATGCTGAGTGTGCTGTGATGTGGCTGTGGGTTCTATGGTTTTGGTGGTGCTGTTGTTTGGGATACTGGCTGTGTATGTGATTGTGGTGGTGACAGTTGTAAGAGGGTGCCGGCTATTGTAGGGGTGCTGACTGTGTTGTGATGTGGTTGTGGGTTCTACTGGTGTGATGGTGGCTGTTGTTTGGGATGCTGACGCTGGTTTGGGCGTTGGCTGTGCTTTGATGTGGCTATGGGATCTATGGTTTTGGTGGTGACCGTTGGTTTGGATGCTGGCTGTGGTTATGCAGTTGTGGTGGTGGCTGTTGTAAAGGGGTGCTGGTTGTGTTGTGATGTGCCTGTGAGTAGGGCTGTCAAAAAAGCTCGTTGTTTGCGAACAGTTCGTGTTCGGTTCTCCAAGAAGTTCGTTTTCGATTCGTTCGATAAGCAAACGAGACGAACTCGAATAATTTTTTTCGTTCGGTTTGTTAAACGAACCAAACACGAACAGTGACGTGTTCGTTCGTGTTCGGTTCGTTATTGTTCGAAATATAAAATAATTTAAAATAATTATATATATAAAAATTTATGATATTTTAAAAATAATTATATATTATAAAAATTTATCATATTTTAAATAATTAAACTTCTATAAATTATAATATATGATAAATTATTAATAACAATAATAATATTATAGTATTAATTATATTAATATAAATATTATAATATTATAATTAATATATCATACTATATATTAAAATAAAACCTTAAACAAAACCCTAAACGCCTTATTCAGTTTGCTTCATTTTGAGGAAGTATGAATTACCTGATGTGTACGGAATATCTGATCAATTTGCTTCTTTTTGAGGAAGTATGCTATCAAAGCTAGGGCTGTCAAAAAAGTTCTTTTTTCGCGAATAGTTCATGTTCGGTTCGCCAGGAAGTTCGTGTTCGATTCTTTCGATAAGCAAACGAGACGAACACAAACAATTTTTTTCGTTTTCAGATTGTTAAACGAACCAAACACCAACAGTGATGTGTTCGAACATTTCAAACACGAACACTAGCTCTGTTCGTTTACACCCTGCCTGTGGGTTCTATGGGTGTGTTGGTGGCTGTGTTTGAGATGCTGATTGTGGTTGGGGTGTCAGTTGTGCTGTGATGTGGCTGCGTATTCTATGAATTTGATGGTGGTTGTTGTTTGGGATGTTGGTTGTGGTTATGTAGTGGTGGCGGCTGTTGTAAGGGAGTGTTAGCCGTGCTTTGATGTGGTTGTGTGTTCTATAGGTATATTGGTGGTTGTTGTTTGGGATGTTGGTTGTGGTTGGAGTGCTGGCTGTGTTGTGATGTGGTTGTGGTTTCTATGGTTTTGGCAAAGGCTATTGTTCGAGATGCTGTATGTGGTTATCTGGCTGTGGTGGTGGATGTTGTAAAGGGGTGCTGGCTGTGATTGGGGTGTTGGTTGTGCTTGTGGGTTCTATGGGTGTGGTGGTGGCTTTTGTTTGGGATGCTGGGTTGGGTTGCTGGTGGGTGTGGTTGGGCTGTTGGGGGTTGCTGGTGGGTGTGGTTTTGGGGTGGTGTCTGTGCCTCTGGTGGCTGTGTGAACTCAGTGCATATTTTCTATAATTTTGAGTTGTGGGTTATGGACTGTGGTGGTTATGGGTTGGGGTGGTGTGGTGGTTGTGGGTTGTGTGGTGAATATGTAGCTAGGTTGCTACTCTCCAGTATGTTTGTGTTGGTTTGTTTTGGGTTGTGTGCTTGTCTAGTGTGTTGGTGTGTGGGTTTCTGTTGGTTTTTGTTGGATTGTTGCTGGTGTGTTGGTGTATTGAGTCTGGATTGTGTGTGTGTGTGTGTTGGGTCTGGATTGTGTTGTTGTTTAGTGCTCTAGATTGTGATATGTGTGTGTCTTGTGTTGTGTGGTGGTTGTGGGTTGGGGTGGTTGGTTGTTGGCATGTGCATATATTGTTGCATTCTTATTTATGTAATTTTATTTTTTTATCATAGTAATACAATGACTAAGACTAAAAAGGTTGGTACACCCGCAATGTAGGATAAAGAAACTATAATAATACTTTGTGACATTTACCTCAAGTAGATCAATCTGGAAAATAGGACTATCACCTATTTCAACAAGGAAGGTTGAAAAAATGTTATATTTATGTCTATTTTAACTAATTATATGGTTGCGTTAATAATTTTTTTCCTTAGATTATAAATTCTTTAGTAGTATATGTCTATCTATTTAAGAGCTTGTTAATTTTTTCCTAATTGTTCTTCTATGACCCTGTTGATATCAGTAGATTGCATTAATTTTGAAATCTTATATGCCCAATACACAATTTAATAAAGTTATGAGAAAAACTAAACAATTATTTAACACCAAAGAAATAAACTCAAGCTTTCACAAGAACAATAAATACTTTTCATAAATCCAAAGTTTTATAATTTATTTCATACATTAATAAGATGAAACACAAATATAAAGCTGAAACCTTTCATGCTTGCTAAAAAAAATACAAAACATTGGTGAGAACAAACCTAAAATGATGAAATTTATAACTTTTTATTTGCTACCGTTCTCTTTTTTCCATGTACTCTATCTCAAGAGTTCTTTTTGTTCTGCGCTCCGACACTCACTCTCTATACACAAAAACAGGTCCAAGTCCCCTGTTACTGTTCCTGTATTCTCCTATTACAGCTAGCATGGCGCCACTTAAGTAACTCCTTATGTAACTCTCCAACCGATTTTGAAATTGCTCCAAAATTGGATATGTCTGGCCATTGTGCCATTGTGCCATTGAGCTGTTTTTTGCAGTGCCGAGGTATTGCTTGTAGCTCTGCAGCGCCAAGCTTCAGTGCTGAAGTATCTTATTTTTGGCGCAAAGTTGCTCCAACTTGTGGCGTTGAGGTACCATGCTCTTTGTCACGAGCATCCTTTCTTCCATTTTCTAGCACCGCCACGCCGTAGATCATCATTGACTTATGCATCCAAAAATCTCTCATACTATTTACGTTTTCCTTTTCTATTTGGATGTGTGTTGGTCCAATGTAATTTCCAATGCTGTTGTTGATGTTGCACTGGCGTAGTAGGTCCAATTTTGTTTTACTGTCATCCGAGGTGCAACCGATGAACATCATCTCTGATGGGAGTTTATTTACACAACCTAGCAACTACCTTTTATCTGGCTTAGTTGGGTTTTTCTTAGATTTTTTATGAGGGTTTGGTCAGCAGAAGCATTACCACGTAAATAATAGCATTCACAACTAACGGATATTTTTATAGGGAACATGGCAGTCTTATTTGGCACACTTCATGATGCTTTTGTTGGTTTCTCATTCATCACCATGATTTGATCCTTCCTACTCTCATAAAAATCGCCATGATGATCTTCACGGAGTACATTGCGGTCCCCCTTGTAATTCCATCCAAAATTTTCTGTTACTTTTCTATCCTGAAGAATAGAATGTGAAGGTCTCCATATATCGTTGCTTTTGGTGAATTATAAAAGTAGGATGTTGAATAATTATAAGGTTTCTTTACTATTGATACTTTGTTGAATTTTGTTTCCCTGAAATCCTTGCCTTCTTTATGCATTAAAGTTGGGATAAAAGTATAATAAAAACAAAACAATATTTATCTTCTCTAGCCTGGAAGAACCAGCTGTGTGATGTCAGCTGCTAAATATCATACTTTTAATATTTAACTAAAATTTATTTATTGAACAAACCTCGTAATTTATATGTTATCTTGGCTGCATACTGCATCTCTCAGTTAAGCAATATACTCCCTCCTTATGGGATGTGCAGAGCCTATTTTGAAATCGCTTACTGTTTCCTGATCAGTTTTTAGGTAGATAATGGTGATTTCACTTTAATTTTATTTTTTGTTCCCGCTGTTCTTCTTATTGAATCTAGAGGAATTCCAGCAGAAATACGTTTATTGTGGCTGGATTCTGTTTGATTTAATTTGAAATAGGTCGTCTTTTCTAATAGTTGCGTTTTTATTTTGTTCACTTTCTCTTGAAATGGCTTTATTTCTTAATTGGAAAATTTACCAACGTACCACACAATTCTTATGAATTTATTTATCTAACACCTAAAGTTTGATACTTACATTTATACCACCTTGGTGCTATAAATTTATACATAAAAATTGCATTTGATTTTTAAATAGGTGCAAAAATGATATTTTTTATGTGATTTTAAAGTGTTGAGTGTTGTGAATGCAAATATTAAAGTTTTAGACATGTAAATACATAAGAATTGTGGTATGCATGTAAATGCCCCTTTTTAATTTGTTCATGATAAAGTTCCAAGTCTAAACTAAAAGTTCCTTCTAAATTTCCGTTGTTGTATTGTTAGCATAGGTTGGCAGTGAATAATATAATATTACTTTTCTGACGATATTAAGTCTTTACCCAAGAGAACTGTACGCAGCAGTAAGGGCAAGAAAAAAGAACTGTCGCCACAAGATGCAGCAATGGCAATCCAGAAGACATTCAGAGATCATTTGTCGCGACGCTCTCGGACCCTTCATTCTCTTAGGGACCTGGCGGTGGCCAAGTCCAAGCTGAAGGAGATTAGAGCCTTGTTCTCAAAATTTTCTTATCGTCATCGGTTATCAAAAGATGCAGAAGAGCGGCAGAGGTTCTCTGAGAAAATAATCATTCTTCTACTTGCCCTTGATGCCATTGAGGTAAGGCTGATACTTCTTCGTTATTCACGTGGTGATGCTCTCTTTTCTTCTTTAATAATTTCTAATTAATTATTCATTTTCTAAATTTCACTGCAAAATTAAACTATCTTCCACACACTTTCTTGCCCCTTTTTCTATAATGGTCTTTGTACTTGAATTTTGCGATATATTATTGTGTGAGTTACCATAACATAATGTTATATTCCCTCACTGGGAGTATCTAAAATTGCTATTTACAGCCTCAGAAGTTTATGAGGGTCACGTAGGTATAACATGCATGACCTTATTTTATATTTGTGTATAATGCTGTATCTAAATCTTTAATATATTTATATATCTTATAGATATATCTCTTTTAGTTTATATTTTGAAGTTTATATTTGTAAATCTTGAATTAATTAGTATGTATGTAAATACCCCTTTATATTTTTAACAGTTACTATTTTTTTTTTCTCTTTGAAAAAATATATTTCATTAAAAAAATACGCTACCACTAGACTAGCCATACAATTCATAATTTTGCTCAATTTAGGTTGGATGATTAGAGACTTAGGGTCCGTTTGGGGCAACTTATTTGATTCGGTGGCGTTTTGAAAACGCACCTAACCTGTTTGGGTAAACTGCGTTTTGGCGGCTTGTGCGTTTTCAAGTTGTAGAAAACAACTTTTTTCACACTGCACTTATCTAGGTGCGGTGGCAACTTTCTGGTTGCGGTCGGTCTTTTCCAAAAAAAAAATAAAATTTTATAATAGCCACTGCACCTAACTTATCAACAGATTATTATTAATCTGCTTAGATTATTCAATAAATTACAACTACCTCAAACAGCTCCTTAAACCTTCAAGATGATCACTATATGTTACCGAATATTGACATTTATTATTCACATCATGGTATTTCAAATATTAATCTTTATCCTATGGCACTGTTGCTTCCACCGGCCGGTGCACCTATGCACCACTGGCGTCTGATAGCTTCGGCATGCCACTGTTTTACTGTTGGTGAATTGGTGTGTGTCAGAAGGAAATCATTTTCGAATCCCCACACCTGCAAATGAGATGTTTTTTTAGCACATTCGTTTATATTTTAAGAGAAGACATGATTTCTGAAGAAATGGGAGGCCAATATCTCTTAATCTTAATTCAAAAATGATGTTTAGGTTGTAGTATTGAATTCTTAAACTATTTTAATTTCTCCCATATAACACAATTTTTAGTTCAAGAAAAATAGGAGTTTAGGCCACAAATTTTTATTCTATTCGTGAGGTTTAAATTAATTATTTTTATTTTTTTAATCTCCATACGTTATAGTTAATCTAGTGTTATTTTTATTTATACTGAATATAATAATTATTTTTTATTAGTAAATTATAAAATAATTGAGATGCATTGCTATTTTCAAAAATAAATAGAAGATTTCTCTGACTCTTACAAAATTATCATGTAATTATATATCTAACACCTGTACTGATTTAAATCTATAACCTTTGCAATGTAGGAAAATGTGTATTTTATTTTTTAAAAAGTTTATAATAGTAGTTGATGCATGTCGGAACATTCACGAAGGTAAGAGTGATTATTTAGCCTATTAGTATTGGACAAAAAAAGATAAAAGAGAAGCAGAAATGGACCTCGATTTTTTACGTGAAAAATCTTGAGAAGGGAAAAATTATGAGGCTTATTCCAGTTGAAATGATCCATTATATAGTTATGAGTATACAAACTAACTCTTCTCTTGAATTAGAGAAGATGGAATTACAATGTAGATCTACAACGGTAGTTCAACAATGATAGCTTTAACTAGCCACAAAGGTTATTGTCAATTGCTATGAACACAATAACTTGTCATGAATGTTGTAGATGGTGCTAGCTTGTTCTAGAGGTCATAGTTAAAAGTCGTGGTAGTAGTTGGCCTTGTGGGCTGCAGATGATTGTTTTTGGATTGTCGGTTGGCCACAAAGGTCGGGCATGAGTTGTGAGCCACATAGGCCATATTTGGTCATATAGGCCGTAGCAGTGAACTGTGATAATGTTTGTAGGTCATAGAAGTCGAAGCTGGGAGTTGCATGAACTGTGAACTATATAGGCTATAGTTAGTCACTTATGTCATAGTGGTGAGCTGTGATAACGCTCGTAGGCCACAGGGGCCAGAGTTGGAAGCTGCACAAGTTGTGGATCACGTAGGCTGTAATAGTGAGCTACAATAACGTCTATAAGCCATAGAGGCCTGAGACAGGAACCGCATGAGTATGGATCGTGTGGATCTTAAGTTGGTACTTGTATTAGCTGTGGACCACATAGGTCTTAGTTGGTCATGTCGACTGTAGTGATGAGTTGTGATAACACACATAGGTCACAAAGACCGAGTTGGGAAATGCATGAGTTGTTAATCACGTATGTCATAGTTGGTCACGTAGGCCGTGTGGTGAGGTGTACTAACGTCAATAGGCCATAAAGCCTAGAGTTGAGAACTGCATGAGTTGTGAGCCACATAAGTCATAGTTGGTCATACATGTCGTAGTGGGAAGTTGTGATAGTGTCAGTTGACTGCCAAGATCATAGTAAAGGGTTGCAATTGTAGTGAACCACATAGGCTGTAGGCCTTAGAGGAGAGCTTTGAGGAGAGAACTTTAGCAGTTCGAAGAAGGTCTTCATATTATGAGTACGACTGTTGTAAGTAGTTATTGCGAAGATTTTTAGTGTAATCAGGGTGCGTTGTTACACTTTTCGGGATGCGTCATTACACTGCCTTTAGGATGCATCATTATGTCGTATTCGAGGTGTGTTGTTACATCGTATTCAGGGTGAGTCGTTACACCATCTTCTGAGTGCATCATTACGCCGTCTTCACGGTGCATCGTTACACCGTCTTTGCAGTGCATCGTTACACTGTTTTCGAGGTGCATCGTTATACAATATGATTCATCTTCAGTGATAAAGGGCGAACAATGGCAGTCGAAGGTGGCAGACGAGCCGTGTTCGACAATGGTTGGTAGCTGTGGGAGTGTGAAATGTTTGCCCGGTCTTTAGTCCAGAAAAGTACTGGAATTTGGCTATTTTCTCTCGGTCCAATTTTAACACCCATCATGAAGGGAGATTAGGGCTCTATTTATACAGTCTGAGAGAGGTCTCCCTACAAATAGGGAAAGAATTTGAAACACTTCATCGGACAACCCAAAAAGATTCTCACGATCAGATGACATTATGGAAATTGAAGTGCCTTAACGATGTTGGGATTGAGTGATATTGGGCGCATTTGATTCATCTCATTGGGATTGAGTGATATTGGGCGCATTGGATTCATCTCATCGAGACACTCAATTTGACTATATGCTCGTCAGATTTGGTGTCCATTTGCCCCTCCAATTAGTCACACAAATCTTCTATATCTGGTTTAATGACTTGATATTGGCTTGAGTTGAATCATATTGATCCAATTTAGTTTCATTGTGTTTGTATCATTTAGCGGGCTAGTTTGACCATAAGTTTGTTGAAATTGTAGTTATGGACGATTTTTAATTTAAGTTTAAATGTTTCTTGCTAAAAAAATGTTTTGAAATCATGTTTCACCTTGGGATTTGTGCCAAATAATGAAACTGGTTGATGATATATCTATTGCGCCCCTCTCCACCCCCACAAAAGGGCAATTTCACTTGTTTGTAGAAAAATCAGGCAAAATTTTTGAAAAAAAAGAATTTTATTATTTTATTATTTTTCGATGACACAGTCTGTGGCAGGCAATGACGATGGCGGCAGGGTCGTGAAAGATAGTTTAGATCAAAGGAGCATCGGGCTTGAGTTAGATAATGCGGGCCTTGGGTGGGGGTCGTGGATTTGGTCAGCTCAGCGGGCTGAAGATAAGCGGGCTGGCTAGGCAAAACCAGGCAGTGTAGCGTTGGTTGAGATTGAGCCACACTGCTGCAAGATCGACCTACCCGATGATGTAATTCGCATGTGGTTACGCGATCGATCACGTGGTTATATGATCGTGGTTATGTGATCACACAATCACGTGGATCACAATCCATGTTCACATGTCCCAAATGATCTGGCCAGATCTAATGGTCAGTGTTGCACAGCGTTATAGGGATGCAGGACCGAGTTGATTTACATGGAGACTCGATCTAACCATTGATTTGTGCTAGATCGGACGGTAGAGTCGGGATAGTCGTGGTAGACTCTAATTTTGACTCTTTTGGACAATGTTGTGTTTTCCTGTGGGATTTTTTCGCAAAATTTTTGAAAAAAAAAAGGATTTTCCACGTCATTGATTGAATCATCTTGTCCCCCATTCCCACGAAAATCAGTGTAAGTACCAGAATTTTGAGAAAACGATGTTGATACTTTTTAAAGAAAATTTAGCTCTTTTTTCAATAGCATGGAAAATTGCAGAGAACGACTACATCTTTGGTGACTACAAATAGGTGAATAACTCCCATGCAATAGACACTTTATCATTGGGATATCAGTTAGTAAAGTGTAGAAAAAAATATCCTCCATGGCGGTTTTTCTCTCTCAACAACATTGAAAAATGATGGATACTCGAGAATTGAGGGAGACATAAGCTAATATTGATCAAAGCACGAAGACTATGCAGGCTTTTTGATCGAGTGTGTTCTCTTTAAAGGGAGAATATAAAATTGTGATCCCAGCTGCATGAGAAGAATTTTGTTGGCGCTTTTGGCAAACAATTGTCGATCGTACTGTTGACCGATTGTTGAATTGAAAATGACTTGTAGGAGTATATTTCTGATGATGAGGAGAATATTATAATGGATTGTTGATTTTATTTGTGTTGACTTGCAGTTACTGTACCAGTATATATTGGTCGTTGTAGCTTTTCAATCGCATGATATGGCATTTTGTACACGGTGATTGTCTGTTTGCCTGTTTCCACGTAGTACTATTTGCCCCCAGTCTGGAAGTGGTTTTGTTATGTGTGATGATTATCTCTGCAAAATCATGCTTAGGATGTTAAAGTGAACATTCTTTGAACGCTACAGTGAAGGTTTCCCCTCATCCTGGAAGTAGTTTTCATATATTTTGTGTTTGAATGAAATGCGAGAAGATAACTCCACTACAACCATGTATGAGACATTAATGTGAATGACTTTTCAACATTGTAATGAAGAATGGCCCCCACATCAAAGAATTTAGCATCACGAACTCAAACTTGTGTCGAATGGAACTATGTTTTCCACAAAAGGTGTCAAAATGATGCATGTTGGAAAATCCAACACACAGAGATAATAAAGATCTAAGTATGAGACATATTGGAATCAGAAAAATCACGGGGACTAGGCTATTTAAATATTCTACTATGTAAGTATGAGTAAATAAACTCACTTTTCTCTTGAATTAGAGAAGATAAAATTACAATGTAGATGTACAACATTAGTTCAGTAATGATAGCTGTAACAAGCCACAAAAGCAATAGTTAATTGTTATAAAGGCAATAACTAACCATTAATATTGTTGACGGTGGTTGTAGCGTCATCTTGTCATAGAAGTTGTAGTTGATGACCATGGTGGTAATTAGTCATATTAGTCGTATATAATTGCTTTAGAATCGTTGATTGACCATATAGGCCATAGTAGGGAGCTATAGGAGTTGTGAGCTATGTAGGATGTAGTTGTTCACATAGATTATAATGCTAAGCTGTGATAATATACATTGGCCATAAAAATCAAAGTTTTGAGTTGCATGAACTGTGAATTACATATCATAATTGGCCATGTAGGCCGTAGTGGTGAGTTGTGATAATATTTGTAGGCCACAAATGTCAGAGTTAGAAGTTACATTGGCTGTGTACCACATTTGTTGTTATTTGTCACCTAGTTTATAGTAGTGAGCTGCAATAATGTTCATAATCCACATAGGCTGGAGTTGGGAGCTAAATGAACTGTGGACCACGTTGGTTGTAGTTGGTCATGTTAGCTGTAGTGATGAGTTGTGATAACATCCGCAGGACACAGAGACCAAAGTTGTGAGTTGCATGAGTTGTTGACTACATAAGCTATAGTTGGCCATGTCATTCAAAGTGGTGACCTGCAATAACGTTTGTAGGCCACAAAGGCCAATTTGGGAGCTGCGTGAGTTGTGGACCACATAGTTCGTAGTTGGTTGCGTAGGCGGTAGTGGTGAGCTGCAATAAAGTTCGTACGCCATAGAGTTCAGAGTTGGGAGCTGTATGAGCTTTGGACCATGTAGTTCATAGTTGGTCATGTAGGCTATAGTGGTGAGTTACAATAACATCCATAAGCAACAGAGGCTGGAGTTTAGAACTACATAAGCTATGAGCCATGTAGTTCGTAATTAGTCACATAAACCGTAGTGGGGAGTTGTAGCAGCGTTAGTTGGTCGCCAAGGACATAGTAACAGGTTGCAGTTGCAGTGAACCATTTAGGCTATAGGTCGTGGTGGGAAGCTGAGGAGAAAATGAGTTTTGGAAGGTCACGATGTTATGAGTACAACTTATGAGATACATCTTACTCGGGGTGTGTTGTTACACCGCCTTTAGGGTGCATCGTTACACCATATTTGTGGTTCGTCGTTACACTGTTTTCGGGATGCGTTGTTACACCATCTTCATGGTGCATGAATACACCATATAAGTGGTGCTTCTTTACACCGTTTAAGGGGTGTGTTGTTGCGTTGTCTTTGTGGTGCGTCATTACAACGTCGGGGTGCATCGTTATGCTGTCTTTAGGGTGCGTCATTACAACATCTTTGGGATGCATCATTACACTGTCTTTGAGTTGCGTTGTTACACCGTCTTCGAGATGTTGTTACACTGTTAGATTCATTGATATCGGGGAGCAGGGAATGGCTGTTAGTGGTCGATGCAGGCCAACTAACGGTGGTCGATGGCTGCGGGAACATGAAATGTTTGTCAGCTTTTCGGTCGAGAATAATATTGAAATTTCACTCCTCTCGGTCCAACTATAACTCCAAGTCCCCCTTTCATGAACATAATATGACTCAATTTATAGTTTGAAACAGGTTTTTCTACAAATAAGGAAATAATATGGAACACTTCATTGGACGACCCAAAGAGATTCTCATGATCATATGACGTATTGTGGGCATTTAAGTGTTTTAACGATGTTGGAATTGAGCGATATTGAGCTTGTTTAATTTGTTTCATCGAGAAGCTCAATTTGACTATAAACTCATCAAAATTGGAGTCTGTTTGACCCTCCAATTACCTATTTAAAGTTTTTGAAAGTGGTCTACTGATTTGATCCGGGTTTGATTTGACTCGAATTTAGACCAATTTCGGTGTCATTTGTTCATTTAGTCGAGCCGGTCAATTTGACTATATATTTGCTAAAATTGGAGAACTGAATGATGTTTAATTGAGTTTGAATGCTTCCTTTTTAAATAATATTATGAGATTCGTGTCACGCATTAGGATTGATGTTGAGTGATGAAAATTTAGTGATAACATATTTAGTAGTATCTTGGATGTACCATTGAAAGATTTGAGTTGTATACATATAAAAATTAAAATTTAAATATTAGATATGTAAATAAAAAAAAAAGGGTGCTAGGTATCTAAATTCATAGGAATTGTGCGGTATGTATGTAAATACTCCACATACATGATTTCCAGCTTTTAGTTGATCCGTAGGCCTGACAACAATATTGTTATTATCGAAACTTCTTCAAGGTCAACCCCTCCTCATGATTAAAAACAACGCATAATTATTCCTTAACAAAATTAAATCTGCATGTACAGTTCCATTTTCTCGTAACATTCTACAATTAATGACTCTTAACGCACTTGCTTCTCTTTACCACTATTAATCTGCAACGGAACAAATGTTTACAGGGTGAAGATTCGATGCTATGCTCAGCTAAGAGATCGATGACCCGTGAGCTGGAAGCCATGCTTGAGGTGGTCGCTCCGCAGCCATACCCGGAATTAGGATCAAGGCGACCAAAGCTTGATCTGCCGGTCGTCTCCTTGCCAACTGAGATTGCTTCTGGGGTGGCTGATGTCGTCCGCTTGCTCGGACAAGACGACGGCAGCAGCAGCATCCTGCCCGACTTATCGCTCTGATAGTCACTCATGTAATTAAGGGGGTGTTTGGGGCAACTTGTACATTTCAGGATAAATAACTTATCTTGAAACGCGGCCCGCGATTTAGTGTAAATACCCAATCGTATTTTCGGATAAGTTGCAGAAAAATACGATCCAAACAGTACTGCAGCGTTTTCACAAACGCACACACATTTATAAGCCGCCTAAACGAACCCTATATGATTGTGAAAGGTCCTCAGAATATGAAATGATAATATTTTAATATCGTCACAATTCATACTGTATGTATATGTATGTCGTCTATTAGCCTTGGAATGCTTGTTTTTTTATTGGTGAAAGGCTGGCTACTGGTTAGGGCTGTCAAAACGGCTTGTTGTTCACGAACAGCTCATGTTCGACTCGTTGAGAAGCTCGTATTCGGATCGTTCGCTAAGTTAACAAGCCGAACATGAACAAAGATTTGTTTGTTTGTGTTCGGCTCGTTTTAGCTCGAAATACTACTCATCAATATATATATATAAATATATATATATATATATATATATATATATATCTATATATAATTGATGAGTAGTATTTTTAAAAATAATTAATTGACTATAAGGCCACAAAGATTTATAATCAATTAAAAGTATTAATTAATGAAATGAAATTAAAAATTATTAAATTATTTTTAAATGACATTTTAATATAAACAATAATTTTTAAATCTTGCTCAAATCCTTAATATCTCATGATAACGTGATTAGAGTTATCAAAACGATTCTTTATTCGTAAAGAACTCGTGTTTTGCTTGATAAGTAAATGAGCAGGACATAAATATTTTTTTTGAGCTCGAAATATAAATGAGCCGAACACAAACTGAATTTGAGCTCACTCAGACTTCCTTGTTCACCCCCTTACTGCTGGTGACCTCTTGTTAGATTGATTTGAGCGGGACCTGTGTCTTTTCGATCTACCCTTGCGAGCAACTAGAACTGTTAACAGAGGAAATGTCCAGAGCGTAAGCGCCAGTATGCATTTTCCGTCTGTGGAGAGAGAAAAAAGTGCTATCTGCCATTTAATCTTTGTACAAACCGGCGACATTTTCGGCTGCGGCTGCGTCTATCTGCATAGGGTTTTAATAGCTGGTGGGACATCAGGAGAAGCCTTGCACCAGCGGCATTCCGTATAATAAATTCTTCTATCAAAACAATATAAATTAAGTATGCATCTTAATTTGTTAACTTGTTAGTTTTGAGTTTTATTTTCCATATATATATATGTTGCATTTCTTGTGGCGGGGTCTCTGTAAGTCTCCTTTGAAGAGGGTTCGAACTCCCCCGTGGTGCGTGGGGGATTGAATTACTAGACATCGTACGTCAGGTGTTTATCATAGGCTGTAAGCGCTTCAAATATCGGACTTCCTTGTGAAAAAAAGAAAAACTATATATATATATATATATATATATATATATATATATATATATATATATATATATTTATATTATTAATAAATTCGCCTAAAAAAAACTAAAGAAAATAAGTTCGAGGTTGTGAAACTTTTTTTTTTCATGTCACAAAGTAATGTGTTTTATTGCCGCGAACTTTATTTTGAAGCACTGTGTTACCCGTGAACTTTGAAATAAAATATATATTATTTTAATTTTAATCATAACATCAATTCTAAATTCATTTAAATTTTGAGCATAGCATATATGCATCTATGTCTACATATTAATAATGCAAAACAAAAGTAACATTTTTACATATTTATTAATGTTAGTTAATTGTTAAATTTTTTTGTAAGCTTTAAAAAAGTGAAATAATTATTTTAATGCATAAATAAGATGGCATGTAAGTAAAAATTTAAATTTAAATGTTAAATGTGTAAATACATAAGAGTTGAATGATATTTATGTAAATCATCCAATTATTTAATACTTCTCGCAATTGTTCTTTCCAGGCCGCTTGATACTGCAGTTGGACTATGGCTGGATTGGATTGGACATATTTTGGTTTTTCTTGCCTTTATGGCCAGAGAGACCGCTTGGAGCCAAACTATTTATAGGTTTTTCATCCGGAGCACAATCTTAAATTTTAATATTATTTTGGTAACATTTTTACATTTAAATCGTACAAGCACAATCAATTCTAATTTTTGACATACTAAAAATAAATTTAGTGTTTTTTAGTTCTCAAAGTCATCTGTATTCTGATTGAGCATTATTTCAAAAATTTAAGTGTACATCAAAAATATATTGGCACGATAAAAAAACCAGCAGAAAAGATGATATAACGAGCTAAGACTTACTTGAGGGGATTTAAGAGTCTGCATTTATCTGTTTGGTTGTTGCTGGTCGGGAGAGATCTAACTCCATGACAGAAGAAAGTCAACGATCCTCTCAAAGATTCATCTGGAGGAACCTCGTACGGACAATCTGTCAGGATTCTACATCCAGGCTGAGGGGATGGTTGGAGCTGCCTGAATCTTAAAAAGGCAGCCAACACCTTTGGTCAACACTTCGGAGCCATAGCCGTTCATACAATAACAAGGTCGGGCACCATCTCATGCTCTCGACCCATAGCCGCCCGGATCATAACCTGGTCGGGTGTCATCTTAGGCTTCCAGTCCATAGCTACTCATATCATAACCCGATTGGATGTCATTTCGGGCTCCTTGTCATACAACTATGTATTGAACAAAATACCCCCTACCTTACTAACTTTACTAATGTTACATATTATAAGAGTTTATTTCATGACTAATGGTTACAAAATTTTACTATTCATGATTTTGCTCTCTTTGTTCTTTTCCTCTCTCTCTCACTCTCGCTCTATTCCTTAGGTGTGTCTCCTGGACAAATTTGAATTCAACATTATAAAATGTGCAGTGAGCGTGGAGTCACGTCGACAAGAAGATGAGCGCAATAACAAAAATAGTAAGAGGAAAATCATTAGAGGCACTTAGCCAACACAGAATACACTCGAGATCTCATGAAAGAGTTTCCAAGTTCAATATCTTTGCGGCCGCTATCCCGATCATGATTTTACTACCCCCGGTGGGAAAGGCCCTTCCCTTTTGGGCCGGTTGTGGGCAAGGAGGGATTTGAACCCCCGACACCGTGGTTCGTAGCCAGTGCAGCGACAAATACAGGTGTTAAGAACCTAGATAGTAAAATAGGCATCAAGCCAGATCACAGAGGTCCTAAGGGCTGTCACGGCTCTAGGAGGTGAACGAGCTTCTTGATGACAGAACCCTTCTCGAGAGGCGGTATCGATGCACAACGGTAGAAGGCTGGACCATGGTCTAGAAAGGGCTAAAGATTCACAGAGGCCCCACGCTAGCCGTAGAACCCCTTCCTTCTCTCTTTAGATCTCAGGGGTTGAACACCCCCCCCCCCTCGAGAAAGTCAAGCCCGGCGTTGGAGGCTTATAGGGATTAGTCAGATCCCAATAACCACATCAGTTTGTTTAAGTCAGCAGTGTGCATGCTTAAGGCCTCAGATGCATTTAAATGTCATCGGTTTTTCACCACCTTGAGTTAATCAGCCTTGAGGTGGTTCAACTCGCTTCCAGGAGAAAGTATCATTAGCATTTCAGACATTAGGAGAATTTTCTTAGTGCAATTTGCATGCCCCTGGAGACTCTCGAAGAGCCCACAATCCATGTGGTTGTTTAAGCAGGGACCGAACAAGAGCTTGAATTGTACATTCTATGATTTTAAAGCGAGGTGCTAGAGGTGAAAAATCTTTAATCCAATATGACACAAGCTGCTCTGAAGCAAAGCCTGAGGGTTGAGAGATTTTGTTATGACCTAAATTTACATGAGCTCCAAGATTTAGCTGAGTTGTTTGAAATGGCTAACAAATACATTATCGCTGAGGAGAACATTCCACAGCCCAAATCGACAGACCACCAACCCAAAAGAGAGACCCACAGATTAGCGAGTGGAAATCGAAAGAGTGCCCTAGGATGCCCGTCCGGCCAAGGTATAAAGACAACTAACCCACTCGCGATAACAGAGGGTTTAGCCAAAGAAAGAATCAGGAAGGTCTTGCAAGGAGGTGTGGCCAATAGCCTACTCAATACTATGAGAGGTCGGTCCAACACTATGTGTAACCATTCAACGAATAGAAGGGCCTTCAGAGTGTTGATGGCTGAGATTGTGGATGTCATCCAAGATTATGAGTGCTTCAAGAAATGCACCACCAATGAATGTCGAAGCCTTTCTGTGGGACACAAAGAAGTACTGCAAGTACCACAAGGATCATAGCCAGGAAACTAAAGGAGTTTGTGACATCTTGAGCCTCACGCCAAAGGCACGATAAAGCCCTAGTAATAGAGGTCCCATATGGACCCATCTAGATGAATGTTGTGCACATAGTTGGGATAGTCCCAGCTAATTTTGGAGTTACATATTCATCTCGATGAGCCTCCCAGAAGAGGACCAAGATGGGGAACTATGCAACGTCACATCTATATAGAGAGGGAATTTTCCATTTATTATATTCACCAAAGCTAATTTTCCTCCAGGAGAAATCATTACAATGAAACCGTCGTTATAATGAGGATAATAAGCAATTTTTAGGTTGGGAGTATCCTGATCGACACCAACAACTCAGTAAACATACTGTTTAAGTTAGTTTTTGATAATTTCAATTTTTGAGTCAACCGATTGGTGGCCAACTTCTGTACGAATTTTTTGGAGAAAGAAAAGAAGTGCTTAGAGTGATGCCACTGACATTAACATTGTGGAAAAATGAGAAGCAATCTACTGAGACAGAGAACTTTCTAATAGTTGACTCACTGCCCACCTACAATGCTATCTTTGATCGTCATTTGTTAAACCACTTTAAGGCCATAATTTTCACATACCAAGTGGTGGTGAAATTCCCAAAAGATGGAGAGGTGATCACTATTTGAGTAGATATGGAGCAATCTTGGGTTTGTTACCTTCGGTCTGTAGAAAGTGTGGAACAGAAGTCGCTCGACCTCCAAAATTGGAAGAAAGACAATCTCGAGACAAGTGCAACAACCCTAAAAATTCCTGTCGGAGAACTCGATAAATCTTTTTTGATAAGTAAGAAATTTGATGCAGGGCATAGGGGGATGCTGGTTCAGTTGCTTCGAGATCATTGCGATAGCTTCGCTTGCTCTGCACCAGAGATGCAAGGAACACTAGTCAACGTCACCTATGATCGCTTGAGTGTGAGCACCACCATTGAATGTGAGCACCACTATCCATACAATAAAGCACAAGATCAGAAACTCAACAATAGCACTAGCCAAGCCCATCAGGGAAGAGGTACTGAAGCTAAAAGAAACAAGTTACATCCGGGAGGAGCAGTATCCTACCTGAGTCTCCAACATTGTCATGGTTCAGAAGGCCAACGAGAAGTAACAAATGTGAGTGAATTTCACAAGGATGAACGTCACTTGCCCAAAATATTTTTAACTTCTCTTGATGATCGATGCCCTAATGCTTTAGCTGGCGGCTATTCCATCATGAGTTTTCTACACACCATCTTGGTACCACAAAAATAAAGAGACACTGTTGAGAACACCATTTTTATCACCACTAAAGGTGTTTTCTGTTATAATATAATGCCCTTCGAGCTCCAAAGATCTGAGGCAACATATCGACATTTAATGGATATAATTTTTGCTAATAAAAAATTAAAATAAAATTAAATTTTATGTGGATGACATCAAAGTTAAAAGCTAGACGACTAAACAACACATAAACGATTTAAAAGAAATATTTAAAATCCTAAAAAATTAAAAGTTAGATGACTGAAAAACGGGTATTGATATTTAATGGATGTACATTTAGAATCTCAAATAGCAAGTTCTCAGATACCTCTTAACATGTGAAGGCATTAGGGCCAGCCCAAATAAGATCTAGGAGCTGATTGATATGTTGACACCCAAGAAGAACCTAGAAGTGCAAATTCTGACCGGTCAGATTGCATCACTCAACCATTTCATCTAGAGATCGGGAGATAGGTTCAAAACATTCTTCAAGATAATTTCAAAAGGATGAAAACTTTGAATGGACAGCTGAGTGCCAGCAGGCCTTCCATCTGAAAGATTCCTTAGTGTCACCACCGCTTCTCTAAAGTTTGAAGCTAATATGTGGGAATAGATTTTGAAGCAATTATTTAAATACCAGTTGGAGAAGAGTCGGGAAGTCTACTACACTAGCTGAGTTCTGACACGCCTAAAAATATGATAATTTTTTATATAAATTTTATGATCATTTTTAATGATATTGAGCTTAAATGGAAGGTTTTTTTCATGTTTATAGTTTCAGGAACAAGAGATGAAATTTTAGAGAAGAAAGAGCAAAAATGGAGCAAAACAGAGCAAGGAGCAAATTTCACAACTGGCGTCTAGTTGTCAAACAGTTACAAAGGGCTTCTACAAGGTTAGTGCCTAGGTGCCACAGTTGGGTGCCTAGGTGCCACAGTTGGGTGCCTAGGTGCAAAAATCCATTTTGATTTTGTTGCAATGATATTTGAAAAATTTTGAAGAGGCACTTGAAATGACTCTTGAGTATTTCATGAGTTATTATAGAGGAGTCATTGCACATTTTTGTGGTGTGAGTGTGTGGTGTGTGTGTGTGCCTCTCTCTTTAGTTTAGTTTGTTGTTGTTTGTAAGAAGAGTTTCGAGAATACATCAAAGAAACATCGAGATTTTCTTGGGGAGACGTTTGAGATGAGTATTTTGTACTTTTTTCTTTATTCTGTGTTACTGTGTAAACTTGAATTTTAATATAAATCATGTTTTGTTTTGTTATTCCCATGAAGTCTGAGTAGTTTTCTTATCTTTCTCTTTGTGATGATAATTAATCTATGCACGATTAGAATTGTTTAAAATTTCTCTTTTTCCATGCTTGTGATAATTCATTTCTGACCAATTGGTGTGTTAAAATTTGTTGTGAGTCCATAAAGACTCGAGAGGGCTATGTATAGTAAGAATTACATTAATCTGGTGGGTGATAAGGTAGCCCATTAGTTAGTGCAAATAAAAGAGAGATAAGTTTTGATGGGTGTAAATTATTGATTCTAGTGTGACAGGCTAGAACCTTAACCAATTTGATCTAAAGTTTAGAACCTTAGGACGGGTTAGTCCTAAAGAGTGTCACAGTGGGTAATCAGGAAGTGAGAGGCTAGAACCTACCCGGCATAACCTGAGATTTTGGAACTTAACTCTAGGTTAGCCAATATACTTTATGGACTTGGTAGAGGGTTGTTGACCTCACTTTTGTTGATGTCTAGTCTTTCCTCTTTAGAATTCTAGGATCTAGCCATTGGACTTTCTTGTTGACTATCCTAGAGGACTAGTGATGGAACCTTACCCTCTTAAAAATTCTAAACACCTCTTTTTTCTTCTTGGAGTTCCACATGTATGGTTTTAACCTCTAGCACTTACTAGGATGAAACCAACAAGGGGGAGCTCAAGAGGAGTTCCACATGTATGTTTTGACCTCTAGCATTTAGTAGGATGAAACCAACATGGGGGAGCTCAAGAGGAGTTCCCTATAGGACTGTCAGGCCTTAGGGTTAGTCCTGGGTGCTTTGGCCTTGGTCTCACAGACGCACACGTAAACCCATCACTATCACACTCGACATTTCTCCCCGCTCTTTTGAAAACTCATGTGGGTGGTCCCTAAGCTCTTGGCCTTTGGCTGGGGTGGTTAGGACCAGCACATAGAGGATCCAAAATGGGCTTTCCCATTGGTTTCATGGCTCAAAAGTGGTAATTTCATGGTTAACATGTCTAATTGATAACAATTCCACCAAAAGCCCCCAATTTTGGCTTCCAACCCGCCAAAATTCCTCAAAATTACCAAAATTCCCCTAAAACCCTAATTTTTCCCAAAATTGCCCAAATTCTCTCCAAATTTCATATCAAACCACCTCAAATTGTCTGAAATGCCTCAATTTACTAAAAATTCCCAAAATACCCCTATACCACCAAAAATTACCAGAATGCCCATGAAACCCTAATTTTCCTAAAATTGCCCAAATTCTCTCCAAAAACCATTTCAAACTACACCAAACCACCAAAATTGTCCAAAATAACTCAATTTTCTCAAAATCTCCAAAATACCCCTATACCACCCAAAATTACTAAATAATGCACCTCAGATCCCAAAAATCCCCAAAACTCCAAATTCACTCTAAATGTCCTCCAAATCAATTTGAACCACCTGATGTCTCCAATTGTGCCCAAATGCACAAGAAATTGGCCAAAATTCTTAAATTGCCCTTAAATGCCCAAAGTCCCCAAATCACCCCCAATTTCCACCAATTTGATTTCAAACTCCCATAATTTCAAATCTATACCAATATTCATCATGTCTAAGCCCAATTGAAACCAAGTACAAGCCCAATTAAACCCAAATTCAAACCCAAATTAAGTCAAATACCCCAAAATTGACCCTAAGCTAAAATTCCAATAAATTGAGCCTTGCAATTAATCCATATCCATGAAATTTGTTTCCTAAATTCCTCATGTCATTTTCTTAAACCAATTTGAACCCTTAATTGGTTAAGATCCAAGCTAATTCAAGCCCAAACCAAGCCCAAACTAAACCTAAACTTAAACCCATATTTTGTACTTAATCTCAAATCCACCTCAAATCTTTCAAATTGATCCAAATATTAACGATTTCTGCCATGATTAAGCACACTTGAATGCTAATCACATCACCTAATAACCCACTCTTGAGCCATGGACTAATGCTCCCCTAAATCAGCCAAACTCATCCCCTAAATATCGTTAACTCTATAATCCATGCAACGCTTAACACAATTATAATGCCTTAGCCTCCCCGAGCTAGCTAGCCACCTCCCCTGGCCTGACCAGTCGGACTAGTGGCCAGAAAACCCAAATTTGAAAAGGCTCCCCCATGGATCAAACCAAAATTACACCCATCCCTTTTAGCAATCTACAATTGGTCAATCGCGTCGCTCAGCCCTCCATCTAGGTAGCACATTGCACCCCCTGACTTGCCCTATTGGCCACCATTGCCATGGTTTTAAATCAAGCACCTTTCATGGCCAAAAGATGACAGCATCCAATTCCTTAGGGAGACTCTTCCAAATTCTCTCCAGAACTTGTGTCAACCTCCCTTAGTTCAGCTCCACTATCCTCAGCCATCCATTCCCACTATCCGATCTTAACTTAATCTTTGAAATCAAGGGCATCTTTCGGCCATCTTTAAAAACTCCATAAAGATCCAAAATTACGTAACCCGTAAGCTTCTCCAGAGCCTACGAGGAAGTTCCCATTTAAATTGGCACTTCTTGAGCCCTCTGCACCGGACTTCGATGAAGACCGCACCACCCATTGATCGAACTCCTACATAAGGCCCTATACCATAGGAGGGTGACGCTTCGAGGACATTCGTGAGACTCCAAATAAGCTTCTGCAACCACCCAATCAAGACACCTCTTAGATGAAGGTATGGATCAAAATCTCTAATTTTGCTCTCGGTTTGAACCTATGTGAAGTGAAATCGTATTTCATGCACATGTAACCGTATAGATAAGTTTGTCTCGCTTAGATGAATGTGCAGGAGCAAACCCCATGCAATTTAATTAAGGACTGAGTGAGATCTTAGGTTAGAAAACAAACCGTTCTCGGGTTAGGGAGACTGGGGACGAAGACCAGGAGTCGTTGGATCGCATGTGTATCGGTTGGACAATTCAGATCACGCTCGATGAAGGGATGGAACGCGAAAAGTGGGCCGAGTCAGCAACTGACGTGGATGGCGGTGTCAAATCAGAGTACAGTGCGTGGCCTTTCGACCAGTACGAGGAATGATGTGGATAAGTAGGAAAATGAGGGTATTTTTTTATTTAATTAATTTTAAAAAATTCAAAAAAACCATGGTGTAGAAAAATCATAAAAATAAGATAAAAAGACCTCCGCGCTCAGTGAACATAGGAAAATAATTAGACTAAAAATAAAAAATATATTATTTCTATATATTTTTTAAATTAATTAAATACTCTAAATTTTTTTTTAAATTATAAATAATTAAATATTAGTCAAAAAATGTGAAATTTGGAGGGTTCATTCCTCACATGATTAAGGTTGTTCTCTAATTTTTCTAAAGTTAGAGAGCACCTATAGCTTGGAAACCTTAATTTTAATGCAAATTACAATTTTTTGTTTAATATAATTACAAAAAATAAAATATAAGTCACAAAATTATGTAAGTGTGTTTGGTAAGTTCACTGCAGTAAAAGGAACTTAGGAAAAATAAAAATCTAGTTTCAAAAATTTAAATCATATTTTTCTATTTAAAAATTAAAAAAATTATTAAAAATTAGAAAAATACAAAATAATTCAAAAATTTACCAAATTGGGCCAAAATGAAGCTAATCATCTCAGAAGGCTCCTGTAAAAAATTCAAAGTATAAAAATTATTTTGGTATAAAAATGAATTGTCTAATAAAATAGAAATTTTTGCTTTAAAAAATTATATAAACTAAAAGAAAAATAAGAAAATTATAAAAAGTGGTTTGAGGCTTTCCTTGTGACCAGGGACACATAAAAAAAAAATAAAATTGAGGTTAAAATAAATATTTTATTTTTGAGCTATTATTCAATTTTAGAATTATTAAAAATAAAATAAATTTCAGAAAAATACAAAATAAATTTTTTTGAATTCCTTGAGGTCAAAGAGACTTATAAAAATATAAAAATGAGTGTTTGAAACAAGATGCATTTTTTTAGTTTGTTCATATAATTCAAAATTCATAAAAATTTTTCCTAGAGGTCCTCTGACCTAGGTGAACCTCCAACAATTTCCTCAGAGGTTATAAGCTTATTTTAGTTGGCTATTTTAATTATCCTTGACATTTCCTATTTTTGGACTAAAAATAGTTATATAAATTAAATTAAAATCAAAAGAACCATAATTTCTCCTCAAATGTTGTGATTGACTCATGAGCATGGTGACAACAAGATCCTAAAGTCACTTAAATTTAACTTAATAGACTGTAGGATAGGGACCCTAAACGGCAAGATTGTAACTTTGGGAATTCCCTACCCTAATCAAATTTAGGCTAAAATAAAAGGGAAAATGGGTATATGATTAAATCTTTGAGGTGATTGAAATCTAAGGGATTAAATGGTAGAAATTAACTCACGTCACTTTTCTATAAAGAGTAGAGTAATAATGTAATGAATCGCTTAACTTAGAGTACAATTAATGTTGGATGATCCTGGGATGAAGGGATTATGTTAGGAATATTTTAATCCACTAATTAAGAGCCTCAATCTAATGGTTAAGTAGTCATAGAGCCTTTTAATAAGGATCAAATTCTCATAAGATTTTTTTTTTAAATTTGTAAATCCAATCACACATGTTAGCGAACTAGGTTGGATTCTTAATCATATAATGAGGTTTAGAAAAGTTCAACACAATTATAACATCTGACCCACTTTTTATGTTTGCAAATTGTGTTAATAGCAACGACACCAAAAACTTGATCACGCTTTAATATATATATTTTATTTTATGATGGAATATATAATGTGGATTCTACGCAAGTATAAGTATCGTACCAAGTAATACAGGGCTCTAGTGGAGTCCTGGTTATCGATCCTATAGGGAAGTTTTACTAAATTTGTAACAGCTAAATTTAAAAGTTTTTTCTTACTAATAAAGTATACAGAAATTTAGAATACTTAACTAAAGCGAACTAAAGTAAATTAATGCTTTAAAATAAAGTTGATTTAAAGATTTCAGAAAAACGTATCCTTCTCCTTGTTTTTAGAAAATTAAGTGAATGATGAATTCAAATAGATTTTTTTATTGTATTGTGACAAATAGGAGCATTCTTATTCTTTAACCTTTGGTCCAGATGCAAAGAACATTGACTAATCCTATGTTTGATTACTGAATCTGCGGCTAGATTCGGGAGGATATCGTCGTCACTTCAGAGCTCCCACGTTCCCCTCACCTGAGGGCTAACATCTACACTTCAGCTCTCAATCAATAGGACCGAATTGAATATTTTAGTCTGTCGCACTAAAATGTCCAATTTTACGCCCGATAAATAATATTTCCCTATTTATTTGCACCCTCCTTCCAAGGTTTTTTACTTCCCTGAATATTGGTTGTAATTTTTACTATAGTTGATAATTCAACATATTTTAACAAATCAATGGGCCAGATTGAAAAGTAAATTAAGTTTTAAGTAAAAACTATCACAAATTATTTTAATATTTTAGGCATTTCTATTTAATTTCATCAATTCAAATAATTTCATTAACAAGGAGAAAGACTAAGAAAACTACTCAGAATGCATGGGAATTAAACAAAGCATGGATTTCATTTAAAGTTAACAACAATAAACAAAGATACTTATCTCAATTTCCTCTCCAAGCAGACTCCTTGAAGTTTGTTTGACTTTTCCTTCTAGTACACCACACTTCTTAACTCACTACTTACACTTACTCGCACTAAACTTCAACTTAGACACAAAAGCACACTAATAGAATACTCTAAGACTCCTAAAATAGACACCAAATAGACACACCATATACTAAAATTCGTCCTCTATTTATAGAGGTAGACAAAGGTCCAAGGGGTACTTAAGCACCTCTTCAAAAAGCATCCAGGTTCAATGTATCTGGTATTTTAACCCATCTCGCCGTCGGTGAGAAACGACTTCGCTGTCGGCGGGGCTTCTAGAAGGTCTCCAAACCGCACGATCTCACCGTCAGCGGGCTCGGGCTCGCTGTCAGCGAAGTAGTTATAAATCCTTCAAAAATTCTCCTCATGATCTCGTCGTCGGCAGGCTCGATCTCGCCGTCGGCGGCTTAGTTCATTTTGCATGAATTTCTTCCTTTTTTGATCCAAATTTGCTGCATTTCATGCTTTTTGCTTTTGTCACTTATAAATCTTCATTCCTGCAATAAAATAAAGAAAATACCTTTTTTTAAAGTGCAATTTCATAAAAAATAGGTATGAATTTCTTAACATATTTTTCTGTGATCAACATCCATAAAACACTATAAGCCTAAACCTCCCATAGTAAGGGTAGAGATTCCCTTGATAGCTTGGTGCGCCCTTCGAGTAAACCTATCCATATGACTTTAGGTGAAACATTTAGTGAATGTCCGATTGTCCCGCTCATGAGATGATTAAAACATTGAGGTGTTCACTGAGCTTAGGCTTAAAAAATTATAACCTAAATCTTAATTAGGGATGATTAATTCAACAGATTAATAAGTCTAAATGAAGTTGAAGTGCTCTAGAGGACTATAAAATTGTTTAGGGCATGACCCTGACCATCTTTTATAGTCTTCTAGACATTTTGTAGGACATTTGAACCTGCTAGTCTTTCTTGAAAAAAAAATCATCCAACATCACGGATCTAACAAGTTATGCCTCGGGACCTGTTAATTCACCCAAAGGAATAAAAATTCCCAGAAACTAATTATCCTACAGTTATGACCCAGTGCTCAAGGATTTATGTCTTCTCTAAGGTATTTAAATCCTTGTGGGCAAATGAGAATATTATTTTGAGCCACATATGGATCATCAGACTGTTGTAAGTTTGAAGTCTGGGTGGCTAAGGAAATGACGGTAATGTTAATGTGTGCTAAATGAGGGATACGAAGTGAGATTTTTAGAATAGTATCTTCTACCTCAAGGACCTTCAATGAGGGGAGAGGACAAGGACCGATGATACTATTCGCCGACCCTTGGTCAGATTATTGCCCCCGACACTCTTAGGTTGCCAGTAGTTCTAACCTGATTATAGTAAATAGCCTGTGGACTATACTACTTTACAAAATATTTTAAAAAATAAAATAAAATTTCTTTTGTTTGTTAAAGTGAACTCTGCACGAAAATTTATACAACAACTTTTTCATTAAAAATTAAAGAATTTTGATGAAAAATCATAAAGGTCCACGGTTAGTCACTTGGATCAAGGTTAATGATTGCCCTGTCGGTATATTTTTAGGTTGTGTGTTTTATTTTGAAAAGGGGGTCTCCTAACAGAAGTTGTCGGCGAATTTTTTAATTTAGTTTAAATAAATAATTTTGAAAGTAGTATTTGATTTTGAAAATAATTTTAAATTTGAAGGTTTTAAGATATGAGATTAAACCGACCTCACATCCCAAATAGTTTATATAAACGAGCACCGCACCACAAACCGTGTATATATCCCTAAGGGTAGACACACTGCTTGATGGTGGGGCTCGATTAAATAAACTAGAAGATTTGTGACATCCGTTTGGTCCGCGAACCAATTTTATAAGCCAGACAAATTCCCTCGCTTAATATGAAAGCATTAAACGGGGTTTATATTACACAGGTTCTTTAAAATTCCCTATAAGGGCAAGCCCCTATAGTTAATTACATCTTAAGTGACATGAATCACCTAATAAAACTCTCGATAATAATCAATAATTCTGCTCTCAAGAATTTCAAAGTTTAAGTTCTCAAAGGATTGAATTTTTGGAATTTCAATAGGGAATGGATCAAATTTGGAACATTTTGTTTTGGGAATTCAAAGGAAGAAAAGTAGGAGAAATCACAGATTCGAAGTGAACTTCGGTAATTTCCCGACTATCCTATTGTTTGGCTTAGATTTAGGAAAGTCCTAATTTTTATTTAATGTTTTAATCTTGCCAATTTTAATTAATTAGGGCTTATATTTATATGACAGAATCATACAAATAGCCTCGAAGATGTGAGAGTTTATGTCGTATCAGACGACTACCTCGGAATCCTAAGACCGGTTAGGGCTTAATTTGCAATGCAAATGCCTAACGAAGAGTTGAGGATTTATGCTGTACTAGGCAAACTACCTTGAAGTCCTATGACTTGGTTATTTAATTCTAAGACAGTTTCTGTGATGACGATGACCGTGCTGCCCACCATGCTCCGAGCTCCTTGTTGTTGCAGAGGTTTAGTTTTAGAAGTCATAAATCAAGAGATGAGAAAAGTGTTTTGGTTTAGAGAAATCTTAATTTCCAAGTGTTTTTTATGTTTTAATTAAAACAAATCTTAAAGTTGATTATAACAACACCGGTTAAGATCTCACGGTTCCATCCTTCGGCATCGTTATTTTTATCGGATTCACTTAGTCCGGATGAATTTGCTAAACTCAACTGAATGAGTTCCACACTTTCATTTAGACCGTGGGAAATCCCGTTAGCAACACGTAGGTTACATCATCCGAGGTATTCCCGATCATCCAACGGGACGTTTTAATTTAGTTGTAATTGTAGTTTTGTGTTCACGTTTGTGATTAAATTTTGAGTTGTTTTATATTTTGAAATGTTGTGGCGGTGAATTTTATCTTGCAATGACTTTTAATTTAGTTTTGGTTTCGGTTTTAGGGACTATCCTAAAGGTGTGGGTTTTCATGCAACGAGTTGTTAATCATGCAAGAAAAGTAAGTGCGATGCGATTAATGAATTGCGATAATGTAAATTGCAAGAAAGTAAATTGCAATAAAATAAAAGCATACACGGAGGGTCTTCCCGTCATCCCAAGTCGCACTTAAAACACAATTAGAATATTTAAGCAAGTTCCTAGGTAAAGCTAAGGTAAGGGTTATGGTTTTCTACCAAATTCCTAATCCTATAGCTAGTCATTTCCTATGACGTCTAGGTTCCTTGTGTTTTTGTTTGAAGACGATTTTCTTCATCAAAAACAATTAAGTTCAATTGTTCTTATGAACATCCTATCATATTGAGAAAGTGTTTAAGAAGAATCTTAAACATCTTTTCAATATTACTAGAGTTGTTTTAAGTCCAAATGAATTTAATTATACAAATGAATTAATCGTCCGAGAATTTCCAGTTTTGTTGTTATCTTACTCAGTGAACTAGGATATTTGAATATCCTATGAGTGAAGTAACATTTCATTTAATATTCTGTTTAGGAGTTATGATAATTAAAGCTTTCGAGGGTAAATTGGTGTTCAAATGGTTTGTGATTTAGTTTAATTTCAATTAATGGGTTTAAATTTGGAATAGTGTTCAAGTTATTTTAGATTTATTTTAAATTCTTTTATGTCTTTGGTGATGTTATATTTAATTCAACTTAATTTAATTTAATTTAATTTAATTTAATTCTATTCAATTTAGTTTGGTTTGATGTTAACTTAATTTAGTTTGATTTGATTTAATTTTAATTTAATTTGATTTAATTTAATTTATTTTAATTTAATTTAATTTAATTTTAATTTAATTTGTTTATTTAATTTAATTTAATTTAATCTTTAATTTAACTCAACTTTTAATTTTAATTTAATTTAATTTAATTTAATTTAATTTAATTTAATTCAATTTAATTTACTTAATTTAATTTAATTTTTAATTTAATTTTATTTTTAATTTTAATTGAAATTTTAAAAGAGTTTAATAATTTAATTTTAGTTTAATGATTAAGTCCTTTAATGTTTTGAATTTGAGTTATCATTTTAATTAAGAATTGAATATTAATGAGATAATTAATTTAGGGATTTTTAAATGAAAGAATAAATCTCTTCCTAATAATATCCCTATTTTAATAATTCCAATTTTATTATTCTTCCAAATTTAATCAATTATTTAATTAAGGTTTAATTATTTTAAATTGCTTAGTGGATTTCTACCCTTTAATTATTTAAATTTCAATCATCCAAATCAGATTAGGATCAAATATTTTACTTGTTAATTTTTTATTAAACCTAAAGTTTTAATTAAGGATTAAAATTTTAATTACCACTTTACCCTTTAAGCTTAATAATTTCATAACTCACTAAATTGAACTCAAATGAACTTGAAATTTTTATGTGACTTCACTCATATGTCAATAAAGACATGAGAGGAGAAAATGTGATTTTTATGTATTTAATTTATTTATATAATTATTTTTGGTAGAAAATAAAGATCTCTAAGGAAAATTTAATAACATGACCAAGTGAAAGTTTCTGTCCTTAAGAAAAATAAGAGGCATTCCTAATGACTAGAGGACCACTTGGACCAATTTTGGTGATTTTTTAAATTATATTATTTTTATTATAATTATTTTAAGTTTTGGAGTGTTAATTAATTTAAAAATAAAATAAATGTTAAAAAATGAATTTTATAGTTTTCAAAAATCTCTCTGATATCAAGAGAATCAGAGAACCAATTTTTGCAATTTTCTGATTTTTCTATGATTTATTATAATTATTTTAGTGAAAATGCTAGAAAATACATTTTTTAATTTTAAAATTACCCTAGGGCTTTAAAATTTAATATCTCATTAAATAGACCTAAGAAAAATATGGGGTTTGTTCCTAAGTGATTAAAATTCAAAATGTGACATTTTGGTGAATTTTATTATTTTTGTGATTTTTATTATTTTTTAATTATTAAAAATATTAAAATAATATTAAAAATCAACTTTTTTAGAAAATTGAAATTTTAATTTTCTTAAATTCTCCTAATATCAGAGAGGCTCCAAAACCAATTTGGTGAATTTTTGAAAGATATTTTGAAAGTTATGAATTTTTAAAGTTCAAAATGGCTAAATGGCTCAATCAACCCATTTGGTAGGGCTAACAAGTCCAATTGACCTCAAATTTTTATGGTGGGTTCCTCTGATCCTAAAGGTCAGTGGAGAATTGATTTCAAGTCAATTTTATGTATGGTTAGCTCTAATTAATAAGAGATCCATTTTGGGTGTTTAAGCCAATTAGGATTGTTTTAAATGAACTAACTCAAAACCTACTTTTCCTAGGGTCTTCTGGTCATAAGGAACATCACCAAATTTTCCTAGAATTTATTTCACAACATGCTATTTATTGGAATTAAAATACTCAAAACAGTAACATGAATTTGAAAAATCAATAACTTTTCATAGGGATGGCTTCGACTTTGGAAAATTCGGGGAATGTTCCCAAATTCAGAGGCTTCAAAAGCCCCATGGTCTCATGCTATGGTGAATTGTATACATGCATGGAGAATTTAAAATATGCAGAGAGTAAATAAGTTATTAAAAATAAAATACTTGATGAAATTAAATAATTTCTTTTCCACATTATTCTCCTCCGTTCACTCGAGCAAGAGGGTATTTTTATTTTATTTTTATGATTTTCCTACACAAAGTTATGAATTTTCCAAGTTTAGGGAATTAAATAAATAGAAAATACCCCTAATTTTCTATTTATCCGAGTCGGCGCCGCGTCATCCTCGGCATCTCCGAACGCACACGCGTCGCGCTCCCATTCGACGCCGCCGCTCGAGTCGACAGCCGGGCCCCGCGGTTCACGTACCATCTCCCGGTCCGACGCCATCTGAGCCGTCCGTCCTCGCGTGTATTGAATGGACGACATCCGTTCATCGTCCCCGAGCGTCCTCACCCGAGAGCCGTCCACACTAAATCACTAAGATCTCACTCGATACTCGATGGATTTTCGTGTTCTTATGCTCTATGGATTCGTCTTGAGAAGACGAACACATCCATACGGTTTATGTGGGATGAAATTTACGCAATAGAAATGGAGAATGTTCAGAAGCTCGAGAAGAAGAGTGAGGACATACCTTTGCTCAGAGAAGTGTGGCTTCGATCTGAGGGTTGTTTCACCTTCGATTGGATCCCGATGAGCTCCAAATGAAGTCTCCGGTCCGGTGAATTGCCAGGTAGGATTTCTACTACGACCCGATCACAAAGCTTGGAGGCTGGAGCAACTGGGTGGCCTGGAGATGGGGCTTTTGCTGGTGGACACCTTCCCTTGGTCTGGTGAAGGTGTAGAACCAATCAATTTGGGGATTGGCTCATTGTGGAGAAGTGTCCTGGTTTTGGGCTTGGATTTCAACTCGCGATTGAGCTCACGAGAAGAAATGGCGGGGGATTTTAGTGGGGATCAAGTGCTCGTGTATGGGGAGTAGTCTGGAACAATTTTGGCGAGTTTCCTTAAGGTTTGTTTCGGCACCTCTCATGGCCGAGAGGGGTGGTGTTTAAATAGGAGAGGGTGGAGGGCCTCCCAGGGAGAGTTAGGGCTTGGGATCGATCTGCTCTGCAAGAGAAGAACAGCTACAATGGCCAGCTGGGGATGGGGCGGCTCAGCGAGGGAGAATTCCAAAGTTGGCTCACATGTGAACTCTCGGCCATGGTGTTTTCCGGCGGCTCGGTGGCGGCCGGCCGAGCATGGGTCACCCTCGAGGTCGGGTGGGTCGGGGCCGAGACTTGGTGCAAGCAATTGGCAAATGCCATGTGTAAAGAGCTTGGATTGAAATGGAATGGGGGAAGACCATTTTGGGTTCAAATGAGTCAACCCATGATTTTGGGCTAGGTTCACCACCCGAGGCCTGGTCTTGGGCTGAAAAGGATCACTTGGGTCGGCCAGAGAGAATGGTGTGGTCTCCATCCATGATGAGGTGGCTAAGCATGGTTTAGTGTGTGACATGCTTAAGGTAAAAAAGGGTTTAAGAAGGATTAGGAAAGGGGCCCTCCTTTTGCCATTAATGGCTTGATCACATGTCAAGCCTTCCATGGCTTCATGTGGCTTGTCCATGGCTTGCATGGCTCACCTTTGGCTTGGGAAAAGTGGAGTTAATTTCATGGAAATAGATTTAAGAAAAATTTTGGTTTTTAGGGGTGATTTGGCATGAGGCTTGATTTGGAATTATTTGATGATGGGATTAGAACTTAGGGAATGGCTTTTATTAAGTGGATGGCAAGTGGAGATGTCATGTGGGCTTTAGGGTAGATTTTGGGCTTTTTGAAATGGTTTTAGATGGGCTTTTAAGATGGTTTAGGAAAGTGGGCTTTTGAATTTTAAAATGGATTTTGGGATGAAATTTTGGTAAAGGCTTGGGCCAAATAATTGTTGGGTTTAGCTCATGGATGTGTCATGAGTGACTTGAAGCAAATTGGGGGTGATTTGGGTTTGAATTGGGTTGAATTTGGGTTCTTTTGGTGAATGGGCCAATATAGGTCCAAGTGGGCCAAGTTGGGCCAATGTTGGGCTAGGGTTGAAATTGATGTAAAATTAATGTTGAGAAATGTTTATGGGAGTGTTTCAAAGAGGTTTTGACTTTGATTGGGCTTTGATTTTGGGGTTTGGGCTCATTTGGGTTAGGTTTGAGTTTAGGTCAAAATTGGGCCTTTTAGCTTTGGGTTGAATTTGAGTGGGGTTTGGGTCTAAATTTTGGGCAAATCATGTTAGTGTTTTGCTTGTGGGGATGCTAAGGAAGATTTAGAAAAGATTTGGGGTTAATTGGAGTTGAGCTTGGGTGAGTTTGGGTTAGGTTTGGGTCATGGGTCCAAATTGGGCTTTAAGGCCAAAAGTGAAATTGGATCCAAATGTCAATCAAATTGGACTTGGATTTGATCTAGATTGGTGTTGGGAATGTTGAATTGAAGTTTAGAATTGAATTGGACCAGAATTTGGATCAATTGGGTAGGTTTTGTTTGACATTGGGTTCACTTAGGGTTAAAATGGGTTAAATTGGGGGTTTTGACAAAAGTAGGGTAAATTGACAAAATTGGCCCATGGTGTAGTTGAACAAAATGAAATTGGAAATATTTGGGATTTTTTGGAATTTTCTGGGAATTTTCTGAATTTTTGGATTTTTGGGTTAAGAGGGGTATTTTGGGTATTTGGAGGGCATTGGGAGGTATTTTTGGTATTTTTGGGTATGGATGATCAATTTGAGTAATGTGGGAATGCTTGGGATTGATTTTGAGTAATTTTGGGTAATTTAGGTGATTTTGCAAATTTTGGGTAGTTTCAAGGGCTTTGGGTAGGTTAGGCGGGTGTAGGGTCCCGGGGTCAAAAGTTAAAAATTTGGAAAATTGAAGATTGGGTGAATGTAAGTGGAATGAAGTCATTTTGGTTGAGCCATGAAGCCATATCAAGCCCACATGAGCCATGAAGGGACTCATTTGAGGCATTCACTATGTTGTTCCCAACCCTCTTAACCGAGGGCTTAGGGGTTAAGGACCATCCATGTGAATCACCTACATGAGTCGGGGAGGTCAAGTTAGGTATGGGTGTGGTTTTAGGAGGTGGTGTGCAAGTGTAGTGTATAAGTGTAGTGTATGTGTAAGTCAGCCCTTCACCAGACCAGGCCACCCAGGGCAGTCCTAAGGCCAAAGAGTCTTATAGGAACCCATCCTTTAAACTTCCACATTTGATTTCAACCCTCTAGGTGATTAGGGGTCTATAGTCAAGTTTGTGGAGTTTGCAGGGAGTTAAGAAGTGGTTTGAAATTCTAGGTGGTGGGTCCCAATTCTAGTCTTCTAAGACAGTCAAAGGAAAAGCCTAAGGCTAGATCCTAAGTACTAAAAAGAAGAAGAGAAGACCTCATCAAAAATGAGGTCAACATGCCCTTCGTAGTTTGTCGGGTTGGTAGCTCTTAGTCAAGGTTGGGAAGCACATAGTCCAGTTCTGAGCCCCATCTTTACATATATCTAGTCCTGATCTTTCATATGTGACTACAGGTTTTGCTGAAGGAGGATTGACCAAATATTTTCCTATTTTTGTTGGTTTGCATCATGAATCAACTTTAAGCCCATATCTTTTTGCTTTAGTTATGGATGGTCTTACTGGACATTTACAAGAGGATGTACCTTAGCGTATGCTTTTTACTGATGATATCCTTCTCGTGGATAAGATGAGCGAAGAAGCCCAGAAAAAACTTGAATTATGAAGGTCTACATTGGATCCTAAAGGTCTTCGTTTGAGTAGAACAAGATCTGAATACATGGAATGCAATTTTAGTAATAGTAGCTCTAGTGACATAAGTGCAACTTTGGGTAATCAAATTATTAAAAGGTGTGATCGATTTAGATATCACTGGTCTATTGTTCGAAGCGATGGTGATATAGATGGGGATGTTAATAGTAGAATTCAAGTTGGTTGAAATGGAGCAATGCTTCGGGTCTATTGTGTGATAGAGAAGTACCGCTTAGACTGAAAGAAAAATTTTATAAGATGGTGGTGAGACCTGCTATGCTTTATGGTCCTTCATGTTGGCCTTTAAAAGAGAAGCATAATACTAAGTTAAGTGTTATCAAGATGAGAATGATTAGGTAGATGAGTGGTTTTACACTTAGAGACAAAATGTAAAATGAATATACCCGTGATAGGGTTGGTGTAGCTCCAGTGATGGACAAAATTAGAGAGAGTCGCCTTAGATGGTTTGGTCACATTAAAGGTTGACCATCTAATGATCCAATTAAGAGAGTAGATGTTTTAGATTCAACTTTTGCTAAAAAAGGTAGAGGTAGACCTAGGAAGACTTGGGCTTATTGTATTAAAAATGATATTAATTTATTAGAATTAAATGAAAATATGACACGAAATAGGACGCAATGGAGAAAAAGGATTCATGTAACCGACCCCACTTAGTGTGATTAAGGCTTTGTTGTTGTTGTTGTTTGTATGATATTTAAAATGCTTACGATAAATATATGCATCATATATATAATAAGAATAAAATTTTATTTTAGGCAAGTTATCAATTAAATATAATTTTGCAACTTTGTCTAAAGCATGCATGTTAATATAACGTAATCTTCTGTGTCATAACTAAACATCATCAAAAGTTCATTCAAGATAAAATAAATTTAACATTTTATTATGTGTATGTTATGAATATATTAAATAAATATTTTCAATATTTCTGCTCTACCAATAACTTTGTCATCTCCTTTTTCTCTTTTGTGTTTGTTAAATCATAGTCATATATCACCATTTATCTATTCAAATTAATCCTTACAATGTATTTTTTAGTCTATATTAATGACATCATGCTCATAAGCAGTGATGATAGCCTTCTGTTGTAGTCACACTTAAGCTTGCTTCATAATCTCACAAAGTCTCTTATTTTCTTGGTGTTGAAGTCATTTTCTCTTCTCAAGGACTTCTTCTTTCTAAACACAAATATATTTAAGATATTTTGGAAAAGACTCACATTACAAATACAAATAAAGTCACTACACTTATGACCCCTAACCACATGCCAACCATCTTTGATGACACCCCTCTCATTAATACATCTAATATTGTTATCTTGTTGATAGTATTTAATATTCCTCTTTCATTTGAGCAGACATTGCTCTTGTAGTTAAAAAACTTTCTTAATTAATGCATCAACCAACAACTGTGCATTGGAGTCTTGTCAAACGTATTAGTTGTCACCTTTGAGCCATTATCAATCATGGGTTATTTCTTTGCTACCACTTCCCACTTTATGTGGCTTCGCTGATGCAGATTGGGGAGGGAACATTGCTGGCCGGATAGGGAAGATTGCTAATCACACCTCCACAGATATTTATGTTATTTTTCTTGGTCATAATGCTATCTCATGGAGCTTCAAGAAACAACATACATTTGCACGACTCTCCCAAAAAAAAAAATGAATATTGTGTCATTATTTCTTTCACAGTCGAGCTCACTTAGTTTCAATCACTTTTTCATATACTCTCCATTAAATTTCTAACTACAACAGCTATTTACTCTGACATTAACAATGTCACTTATGTGACAATCCAATTTTTCATTCTAGAATGAAACATATTTTCATCGATTATCATGTCATTCGGGAAAACATTAAAATAGACATATTCGTATCTATCATGTATCTTTGATGATCAACCTATAGATGTAATCTTGAGAGGGCATTTTGAAGGAATATTATAAACATATTTTATTGTATTTTATATATTTTTTTCATTTTTATCTCATTCTCGTAAATTGTCATTCATTTCATACGTTAATATACATTCCTTTTCTATAATAATACATATCTATAGTCACTGTATAAACTCAATAATGTAAATTAACTTCTCCCTTAAATTGTTTATGTCCCTTTAATACCCACCTCATCAATACTAAGGTAGCCTCTATTATTTACTCAATTTGATTTATTTGGCCTTGAAAATGTAAATTTCTATGAGTATTTTATATGACTTTATATAAGGTTCATTGATCCTACTTTGCTATATCTCTCTCCTTATCTCTGCCAATAAAATATTCATTATTTCTTTCAATAATAATATTATTTAGAACTACTATTTTTTATTGTAAATTTTATAAAATAAATAAACGGGTTGTTTGGAAAAGAATTGAAGTCTAGATTTAAACAGAATTTAACTTAAATCCTACCAAATAGTGAAGAACTCCATTTTAAATTATCAGATTTAGTGGATCAAGATTCCACCAATTCTGAACGTAAATCCCAAATTTAATCAAGAACACAGGACGGGGAGCTAAAGTTGCTTCGCAGAGGCTATCTTTCAATCCTCGGCAGACGA
Organism: Papilionanthe hookeriana x Papilionanthe teres; assembly: GCA_022702705.1. Lineage (NCBI taxonomy): Eukaryota > Viridiplantae > Streptophyta > Magnoliopsida > Asparagales > Orchidaceae > Papilionanthe > Papilionanthe hookeriana x Papilionanthe teres. Next base: position 63,183,204 of record CM040428.1, on the reverse strand, counting down.
AGGGAAAAGTTTAGTGTAGCTTTGATGAAATTCGGAGCAGAGCTGATCTGACCGTCAAGCTCTCTTACTTGGTGCCCCTCTTTAGGCAATCAAATATGTGTTGAGGAAGGACAGCTTCTTAAGGTAATGAAATGTTTTGTTCAAATATAAAATCTATTTGTCAGTTTTTGTGTGAATTTGAGTGTGTTTGGGGCAGTTTGTGTTTATCCAAATAAATCACTTTATTTAGAGTCGCAGACGGTGGGATTCGACCTGCGTTATGTGTTTAGTGTAAACAATGAACTGTGCTTTAGGATAAGCTGCTCAAACGCAGTTTCTAAACAGTGAGACGGTGTTTTTAAAACGCCCTCGTAGCGGATAAGCTGCCCCAAATATAGCAGAAAACGAACACTGAAACGGCTGAAGAAGGGTCTTAATTAATGTTAGGGGTGTAAACGAGCCGAACACGAGCTGAGCTTGCACGTGTTCGGCTCGTTTATATTCGAGCTCAAAAAGTGTGTTCGTGTTCTGCTTGTTTATATTTTGAGCTCAAAAAGTGTGTTCGTGTTCGGCTCGTTTATTTAGCAAGCCGAACACGAGTAGAACACGAGCAGTTCACTAACAAACAGTTGTTTTGACAACCCTAATCACATACCCTTAAGATGTTAAGGATTGTGGCAAGATTTAAAAATTATTGTTTATATTAAAATATCATATGAATCTAATTTAATAATTTTTATTCTATATTCTTAATTAATACTTTTAATTGATTATAAATCATTGTAGCTTCTTAGTAAATTAAATTTTTAAAAAATACTACTCAACAGAAAAATATTTCGAACCAAAACGAGCCAAACAGGAACAAACAAATCTTTGTTCGTATTCGGCTCGTTAACTCAGCGAATGAGCCGAACACAAGTTTCTTAACAAACCGAACACGAGTTGCTCGTGAACAACGTGCCGTCTTGACAGCCCTAATTAATGTTTAGTAAAAATATTATATTTTATTAATTACAAATAAATTCTATTGATTAATGGACTATAAATTACTCATATACACACACACATCCTAACGCTTTAATATTCTTCGCTTTATTTTCAATAAATAATTTATATTTTTATAAAATTTTAATTAAACTTTAATGTAATTCAAAAATAATAAATTGATTATTTCCGCTTAACAGAGTTAAGGGTGTCTTTGAACAGCTTGTGCTTATTCATATAAGCCGTTTTGTAAAAAAGTGGACTGTAAAATTTGAACCGAGTTCATAGAAAACTAATTACATTTTTAGATAAACATCTCAAACACAATTTCTAAAATGTGAACGAGCGTCTTCAAAACATTGCTATCTCAAACGGAGCTTAAATCTCAAAATAAATATCAAAATAATCTTACATGGTGTAATCGTATTTAATATCTTGCTTGCTAAAGTGTTGTAGAATTTAAATATTTTAGAATTTATTAAATCCGAATGCATAGAATTTTTTAATTCCTACATTTTGAATTAAGTAGCGCCATGAGAAAGAAAATAATTATCCTACATTTTGACTTTAATTCAATTTAGGACATCCTATAGCAAGACCTTTTTTTTTTCCCCCCTTTGCTATTGATTCCAACTTTTTTCTTTTCCGAAATAATGATCCAACCTTCCATCATCCTCCCATCAGACGATTGGGATCATTGATGCTTACCGAAGGTCAACCAAAAAATCCCTCCCAAAATCTTTCCTTCCCCGATTGATTTGCTTCCCTCCATTAATGCGGTCTTTGCCTTCTCATGCTTCGGTTTTTGCAACAAGGTCTCTTCTTCTCCCTCGCTCCTCTCTTCTTCCCTGTCGCAGGAAATGAGGAGAACCACTTCTGTTCCCAAACCTTAACTCTGCTTTATTCCCTGAAATCTAATATTCAAGCAGCTTCGCTCTTTTCTGTACTCCAGTCTTCTGCTCTGCTTTTACTGCGTTTATTTACAGCCATTTTCTGCTTAGGAACAGGAATGGGCTCCCATTCAGCCATGCCGAGTTGGCTGGAGAAGTTGCTTGGGGAAAAGTTCTTCAGTCCGTGCACACAACACGAGGGCGTCAAGAAGAACGAGAAGAACATCCTATGCCTCGATTGCTGCTTTGGTTTCTGCCCCCATTGCATACTCCCCCACTGCTCCCACCGAATGCTCCAGGTCTGACCGATGAAAAACATCCTTTATTCTTTCTCTTCCTTAACATGCTCTGAAATCCTACAATCATTCTGTAATTATCTGCAAAAGATTAGAAGATACGTGTACCACGACGTCGTCCGTGTGGAGGATTTGGAGAAGCTCATCGATATGTCGTTGGTTCAGGTAAAGCAAAGAACTTTAACTTCGACGGAGTAGAAAAGAAGGATTTTTGAATTGGCGAATTTATTTCTTTCATGGTTTTCAGTCCTATACGACGAACAGTTCAAAGGTGGCGTTTTTGAAACACAGGGCGCAGAGTCGTCCCTTCCGCAGCTCCCGCAATGGCTGCCGCTCCTGCGACCGACCACTACAAGAGAGTTTTTTCTATTGTTCTCTATCCTGCAAGGTAATGCGAATGAATATAAGAAAGATGGTTTCTTTTCAGTCTAATTCTCCTTCTTACCTGCTCAGGTGAAGCAATTGATGATGAGTGAAGGTGAGCTTTCCAGACACCTTCGTAAGTGCGAGTATCTTCCGCTTTCGATCGACGATGAGGGGCATCTCACGCCGGACTCTGTTCTAGAGTCGCCCGGTTGCGATTCCTCTGGTTCTCTGGGAAGTGGGGGTGCAAAAGACTCCATTTTGGACGGCGGTGGAGTTACCCTTTGCGGTGTGGGGAGTGAATCCTCCGTTCGACGGAGTCGAAGTTACACAGGCGTGTACTTTGGGACTGTGCTGGAACCGGCCGGCTCGCTGCGCAAGAGGTGGAGGAAGATGCAGCGTCCCAACCGGTCTCCCCTATTTTGATCTGTGGTCCGAGATTGTTGGCCCGTAGGGTTTCTGCACATTGAGAATTTATTTTTAACCGAAAATATTTTCAAATTGTGCCGCTAAATTGAGGGGACTTTTTGTCAATTGCAGAGAAAAAAAAAGGATTTTTTTGAATGCAAGAAGCTTTATGCTGCTGAAATAGTAAACGGCTCAGTCTTTCAGGCTTGGATTGTACAGCTTTAATTGAAATTGTTGGGGCATTTACATGCATATAACGCCCAATTTACTTTACTTATCTCACACTTAAATATCACATTAAGAAAAATAAATTTTTATTTTTGAAAAAATCAAACTGAGACTTTCTAGTAGTAACCGTAGATAATAAGTATGATGGGAAAATGCAGCTTTTAGCTGTAGCTTTTTGAGAACGAAGGCAAAAACACGTTTTATCAAATAGAAAAATTATGGTGCGACAGTATATTGCTGCTCAAACACAATCTAAGAGGAACAAAATAATGCTGAAGCAAGCAAGCTTCATGATAAATCATGAGTGAACAGATAAATAACTTTCAATCTCTTTGTTCATCTGAATTGCATGACCTTGTTGACAAGGTCGGCAATGGTTTACATGTTTAAACTGTTCTTTAATCATTAGAGAATCCTTTTCTTAGTTCTCATAAAATCGTAAGGGGCTTTTACATACATGGCACATAATTCTTTTGTATTTATATCTCACAATTAAAATTTTCATATTTAAACATATAGTTACATACATATGAAAGATTAGATGTGAAATGTAAATGCATAAGAAATGTGTGCCCTGTATGTAAATTATCCTATATAAGTAATGTGGGATTCAGTTTTTCTTCTTATCATCATATCGCAGATCACTCCCAATCACTAAAATTACAAATACATACAAGAATCAACATTTATAGTTTATGAAAATTTCAGCCAAAACATCATTCACATTTTTAGTAGGAGAATTTCCTATAAGAAATATCATGCATATAAAAGGTATGTAAATTTTGATGTACTTCTGTTACCTGAAATGCACTTTACCGTAGGAATTAAGTGGCATGTATGTAAATTTTCCCATATGTAAAAGTTTGATTGACTTTAAAGTAGTTTATTGGAATAACAGCCACCCTTGATGCACGTCTAAGATGCTAGAAGAACTATGGAATCCCCATGTTAATTGGAGAGAACCTGAATCTATATATTTATATTTTTCCAGTTGATTGAAGTTGATGCGTCCCTATTTACTCATTTTTTTCTTCTCTCATGCAGGTTTTGTTTGATCTGATTTAAAGACTTATTTAATAGTGTTATGAAAAATGATGACAATAAAGCAAAAAATAAAACGAGAAAAAATTGCGCGCAAAAAAATAAACACCATAGCGACACACAGATTTACGCGGTTTGACAAATTTGCCTACGTCCACGGAACTATAGAGGATTTTATTTCTTTGAGGAATTACACCATCGAGCGCCTCGACGTTTACAAGAAAATCTCTATTTTATTTTCTCCCTTCCTCTCTTTCTTTCTTCGTCTCTTTCTCTCTTAGAGGACTTGGCTTGGCCCTTGGCTTGACTCTTGGTTGGCTTGGCTTTTTCTAAGCCGAAAGAGCTTATTTATAGAAACCAAGAGAGTGGTAGGTGGAAGATAGGTGAGCGACAGGTGGGATGTGGTAGGTGAGCGGAAGGTGGGATGTGGTAGGTAGGGGTGTAAATGAACTAAACACGAACGAACAGAGCTAGTGTTCGTGTTCGAAATATTCGAACACATCACTGTTAGTGTTTGGTTCGTTTAACAATCCGAACGGAAAAAATTGTTTGTGTTCATCTCGTTTGCTTATCGAACGAATCAAACACGAACTTTCTGACGAACCGAACACGAACTGTTCGAGCACAACAAGCTTTTTTGACAGCCCTAGCTTTGATAGCATACTTCCTCGAAATGAAGCAAATTGATCAGGTATTACCGACACATCAGGTAATCCATACTTCCTCAAAATGAAGCAAAGCGAACAAGGCGTTTAGGGTTTTGATTAGGCTTTTATTTTTAATATATAGTATAATATATTAATTATAACAATATAATATTTATATTAGTAAAATTAATACTATAATATTATTATTATTATTATTAATTTATCATATATTATAATTTATAGAAGTTTAATTATTTAAAATATGATAAAATTTTATAATATATTATTATTTTTAAAATATCAAAAAATATTTATATATAATTATTTTAAATTATTTTATATTTCGAACAATAACGAACCAAACACGAACGAACACATCACTGTTCGTGTTTGGTTCGTTTAACAAACCGAATAAAAAAAATTGTTCGTGTTTGTCTCGTTTGCTTCTCGAACGAATCAAACACAAACTTCTTGGAGAATCGAACACGAAAACTTGATTCTGCTTAATGTCCAATTCTATGTCCGTCACACTAAAATGTTCAATTCTACGTCTGTCAAGAAGTTTAATTGGAAGGAGGGTCTAATTCTACGTCTGTCCAATTCTACGTCCGTCACACTAAAACTTCTTGGAGAATCAAACACAAACTTCTTGGAGAATCGATACGTATAAATAGGGAAACTTTTTTTTTTATGTTTACAAATTATGTTAATAGCAACGGTACCAAAAACTTGATCCCGCTTAATATATATTTAATTTTATGATGAAATGTATAATGTAGATTCTACGCAAGTATACGTATCGTATCAAGTAATACAGGGCTCTAGTGGAGTCCTGGTTATCGATCCCACAAGGAAGTTTTTAAAAGATTTGTAACAGCTAAATTTAAAAAGTATTTACTTACTAATATAGTATACGGAAATTTAGAATACGTAACTAAAGCAAACTAAAGTAAACTAATGCTTTAAATAAAGTTGAATTAAAGATTTCACAAAAAGTATCATTCTCCTTGTTTTTAGAAAATTAAGTGAATGATGAATTTAAATAGATTTTATTATTGTGACAAATAGGAGCATTCATATTCTTTACCCTTTGGTCCAGGTGCAAAGAACATTGACTAGTCCTATGTTTTATTACTGAATTTGCGGCTAGGCTGGGAGGATACTGGTTGCCACTTCGGAGCTCCCACGTTCCTCTCACCCGAGGGCTAACATCTACACTTCGACTCTCAAACAATAGGACCAAATTGAATATTTTAGTCGTCACACTAAAATGTCCGATTCTACGTCCGATAAATAATATTTCCTATTTATTTGCACCCTCCTTCCAAGGCTTTTGACTTCCCTGAATATTGGATGTAATCTTTACTATAGTTGATAATTCAACATATTTTAACAAATCAATATGCCAGATTGAAAAGTAAATTAAGTTTTAAGTAAAAATTATCACAATTTATTTTAATATATTAGGCACTTCTATTTAATTTCATTAATTCACATAACTTCATAAAGAAGGAGAAAGATTAAGAAAACTACTCAGAATGCATGGAAATTAAACAAAACATGGATTTCATTTAAAGTTAACAACAATAAAAAAAGATACTTATCTCGATTTCCTCCCCAAGCAGACTCTTTGAAGTTCCTTTGACTTTTCATTCTAGTACAACACACTTCTAAACTCACTAATTACACTCTTAAACTCTTAAAATAGACACTAAGACTATCTAAAATAGACACAAATTGACACTCAAGAGACACACAAATGACACACAACATACTAAAATTCATCCTCTATTTATAGAGGTAGGCAAAGGTCCAAGGGGTGCTTAAACACCTCTTCAAAAAGTGTCCAGGTTCAACGTATCCAGCATTTTGAACAGTCTCGCCGTTGACGAGAAACGACCTCGCCGTCGGCGGGCTTCTAGAAGATCTCCAAACAGCGCCATCTCGCCGTTCGGCGGGCTCGGGCTCACTGTTAGCGAGGTAATTGCAAATCCTTCAAAAATTTTCCTCAGCGACTTAGTTCATTTTGCATGAATTTCTTCCTTTTTTTGATCAAATTCGCTCCATTTCATGCTTTATGCTTTCATCACTTATAAATCTTTATTCCTGCAATAAAATAAAGAAAATATCTTTCTTTAAAGTGCAATTTCATAAAAAATGAATATGAATTTTTTAATATATTTTTCTGTGATCAAAATCCCCCAAACTTAATTATTGCTTGTCCTCAAGTAATTTTAGTACTAAATAAAAAGAATGATTTACGTAATAGAATTTTTCAATTCGGATATACTATGAATTAAATTTAAATAATACTTATAGTAAAGTTAAATAGAAATATTTTTAAGTAATTAAATTAACTTTATAGATATAAGATTATTTAGTTATCGGATCTAAGATTTGTAACTTACTATTTATTTCGGGAAAGACTATATTAAAAGAGTAATTTACTTAAGATATTTAGATGATAGGAAGTTCAGAAAACACTTATTTAGTAAAATACTAATCCATATATATAAGTTTAGAAATATATTGAGTTTTACCCTTTAGGTTGATTCCATTGAAGCCAATTTTTGATAAGGCATCTCCTCAAGCTTCTCCTCACTTATATATATATATTTTCTTTTCTTTTCTTTTTTTCTTTTTTTGATTGATTTTCAATCCTTCTCTTTCTTCTTTTTCAAGTGAGGATTACTATATCTGGATAGCCTATTAATAATTTTGAACTTCAACTTTCTCTTCCTAAATTTGAAACTTAAAATATTTCTTTGCTTATATTTATTTTCTGGCCTTTACTTCATTGAGTTTCAATCTCTTCTTTTTCATCTAAATACTTAAGAATTTCAATTTTAGAATATAGTTTCCCTTATGTTAAATAGTTTACTATATTCTTATTTCTTTTAACTAAATATCTTATTCTATTAAATTAATTGAATTACTAGAAACATTTTATTTAACTTTATATAATAGTTATATAAAGTAATTCATGTTTATTGAATTGAAAAATTACTATAGAAAAATCATTTGATAATAATTTTTGAAAATAGAAATTGAGAACAATTTAATAATTAAATTTGTATTTTTACCTTCCCCCAAACTTAAATTTTTCTATCTATTTCTAAATGGTGAAAAGGAAAATATATAGTAAAGTACATCATACCTTTGAGCTTTACGTATTTCTTTTTTTCTTGAAATTTTTGCAGGCTTTTTCATTATTTAAAGAACATCTGTATCGTTAGTATTCTTCCATATATATAGTATTTAAAAGAAAGTCTTTGGGATAAGAAATTTTAAATAAGTATAAAACACAACAAATGAAAACTTAATCTATTACTAGACATACAATCAACTACTCTACTTTAAACATATTAAAACAATCTAAACATATTAAAAGTTCATAACTTATAAAAACTTAAACAACACATTAAAGAAAAACTAACATCCTATCTAAAAAAAAAATTGCAAACTAACTTAACACACATAAAAAGTTTAATGTTACATCATAAGCAAACAAACAAATAACCCAAATCCACAGTCCACAAAGAGTACAAAATAATTACACACAGAACAATAAAGTTTTCAAAAGAACAATTAATCTAAACAAACTAAACAAAGTCTCTAATCTTACACATCAAAATCCCAGGCTATATCATCTCCATGATCTCCAGGCTGAGAAGGCTGAGCAGGCTGGTACTGTGTGTAGAGGGGGCACTCAGGAAAGACAACATCTAACTCACCACTCCTAAATCGACGTTCAGCCTCATAATATGCAATTTCGTACTCTGAATACCGCTAGAGATATTAACTATCATAATTATGTCTTCTTTCCAAGCCATCAATCCTGTGGTCCATATGCTCAAATTTTCTTTCCATATTCTCTCCAAATTGTTCAAAACTCTTTCTACTTAGGGTCAGCTCATTCATCAGATCTTGAAGGGTAGGAGTGGTGTACTGAGGGGGTTCATAACTAGTAGAGTGTATATCTCTACTTGAAGAAGGTACATTGTCCCTTGTCCCAGATCTCCATCCTTCGTGGGATTCATATTTCTTAATATTAGCCAGAGTAATGGGTTTCATAGGCTCAACCCATTCCTCATCATCTCTTGCCTCTACCCCAGATAATTGGCAGAGTGCATAGATAAGACCAGAATGTCCTAGTCCTCCTCCACTTTCACTTTTTGAGGTGGCTAATATATTCTTATAAATTGCACTTCCCACATTAATACTTTTTTGGTTCTGAATACATAAATTCATAACTGCTCTATCTCTTGTTACCTCACTATGGTGGTAAGTAGGTAACAAAGTAGAACAAATAAAATAGTGCCAGGCTTTAGATGTTGCATTTAACATAGAAAGAGGGAAGTTTACCCGTTCTCGCTGCTTTATCTTCCAAACTCCTTTCCCGTCAGTGAGAAAGTCGATCACCTCTTCCAGTGGTCCTTCCATAGTTCCAAATGTATCAAACTCACTGGTGTAGGTGTCACGTACCTCATAATAAGCATTTATCCTTGCAGCGTTAAATTCTACCAAAAATCCTCTAACCTTAACTGGTGCATCTTCAGCCTGTGTCAGGTTCGCATAAAATTCCTTTACCACTTCTACAGCGGCTCTGTTGGTTATGAAACAGAAATTTTCCCATCCTTGTTCCTTTATTACTCGCTCCACCTCTCCTCCTGGATTCTTAAAAACTCGATCTTGAATGCATTTTCTTGATTAAATATTGTGGAAATATCTTGATTGTGCCCTTGCATTCACAAATCGGGTTTCATCGTAATCCAACCGTCGCTTTTGTCGCGGAGCCATTTTTGATCTGTGAAATTTGCAAAAAAAATCTAACTAAATTTCCAAATATTACTAAGAAGGCTTCCTATAACATCTAAAATCCATTTAAATCAATTTCCATGAATTTCTTCTAAGTATTTTTTCCACATTTCAAATTTTTTCAAAATTTCCCAATGTAGAAGAAATCCATAGTGAAAATCAAAAATTTTTGCATAGGAGTGAAGCTTTTACCAAGGGAAGCTGAAATCCGGTGTAAAAAAATTGTTGAAATCGCCTCAAATCCAAGATCTCACAAGCCCTAGGTAGGTTTTTTCGAAGTTTTGAGGAAGGGGATGATGAATAGTGTCGGTTGACTGGTCAAATATAGTTCTTTTCGCGATCTCGCTGTCGGCGAGATTTTTCTCACCGTCGGCGAGCTAATTAATTTGACAAAGGCAAAAGTTTCGGGAAAAATCCGCCGTCAGCGAGATCGTTCTCGCTGTCAGCGGGATTTTCCTCAATGTCGGCGGGATAATTTACGCCGTCGGCGAGATCCCAAAATTTTAAATTTTTTGAAATTCGTCAATCATTTTCAACCTCGATTTGCCTCCCATAAAGCGCTTGGTTTAACGTCGTCAGCTAGACCTAATTTCAGTTAGTAATCAGGTCGACTAAGCATTAAAACCTCTTTAAAATTTAGTCTTCTACCTTCGAAATATGGTTTTAATCTATGTCCGTTTACCTTAAATCTATGTCCTGTTTTTGGATCTTCAATTTCTATAGTTCCATATGAAAATATTTGAGTTATAGTGAAAGGTCCTAACCATCGAGATTTCAATTTCCCAGGAAATAATTTCAATCTAGTATTATATAGTAAAACTTATTGTCCTGGTTCAAAATTTCTCTGATTAATCTTCCGATCATGCCATAATTTCATCTTTCTTTATAAATCCTATCATTATCATATGATTCATTCCTTAATTCTTCTAATTCATTTAATTGCAACAATCTCTTCTCACCGACTTCTTTCATATTATAATTAAATTCTTTAATCGCCCAATATGCTTTATGTTCTAATTCAACTGGTAAGTAACAAGTTTTTCCATATATAAGCCTGTAAGGAGTCATTCCAATCGAAGTTTTATAAGCAGTCCTGTATGCCCATAATGTAGTGTCCAGTCTTATAGACCAGTCCAATCTATTAGGGTTTACAGACTTTTCTAAAATATGTTTAATCTCTCGATTAGAAACTTCAACTAATCTACTAGTTTGTGGATGATAAGCAGTTGATATCTTATGAGTAATATTATATTTTTCTACTAGTTTGTGAATATATTTGTTTCTAAAATGAGTTCCTCCGTTAGTGATAATCACTCTCAGCATGCCAAATCTAGTAAAAATATTTTTCATTAAAAATTTTGAAACACTTTTAGCATCACACCTAGGTAAAGCTTGCTCTTCAATCCATTTAGAAACATAATCAACAACTACTAATATATATGAGTTTCCAAATGAAGGAAAAAAAGGTGCCATGAAATCTAATCCCCAAACATCGAAAATTTCGACTTCTAATATAAAATTCGGAGGCATTTTATTTTTCCTTGATATATTTCCTACTCTTTGGCATTTATCGCGGGTTTTTATATATACGTATACATCTCTAAATAGAGTAGGCCGGTAGAATCCAGATTGTAGAATTTTATATGCGGTTTTAACGGTCCCAAAATGTCCTCCAAAATCAGAATCATGACATTTTTAAATAATTGGTTCAGTTTCTTCATAAGGCACGCATCTTCTAATAATTAAATCCTTACATTGCTTATATAAGTATGTTTCATCCCAAAAGTATGTTTTATTATCATGAATGAATTTTTTCTGTTGTTGCAAAGTTAACATCGGTGGTAAAATGTGACTCACAATATAATTTACTATATCAGCATACCAAGGTATTTTCCACTCATTTATATTATAAAGTTGTTCATCGGGAAAAGCATCATAATTTTATTATCGGTATCAGATAACTCATGATATTCTAATCTTGATAAATGATCAACAATTTGATTATCAGTTCCCTTTTTGTTAACAATCTCAAAATCAAATTCTTGCATTAATAATATCCATCTAATTAATCATGGTTTAGAATCTTTCTTTTGCATTAAATACTTTATAGCAGAGTGATCAGTATGCACAATACATTTAGTTCCGATTAGATAATGCCGAAATTTATTAAAAGCATAGACAACTGCTAATAATTCTCTTTCAGTAATTGTATAATTTATTTCAGCATCATTTAGAGTTTTACTAGCATAATATATAACTTTGAAAATCTTATCATATCTTTGCCCAGAAGCTGCTCCTATAGCATAATCACTAGCATCACACATAAGCTCGAATGGTTTCTCCCAATTAGGTGAAACTATTATAGGTGCTGTAATTAATTTATCTTTTAATAATTCGAAAGCATCAGACATTCAGTTGTAAATTCAAATTTCTTGTCTTTTTCAAGAAGTTGGCATAGAGGTTTAGTAATTTTTGAAAAATCTTTTATATAATGTTTGTAGAATCCAGCATGTCCAAAAAAACTTCTTACCCCTTTTACCGTAGTTGTAGGTGGTAATTTAGCTATAACTTGAATTTTTGCAGGGTCTACTTCCATGCCTTTTTCCGAAATTTTATGTCCTAATACAATGCCTCCTGCAACCATAAATTGACATTTCTCCCAATTAAGAACTAAATTAGTTTTCTCACATACTTCAAATACTTTTTCAACATGAATTAAGCATGTGTCAAATGATGTTCCAAATACAGAGAAATCATCCATAAATACTTCTATTTCATTATCAATTAATTTACTAAATATAGATATCATACATCTCTGGAATGTTGTAGGTTCATTACATAATCCAAAAGGCATCCTTCGAAAAGTGAAAGTTCCATACGGACTAGTAATGTAGTTTTCTCTTGATCCTTAGGAGCAATTTGTATTTGATGATAATAGGTGTATCCATCTAAGAAACAAAAATACTTATGTCCAAGTTAATTTATCTAACATGCTGGTCTAGAAATGGTAAAGGGAAGTGATCTTTCCTGTTGGCTGCGTTTAATTTTCTATAATCAATACATATTCGCCATCCAGTAACTTGTCTTATAGGGATAAGATCATTATTTTCATTAGCATTTACGGTCACTCCTCCTTTCTTAGGTACACAGTGAATTGGGCTTACCAAGCACCTGTCGAAATATGATATATAATACCATTATCTAACCATTTTAAAATTTCTTTCTTGACTACTTCTTTCATTATCGGGTTTAATCTCCTTTGGGGATCTGCTTTAGGCTTATGTTCATTATCTAAAATAATTCTGTGCATAGAGATTGAAGGACTAATTCCTTTAATATCTGCTAAAGTCCAACAAAAAATTTCTTATATTTTTTTAAAGTATCTAAAAGTTTTTTTTCTTGAGATTTATTTAATTCAGATGAAATAATAACTGGTGGAGTTGAAGAATTACCTAAGTAAGCATATTTCAAATGATTAGGTAACATTTTTAACTCAAGTTCAGGAGGTTTAATTATCGATGGAACTATATTTTTTTCGATGTTTTACGTGTTATCCAAAAATTCAAATTTCTCTTGAATATAATCTAGTTATTTATTTATATCGGCTTTTTCAATTAATTCAGTATTTTATTTTTCTAATTTTTCTTCATAATATTCCTAAAAATGTTCTTTTTGTAAATGATCGAGTACTTCCATTCGAAAACACTCATCATATTTTTCTAGCGCAGGATATTTCATTGATTTAGCAATATTAAATGTTACTTTTTGGTCATTTACTCTCATAGTTAATTCTCCTTTACGAACATCGATCATAGCTTTTCCGGTGGCTAAAAATGGTCTTCCTAAAATGATAGGAATTTCTTTATCTTCTTCCATATCTAAGACAATAAAATCTATAGGGAAGATAAATTTATCCACTTTTACTAATACATCTTCGATAACTCCTTTAGGATATGTAACGAACGATCGACTAGCGAAGAGTTACTGAAGTATGTGAAATTTCTCCCGATCCTAATTTCTGAAAAATTGATAGAGGCATTAGATTGATGCTTGCTCCTAAGTCACACAAAGCTTTTTCATAGAATTTTTCTCCAATAGCGTAGGGTATAGTGAAACTACCAGGATCTTTTAATTTTTCAGGAAGTTTTTTCTGAGTAATAGCACTACACTCTTCACGAAGTGCGACCATTTCATTATCGATAAATTTTCTTTTTTTTATTTAGAATATCTTTCATGAATTTTACATAATTTGGCATCTGTTCTAAAGCTTCTACAAAAGGAATATTTATTGTTAATTTCTTCGAATTTCGAGAATTTAGCAAGCTGTTTATCTTTTTTATGTTGAATTAGTCGTTGAGGAAATGGTGGTGGAGGTTTTTCAACAGAAATTTTCATTGGTATTAAAAGATTTTTTAAGTTTGGATCTTGTTGATTCTTTTCCTTTTCAATTTCCACATCCTCTTTTTGACTTTCAAGTTCTTTTAGAATTCGAGGTTCTAATTCTTTTCCTCTTCTTAATTGCATCGCTTTAATTTGTTCATTTCCCTTGTCTTTGGGATTTATTTCTACATTACTAGGAAATGTTCGAGGTATTCTATTATTAAGTGCGGTAGCGATATGTCCAAGTTTAGTTTCAATATTTTTAATAGCTGTTACTTGATTTTGTAATTGGTTTCCTTGTATTTGTAATTAATTTCATTGATTTTGTAAATGTTGACCCATATTTAATATTAATTCTTCTATTGATAATTTCTTATCTTTAAATTGTGGGTTATTATTATTAAATCCAGGTGGATAATTAGGTTTATAATTAGAATTTCCTTGATTAGATGGAATTCCTAATGGTTGTGTTATGTTATTTATCCACGGTTGATTAGTTGTGTTATTATTCCAATTAAAATTAGGATGATTTTTCCATCCAGGATTATAATAATTCGCATAAGGATTATTGGGTACATGTTATTAATTGCATTTATAGTTTCATATTGAGATTGGGATTCTATAAGTTGTCCAGATGAATTTTCTTCTAATATAGTTGGAGAGTAATTCATTCCAAGATGATCTAATTTTTTAGATACAACAACGATTTGCGAAGCTAACATAGATATTGCTTCATTTTCATGAATACTAGCTATCTTTTTCGGATTCATTTTATCAGCAGGCCAATGAAAATTATTGGTTGCCATTTCTTCGATTAGTGCATAGGCTTCATCAAATGGTTTTGACATTAATGATCCTCCAGTGACGGCATCGATGATTGATCTTAGAGATCCTACTAATCCATTATAGAAAGTTTGAATAATTAACTTGATACGGTAACGCATGATGTGGGCATTTCCTAAGAAGTTCTTTAAATCTCTCCCAAGCTTCATATATTGATTCTCCATCAAGCTGACTAAAAGAAGTTATATCATTTCTAAGCTTAGCGAGTTTTAGATGGTGGAAAATATTTGGATAGAAATTTTTGTGATAACTCTCCCCAAGTTTTAATAGATCCAGGTGCTAAGGAATTTAACCACATTTTAGCGTTATCCCTTAAAAAAAAAGGAAAAAGTCTAAGTCTAATATCATCGTTAGATACTCCTTCATATTTGAAAGTAGCACATAGTTCTAAAAAACTAGCAAGATGTAAATTAGGATCTTCAGTAGGTGAACCACTAAATTGATTGTTTTGTACCATTTGGATAATTGCGGGTTTAAGTTCGAATGAATTAGCAGCTACATCGGGGTTTTGAATAGTTAAATGAATTTCATCTAATGTAGGGTTGGCATAATCTCTTAATGGTCTCTGTTGATTGATATTTTCATTTTCAGGAATATTTGCCATTTGTTTTAAATTTATAATTTCTCTTTTTTGTTTTCTAATTCTTTTAATTGTACGCTCTAATTCAGAATTGTAAGATATTAAATTTTTGTTTCCAAATTTTTGCATACAATTTTGTAAAACAAAATAGTCCGTTACTCTAGTAAAATAATTTCTTTACTTCCCCGGCAACGGCGCCAAAAACTTGACCCACTTTTTATATGTTTACAAATTATGTTAATAGCAACGACACCAAAAACTTGATCCCACTTTAATATATATATATATATATATATATATATATATTTGATTTTATGATAGAATGTTTAATGTAGATTCTACGCAAGTATACGTATCAAGTAATACAATGCTCAAATGGAGTCATGGTTATCGATTCCACAGGGAAGTTTTTAACAGATTTGTATCAGCTAAAATTTAAAGGAATTACTTACTAATATAGTAATCAGAAATTTAAAGTAACTAAAGCAACTAAAGTAAACTAATGCTTGAAATAAAGTTGATTTAAATAATTCAGAAACAATATCCTTCTCCTTGTTTTTAAAAAATTAAGTGAATGATGAATCTAATTAGAATTTTTGAATTGTATTGTGACAAATAGGAGCATTCCTATTCTTTACCCTTTGGTCCAGGTGCAAAGAATATTGACTATTCCTATGTTTGATTACTGAGTCTGTGGCTAGGTTGGGAGGATACTGGCTCCCACTTCAGAGCTCCCATGTTCCCCTCACCTGAGGGCTAACATCTACACTTCAGCTCTCAAACAATAGGACCAAATTGAATATTTTAATCTGTCACACTAAAATATCCAATTCTACGTCCGATAAATAATATTTCCCTATTTATGTGCACCCTCCTTCCAAGGCTTTTGACTTCCCTGAATATTGGATGTAATTTTTACTATAGTTGATAATTCAACATATTTTAACAAATCAATTGACCAGATTGAAAGTAAATTAAGTTTTAAGTAAAAATTATCACAACTTATTTTAATATATTAGGTACTTCTATTTAATTTCATCATTTTGCATAATTTTCATAAACAAGGAGAAAGACTAAGAAAACTACTCAGAATGCATGGGAATAAAACAAAGCATGGATTTCATTTAAAGTTAACAACAATAAACAAAGATACTTATCTTAATTTCCTCCCCAAGCAGACTCCTTGAAGTTCCTTTGACTTTTCCTTCTAGTACAACACACTTCTAACTCACTAATTATACTCTAAAACTCTTAAATTAGCACTCAAACACAAATAGACTCTCTAAATAGACAAACTGAAGACTCAAGAAACACACCAATGACACACACAGACACTAGAATTCGGCCTCTATTTATAGAGGTAGGCAAAGGTCCAAGGGATGCTTAAACACTTCTTCAAAAAGCTTCCAGGTTCAATGTATTTTGCATTTTGAACTGTCTCGCCGTCGGCGAGAAACGACCTCGCCGTCAGCGGGGCTTCTAGAAGATCTTTAAACCACGCAATCTCGCTGTCGGCGGGCTCGGGCTCGCTGTTGGCGAGGTAGTTGTAATTCCTTCAGAAATTCTCCTTATGATCTCACCGTCGGCGGCCTCGATCTCGCCGTCGGCGACTTAGTTTATTTTGCATGAATTTCTTCATTTTTGATCCAAATTCGCTCCATTTCATGCTTTTTGCTTTCATCACTTATAAATCTTTGTTCCTGCAGTAAAATAAAGAAAATACCTTTCTTTAAAGTGCAATTTCATCAAAAATAGATATGAATTTCTTAATATATTTTTCTGTGATCACGGGGTCAACGAATCTTTCCAGAAATACGTGGAATGTGGACGATTTTCGAAGGGGTACCTTCACAACCCGTAGAGACTCTTCTACAACTTCAAAAGGAACGAATTTAGGATGAAAAATGGCTCTTCTTCTGGTCTCTAAAGTGATTATTAGTGAGTCCATAGTGTAAAAGAGACTTAATTAGTGAGTATAATTTAGTGAGTAGTGACTTCAAATAGATATTTTGTAAGGAATTCTTCGAGGGATTGCAAGATTATAAGGGGAGTGAGAGAACTCTTCCACATTGACATTTCAAAGGATAATTCCAAGGAAAAGATCTAGAGGAACTTCAAGAATTTTGCTTGGGGAGGAATTTGAGATAAGTAGTGTTTATTTATTTTTTAGTGTGTAGAACTTTACTTTATTATATGAAATCTAAGTTTTATTACATCCTCTTCATGAATTCTGAGTAGTTGTTTTATCTTTCTCTTGGTTTTAATGTTTCTGTGAAATGATTATATAATTAGTCTATTAAATAAATTATAAAAGAAGTTGTGATGGTATTATATCTAAACTTACTTTACTATACGAATTGACCATTTGTATTGTTAAAATCCGTGAAGAATTCTTAAGACCTGACTTGTATGTATCACCTTTCTCTTTGCAAGGTAGATGGGTAAATCCTTAAAAGGAGAAGTGCAAATAAAAAGGGAATAATTTTAATCGGGCATAGAATTGGAGATTTTAGAGTGACAGGCTAAAATCTTCAATTTGGTTCTATCGTTTGAGTGCTGATGTGTAGATTGTTAGCCCTCAGGTGAGGGAACGTGGGAGCTCTGAAGTGAGAGCCGGTATCCTCCCAGCCTAGCCACAGAATCAGTAACCAAGCATAGGATTAATCAATGTTCTTTATGCCTAGACCAAAGGGTAAAGAATAGGTATGCTCCTATTTGGCACAACACATTAAAACTAATTATAATTATCATTTCACTTAAATATCTTAACTAAGGAGAAAGATTCTTGCTATTATCTATATTTAAACTTAACTTTAGTAGTAGTATTAGTAAATTGTTAGTTAAACTAGTTTTTAATATAAGTTTCATATTATCGATTGCATATTAGTGACAGATAAGCATTTCGATTTCGTTGTAATTTTAAATTAATTTTTATAATCCTAAGTCTGTAAGCTTTAATATATCTCTCCCTGTGGGATCGATATCCAGGACTCCATTAGAGCCCTGTATTACTTGAACGATACGTATACTTGCGTTTGAAGTAACTCTGCGATTAAAAGATTAAAATATTTAATTGTTACTAAAGTACATTTGAATTGGATAAAAGTGCAGAGTGGTTCATATGCACATAATTTTGTTGAATGATTAACATAAACCTAGAGTTGATCCACAAAGGAGACTGAACCCAATAATGAAAAAAGTAGTTAAAAAAGAGATTTTAAGGTGCTTAGATGCTGGAATTATATATCGTATTTCTGATAGTGTTTGGGTATGCCCAATTCATTATTTTCCCAAGAAAGGAGGAGTTATTGTTGTCGTTAATGATCGAAATGAAATTATACCGATAAGACAAGTCACTGGTTGGCGAATATGTATTGATTATAAAAAATTAAATGTCACTACCAGAAAAGATCACTTTTGTTTACCATTTTTAGATCAGATGCTAGACAAAATTGCTGAACACAAGTACTATTACTTTTTAGATGGATATACCGGTTATCACGAAATTCCTATTGCTCCTGAGGATCAAGCGAAGACTACATTTACTAGCCCTTATGAAACTTTTACTTTTAGAAGAATGCCCTTTGGATTATGTAATGCACCTACAACATTTCAAAGGTGTATGACGTCCATATTTAGCAAATTAATTGATGATGTAATAGAAGTATTTATGGATGATTTCTCAGTATTTAGAGATTCATTTAATGCGTGCCTATACAACTTAGAAAAATTTT
Source organism: Papilionanthe hookeriana x Papilionanthe teres (assembly GCA_022702705.1). NCBI lineage: Eukaryota > Viridiplantae > Streptophyta > Magnoliopsida > Asparagales > Orchidaceae > Papilionanthe > Papilionanthe hookeriana x Papilionanthe teres. The sequence continues at coordinate 63,164,013 of CM040428.1, read as the reverse complement.
TAGAGGTATGCGAAAGAAAAAAATTAGTCCTAAACTGAGAAAAGTGACAATTTATGGTTGTAGGACGAATTGTGCTTGGGCATAAAATATCTGAATATGGCATGGAAGTAGATCTTGCGAAGGTTCAAATTATAGAAAAATTACCACCTCCAATAATTGTGAGAGGGGTAAGAATCTTTTTGGGACATGTAAGATTCTACAGGCAATATATTAAAGACTTTTCAAAAATTACTAAGCCTCTATGCCAACTTTTGGAAAAAGATAGGAAGCTTGATTTTAACGATAAATGCTTAAAAGCTTTTGATCTATTAAAGAAAAAATTAATCGTAGCACCTATAATAGTTTCACCTGACAGGGAAAAACCATTTGAATTAATGTGTGATGCTAGCGATTATGCTTTTGGAGTTGTTTTAGGGCAAAGACATGACAAAATATTTAAAGTTATATACTACGCTAGTAAGACTCTTACTGATGCTCAAATTAGTTACACCACTACTGAAAGAGGTATTAGCGATCGTTTATGCCTTTAAAAACTTTAGATCTTACTTAATTGAAGCTAAATGTATAGTACAGACTGATCATTCTGCTATTAAATATTTAATGCAAAAGAAGGATGCAAAACCAAGACGGATTCGATGGATGCTTTTGATGCAAGAATTTGATTTTTAAATTGTTAATAGAAAATGAGTCGATAATCAAATAGTTGATCATTTATCTAGACTAGAACAACCTAATATTGAAGGAAATTTATTGTGGTATGCTGATATTGTAAACCACATCGTTAGTAATATTTTACCGCCTGACTTAACAATGCAACAACAGAAAAAATTTAAGCATGATGCTAAATTTTATTTCTGGGATGATCCTTATCTATACAAGCAATGTAAAGATCTTATTATTAGGAGATGTGTGTCTTATGAAGAAATTGAAAGAATTATTCAAGAATGTCATGATTCTGAATTTGGAGGACATTTCAGAATTGATAGAACTACACATAAAATTTTGCAATCTGAATTTTATTGGCCTACAATATTCAGAGATGTTTATAGATTTATCAAAACTTGTGATCGATGTCAGAGAATAGGCAATATATCTAGAAGAAATGAAATGCCTCTTAATTTTTACATTGACAATTGAAATTTTTTATGCTTGGGGATTAGATTATATGGGAAAATTTATACATTCATTTGGAAATATATATATACTGATTTCTGTTGATTATGTATCAAAATGGATTGAGGCAACAACTTTACCTAGGTGTGATGCTAGACGTGTTTCGAGGTTTTTAATGAAAAATATTTTCACAAGATATGGAATGCCTAGAGTAATCATCACTAATGGAGGATCCCTTTTAAGAATAATCTGATTCAGAGATTGGCGTAAAAATATAATATTATGCATAGAATCTCTACAGCTTATCATCCCCAATCTAATGATTTATCAGAGGTATCTAATCGTGAAATTAAACGAATTTTGGAGAAAGTCATTAATCCTGAGAAATTGAATTGGCCTGCTAGACTAGATACTGCTTTATGAGCATACAAAACTGCTTATAAAACTCCTATAGGAATGTCCCTTTACAGATTAATTTGGAAAAATCTGTCACTTGCCAGTTGAATTGGAATATAAAGCATATTGGGTGATAAAGAAATTGAATTTTAATTTGAAAGATGCTGGTGAGAAGAGATTGTTGCAATTGAATGAATTGGAAGAAATAAAAAATGAATAATATGATAATGATAAAACATATAAGGAAAGAAGAAAAATATAGCATGATTCGAAGATTATTAAAAAGGAATTTGAACCAGGAAAAAAGTTTTATTATACAATACAAGATTAATATTATTTATTGGGAAACTGAAATCTAGATGAATAGGACCTTTCACTGTCGTAAAAATATATCAGTTTGAACATGTAATTATCGAAGACCCTAAATCTAGAAGAATATTTAAAGTTAATGGACAAAGATTAAAATCATATTTTGAAGGAAATAGACCTAATTTTAAAGTGGTTTTAATATTGGATCAACCTGCATAACTGGAAGTTATGTCGGGCTGACGACGTTAAACCAAGCGCTTTGTGGGAGGCAACCCACTGTTATTGAGTGTTTGCTTTGTTTGATGTGTTATTTGTGTTTGTTTGTTACTTAATTAAGTCTTATTCTTCCTTAATTATCATTAAAAACATTTAAAAAATCAATCGAATGAAGTTTGGAAAGAATTTGGATGAAGTGAAGTTTGGCGAAATTTGAACTAGCGCCAAACAGCGCTGTTATCAGCGCCGTATAGCACCGCTATTCAGAAAATAGTTTCTCATCTTTAAATTCAAGTTTTCGTGGTTCTAGGCAGTAAATCCACCATTAGAACTCCTAAAAATGCCCCTAGACGCAGGAACTGCCTAAGGAATGAAGAGGAAGATCCCAAATCTTGTCCAAATGGATTCCGACTCGATGGAAATGACCCGACCGCCGCGCTTAACGCAGTGATGTTGCTTTCAAACGATAGCCAAAAAGCTTTGACTCGATTTATAATTAGCGGCTAGTGTATAAAATTAATATTACATAAGTAATATTTTTACACACTAGGGGTACTACACAAGTATACGTATCGTTTCAAGTAATATAGAGTTTTTAAACAAAGACCCCAGTATCGATACCACAGGGAAGATTTATAGAAATAAATTTTCTATAAAGCGAAAGAGAAATAGAATAGTAAAAATATTTTTTTATTTTGATTATAATTACTATTTAATTTACTAGATGTAATTTAAAGTAAACAATAATAAGAAAATGATTTTATAAACTCTATAAAAAATAAACAACTTTCTTTCCTTCAATTAATCTAAGATTTTTAAGATAATTTAATATTCGTTGGAGAATTTAATTTATGGTATTGTGCCAAATAGAAGCATTCCTATTCTTTACCCTTTGATCCAGGTGCAAAGAACATTGACTAATTTACAAAATAGGTCCGGATGTATTGTTAGTAGTAATGGGTTAATCTAGGCTCACACTTCTAGATTTCCAAGGGTGGCTATGGTCGGCCCTACTAGTGACCCTTTCCTAGTCTATAAATCAAATTATAAAAATTTAGTACGTCACTCTAAAAACTTATCAATTCTACCCCGTTTAAATATTATCTTCCTATTTATTTGCACTTCACCATGAATAGCCCGCACATGGCCTTCGACTACCCAAGGATTCATGTGACATTTATAAGTTAAGAGTTCTTCTCCTACAAGGTTTTTAAACTCTTCGACGAGGTTTTAACAATTCGAACGATCAATTTAAAAAGTAAAGTAAGATCGAGTATTAACGTCATCACAATGTTTTGAAAATATTTTGAATTTTAATTCTCCATCTAATCTTTATATTATCTTATCTATCTCTTCATAATTAAAGTAAGAAAGTAACTAACTACTCATAACACATTGAAAATAAATAACAAAACATGATAATTAAACTTTGAATCAAATATAAATTATACTTATCTCAAATATTTCTTCTACTGGTCTTCTGATTTTTACTGACTCCACAGTGTAATGAACTCCAGATGCAATAACTTGAAAATAAACTCACTAAACTAAACAAAACTGGCCCTAAATTTCTCTCTCTAATTCTCTCTCTAAGGATGAGAGAACTTAAAGTAGAAAAGAGAAAGGGGTACAATGGGAGGGGCACGTTTTCTGAAGAATTAGACCTCTATTTATAGGCTTCAAGAGTTGCCTTGAGGCAGCTCTTCAAAACATTTCCACATTCAATGAATCTTCTAGAAGGTCGGTCTGGCACCTAGGCGCCGGACACCGCGTCCAGTTCTTCACACCTCTTCACTTTGGCTCGCACCTCTTCGCGATTAAAACCATTTTGGAGCGTCCAAATGCAATGTATCACATGTCCTATTATCAAGGAACAACTGCCAACCTTCTAGAATGTCCAATAACCGCTCACTCCGTCAAAATAACTGATCAAATATTGTAAAAAACTTGACAGTTTTAGTATCGAGTCTGGCGCTTAGGCGCCAGTTTCTGGCGCCTAGGCGCCAGGCCATAAGTTTTTATACTTTTGGTATTTTGCTCCATTTTTTCTCCATTTTTATCCTTTTTCCTTCTTAGACCTTTTTACATTGCCTACATCCAAAAATACAAAAAAATACCTTTCATTAAAGTATAATATCCTTAGAAATTAATAAGAATTAAGACATAAAGAAATAGATATTTTTTATAGATCGGAAACTACAAGATTTCAAGTTTTCTACGGTTGAAAGTTCGTTAGTTTCGAAGCGCGACGTCTATTCAAAAAAATATCTCAAAAATTGGATTGATTAAGGAGCGAGGCTTTGTGAATCGAGGTACAAATTCTCCTACCAGTAGAATTGATGAAATTATTGTTCAGAGATGTTGGGAAGTATTATGTTACACTACTACCGCCGTAGTTGTCCCGATTGTGAAGGAGTTCTATGAAAATCTTCATGAAATAAACTAAGGATCAGTCTATGTACGAGGTAGGTTTGTCACATTTACTCCTGCAAAGATTAATGATTTATACATGATTGTGAATGTGCAAATCTGCCTCTATTCAAATTTTTCCCCAACGAAGGACAATATGAATGATATATACATATATCTGACGGATGAAAGTGATGAATGAGAGATAAGAGATAGTAGGTATGTAAGTTTCTCTGCATCGTAACTACTCTTCCTCTGGGTATAATCAGATAAATGATCTAGTTTTCTATCAATAGTATCTATCCTGCAGTGAGTTTGAAATAACTCCTGGCTGCATTCTAAAAGCGATCATGCATTGATTCCCGAAATACGATGGTGGCTCGGTAGAAGTAGAGGGTCTAGAAGTAGAAGGTCTACACGAAGTATGTGCAGAAGTAGAAGGAGCGGTCGATCTCTTCCTTCGAAGACGATCATAGATACTAACACTCTCCTGCCCAATTGGCTTAGTAGACTTCAGCTTCTCCTCAAAAATATCAACACTGACTCCATCATTAACATATAACGAATAAATCAAAGAAGGAAATCCCAATCCAACAAAAGTGCTAGATCTCGTAGTAGACTCCACAGAATCATAAATAATGCTTCCGACATCAATAGGCTTCCTCTCCTGAATGCAGTAATTTAAGATCGCTCGATCTCTAGTCACTTCACTCAGGTGGTTGGAAGGTAACAATCTTGCAGAAATAAAGTAGTACCATGCTTTAGATACACCATTCAGCTTGGAAGATTTGAAATTTACCCTTTTGCCGTTCCTGATCTTCCAAGATCCGATCTTGTCGATCAAATAGACAATAATCATATCCAGAATCACCCTCGGATGGTGATAATCCGGAATAATAGCACTCGATAGTCGGTGGTAGGCCATAAAATATGTTGATTCTTTACGGAGTAAATCCTACTCCGATTCCTCTATCAAAGACTTCAGAATCTTCAGCATCCAGAAAATTTGCATAAAATTCTCGAACAATCGGGATAACAACAATAGCAGTAAAGTAACAAAATCGTTGCCAGTTGTGCGCAACGATAGTGTTTTCGATCATCTCCCCAGGATGATAAAAACTTCATTCCGAGATGAACTTTCTCGACGACGCAAGTTCGTGGAAGCGAAAATGCGCGGCCTCGGTTGGAAATTTGATCGCTATCAAAGTTTTCTCGTCCTTTCCGCGCTTAGATTTTGGAGCCATCTAAACGTGAAAGAAAATAAGAACTAATTTAGGAATCAAAGATTTAAACTCTTTTAAGTTCATAAAACTTAAAATAAGTTTAAAAATCCAAAGAAATCACTAAAAATCAAAAATTTTTTCAAAATTTTGGTTCTTAGCAAAAACTAGGAAAATCTATGGTGAAAATCGAAAATAAATGGTTTAAAGTGTAGATCTGACCTTGAGACGAATAAATCGAGTAGTTTCGCGCTCAAATCCTTGATGTTTTGACCTCAAAATTGATCTAGAGGATGTATTTTCGCGAAAATGGGGAAGAAGATGAAACTTAGGCATCAAAAATGGCTTTTGGGGGTTTAAATGGTAATTTTCAGGTAGCATGCCGAACTGGCGCTTAGGCGCCGAATTCTGGCGTCTAGGCGCCAGACTCGCCTTTCACAAAAATCTTTTTTAAAAGTTATTTTTCCACTAAAATTCATAAATTCAACTTCCAATTACTCATATCAGAGTAGGGCTTCAGTTTCTAACTTCCACAACATTTTTCAAAAATTTATAAAAATTAAATATTAAATCCACCAATCAAATATAAGGTTTTCAATCAAACTCACTAATTTCCATTTATAATCTTCAATTTTGACTCAATACATTCTAGATAAGTACTACATTTGATTCAAGTTCCTAATACACACTCAATCATAACAAGTTCAAAGCAAATACAACACACATTGAACATGAAAGCAAATATACTAACAAACACAATCGATTCTCTAAATCGATACAACGACTCAACAAACCATAATAACTATCTCTTTACTAGAATTTTCTAATCTTCACAAGGGAAATTGTGTATTCCACTTGGAAAGAAGACTAACGCTCTCGGGAAATCCGTAGCCGTCTTTTCATCAATCCACTTGTTCTTCGCACACATTTCAACTTGAGCATCTTGATAAGACGCAATATGATCAAATTGAAGTTTCATTTGCCATTCTAGATGTTGAACTTGATGAAACATCTCATGAAGGCGATCTCCAATCCTTTTAAAATCTTCTTCAAACTTATCTAAATGACTATAAATTTTCTCTAAACATACAGCGATGAAACCATTGAAGTAGGGTTGAGGATCCCTTGAGACTTTGTCCCTAGCCTCTTCTCCATGATTTCTCCTTTCCATTTCTTAAAACATTTCTCAAATCTCTCAAGAATGAAATGTAAGGGACGTAATTCTGATTGTTTGATGGTTAGGGAAGAAGATGGGTAGATTTAAAGGGGAAATTCGTGTGAAAAGCTGAAAATTTTCGGTTTTGCACGACCCGGTAACCGTGGCGTTTAGGCGCCGAATGCGGCGCCTAGGCGCCGGACCTATTGATACATAGTTGATTCGGCGCTTAGGTGCCGGATTCGGCGCCTAGGTGCCGAGTGCGGCGCCTGGCGCCGGAACTATGTTCGACTCCGTTTCACCTAATCTTCAAATTTTCAAAATTTTGTTCTCCAAGATAGGTAAATTATACTGATAAGAGTAATTTAGACTCGATAACTCACATCATAAACTATCATAATGAAGGTTAACTTGATCTCCTTTTTACTCATATTTAAAATAGAGTGATCCTATTTTTAAATCTTACATACCTCAAAATAATTTTCAGCCTAAGTCAACCAAGACTTATGAGCATCAAATTTTTCTAAAGTAATATAAAATTAATCAAAATCGAGGCATGACCTTACATTAAAATACAAAAGCACAAGATAATTATGGGTTGCCTCCCACAAAGCGTTTGGTCTAACGTCGTCAGCCCGACTTAAGTAAATCTTTAATCAGGTTGACTCAATTCATAAGCCTCTTTATAAATCTTCTTAATATCTCCCAAATAAGGCTTCAATCTTAATCCATTTACTTTAAAAATTTTCCGGTTTTGGGATCTTTAATATCCACAGCTCCATAATGGTATACTTTCTCAACAAAATAAGGTCCAATCCATTTATATCTTAATTTTCCAGGAAAAAGTCTTAAACGAGAATTAAACAGTAAAACTTTTTATTCAGGCTCAAAAATTTTTCTTGAAATTTTCTTATCATGCAACATCTTCATTTTCTCTTTATAAATCCTCGCATTTTCATATGATTCATTTCTAATTTCTTCCATCTCATTTAATTGCAATAATCGTTTTTCTCCTGCTTTATTCAAATTAAAATTAAACTCCTTTATTGCCCAATAAGCTTTATGTTCAAGTTCTACGAGTAAGTGACAATGTTTACCATAAATTAACCAGTAAGGTGACATTCCGATTTGTGTCTTATAAGCCGTTCTATAAGCCCATAATGCAGAATCAAGTCTATCAACCCAATCGGTTCTTTTAGGATTAACGATCTTTTCTAAAATTCTTTTAATTTCTCTGTTTGATACTTCGACCATTCCACTAGTTTGAGGGTGATAAGCGATTTGCAATTCTATGTTTGATTCCAAATTTACGAAGTAATGATTGAATTCTTATATCCACGAAATGACTTCCACCATCGGTGATAATTACCTTAGGCATTCCAAATCTTGAAAATATCATTTTCTTTAAGAATTTAGAAACACTTTTGGAATCACAGTTTGGTAAAGCAACAACTTCAATCCACTTTGAAACATAATCAACAGCTAATAAAATATAAATTTTTCCAGATGATGCAACAAATGGTCCCATAAAGTCTGATCCCTATATATCAAAAATTTCAACTTCCAATATATAGTTTAAAGGCATTTCATCTTTCCTAGATATATTTCCCATCTTTTGACATTGATCACATGTTTTCACATATTGTCTCACATCTTTAAATAAGGTAGGCCAATAAAATCTAGAATTTAAAATTTTAAATGCAGTTTTATCTATGCCGAAGTGTCCTCCAAAATCAGAATCATGACATTTTTGAATAATAGCAAAAGTTTCTTCATAAGGTACACATCTTCGAATCATAGAATCTTTACCAATTTTAAATAAATGAGGTTCTTCCCAAATAAAAGATTTAGCATCATATTTAAATTTCTTAATAAATTTGTTATCCAAGTTATAAGGAAAAATATTGCTAACTAAATAATTAACAATATCAGCATACCACGGTGTTTTGTGTCTTTGAATAACATATAAAGATTCATCACGAAATTTCTCATTTATATTTTCCTCCGAAATAATATCATTTTTAATTCTATACAAATGATTAGCAATTTGGTTTTCAGTTCCTTTTCTATCTACTATTTGAAAATCAAATTCTTGTAGAAGTAAAACCCATCTTATAAGTCTAAGTTTAGAATCCTTCTTATATATTAGATATTTAATAGCGGAATGATCATTATGAACTATGCATTTAGTACCAAGAATATAAGGTCTAAATTTATCAAAGGCATATACTATAGCTAGAAGCTCTTTCTAAGTGGTAGTGTAATTTCTTTGTGTTTTAGTGAGAGTTTTATTAGCATAATATGCAACTTTGAATTTTTCTCCAATAGCACAGTGTATAGTGAAACTTCCAGAACACTTAAGCTTTTCAGGTAATTTCTTTTGAATTATTGCACTGCATTCTTCACTTAGTGCAACCGTTTCAAAAGCTTCAAATTTTTGTTTCTTGCTTAAAATATCCTTCATAAATTTTGCGTAAGTTGGCATTTGTTCCAAAGCTTCAGCAAAAGGTATATTAATAGTAAGTTTCTTAAAAATTTCAAAGAACTTAGAAAATTGATGATCAAGTTTCTGCTGTTTAAGTTTTTGAGGAAAAGGTGGTGGTGGTTTTTCAACTTCCACATTAACAGGTATAACAGGCTGATCTTGACTAGGAGAGAGAGTTTCTTTAGGTTTTTCAATATCTTCACCCTCAATCTCTTTTTCAATTTCATTTTGCAATCTTTCTTTTAATTCCTTTCCACTTCTAAGTTACACAGCTTTAACTTGTTCATGTTCTTTTCCAGTTTCATTTGGATTGATTTCAACATTACTAGGAAGTGTTCCTACAGGTCCGTTATTAATTAAAGTAGCAATTTGCCCCATTTGATTTTCAATATTACGAATAACGGTATTTTGATTTTGTAATTGATTATTCATTTGCATAATTAATTCTTCATTGATAACTTTTTTCGTTGATTATTAAATCCAGGAGGTTTATAATTTGAATTAACTTGATTATTCCAATTTCTAGTGGGATGAGATTGATTATTACCCCATTGTTGTTGTGAATTGTTCCAGTTAAAATTAGGATGATTTTTCCACCCATGATTATAATAATTTGAATAAGGATTATTTTTACTTGCAATAGCTTGTAAAGTTTCAATAGTTTGAGGATCTTCAATATTAGTAGAATTATTATGCGAAATATTAATTGCAAAATTATCTAATTTCTTAGATATTGCTGTAACTTGTGAAGCTAAGATAGAAAAGGCTTCATTATCTTGAATAATAGCCATCTTTTTAGGGTTAATCCTTTTAGAAGGCCATTGAAAATTGTTATTAGCCATTTCTTCAATTAAAGTGTAAGCTTCTTCAAATGATTTAGACATTAAAGAACCTCCAGCAGCGAGCATCGATAATTGATTTTAAAGATCCAATTAATCCATTATAAAATGTTTGAATAATCAACCAATTAGGTAAAGCATGATGAGGACATTTTCTTAATAGTTCTTTAAATCTTTCCCAGAGTTTCATATATTGTCTCCCCGTCAAATTGACTAAACGAAGTAATATCATTTCTTAATTTAGCGAGTTTTAGAAGGAGGAAAATATTTAGCAAGGAATTTTTGTGCCATTTCGGCCCATGTTTTAATAGAACTAGTCGCTAATGAGTTTAACCACATCTTTGCTTTATCTCTTAAAGAAAAAGGAAAGAGTCTAAGTCTAATAGCATCATTAGAAACATTGTTATATTTAAATGTAGCACAAAGTTCTAAAAAACTAACAAGATGTAAATTTGGATCCTCATTTGGTGATCCACCAAATTGATTGTTTTGCACCATTTGAATAATATATGGTTTAAGTTCAAAAGAATTAGCATCTACGGTGGGTATTTGAATACTACTTATGAAGTTCATCAACTGTAGGGTTAGCATAATTCTTTAATGGTTTATAAACATTTTGATCATTAAGTTCAATTGGATTTTGTAAAGTAGCCATTTCTTGAAATTTTTGAATTTGTTTTCCCTTTTTAATTTTTCTAATTGTTCTTTCCAATTCAGAATCTAAAGGTATTAATCCTTCAGAACCAAATCTTCGCATAAAACAAGCAATAAAATTTAACTATTTTATTTCTTTCTTCCTTTGATTTCTTCCCCGGCAACGACTCCGAAAACTTGACCTGGCCGCCGCGCTTAACGCAGTGATGTTGCTTTCAAAGGATAGCCAAAAAGCTTTGACTCGATTTATAATTAGCGGCTAGTGTATGTTGACCTCATTTTTGATGAGGTCTTTTCTTCTCTCTTTAGTGCTTAGGATCTAGCCTTAGGCTTTTCCTTTGACTATCTTAGAGGACTATGAGTGGAACCCACCCTTTAGAAGTTTAAACACCTCTTGACTCCATGCAAACCCCACAAACTTGATTGAAGACCCCTAATCACCTAGAGGGTTAAAATCAGAAGTGAAGGTTTAAAGGATGAGTTCCATATAGGACTCTTTGGCCTTAGGACCACCCACAGGTGGCTCGGTCGCAGTGAGGGTTGACTTAAACACTCACTACACTCATACTCTACACTCTCACACACACAATCCAAATCCTAAAACCACACCCATACCCAACTTGACTCCCTGACTCATGTAGGTAATTCACATGGATAGACCTTAGCCCCTAAGCCCCTGGTTAAGAGGGTTAGGAATAACATAGTGAATGCTTCAAATGAGTCCTCTCATGGCTCATATAGGCTTAATATGACTTCATGGCTCAACCAAAGTGATTCTATTTCACTCATATTTGATCAATCTTCATTCTCCCAAAATTTCAATTTTTGACCCCGGGGACCCTACACCTATCAAACCTACCAAAAGCCCTTAAAATTGCCCAAATCCTCCAAAATTTCCAAATCACCCAAAATTCCCCAAAATTAACCTTGAACATTTCCTCACCAATCAAATTGATCATACATAGCCAAAAATAACAAAAATTCCAAAAGTATCCCCCAATACCCTCCAAATTACCAAAATGCCCCTCTTGACCCAAAAATCCAAAAATTCAGAAAATTCCCAGAAAATTCCAGAAAATCCCAAATATTCCCAATTTCATTTTTTTCAACTACACCATGGGCCAATTTTGTCAATTTACCCCACTTTTACCAAAACACCCAATTTAGCCCACTCTTAACCCAAGTGAACCCAATGTCAAACCAAACCTACCCAATTGACCCCAATTTTGGTTCAAATAAATTCTAAACTTCAATTCAATATCCACAATATCAATCTAGACCAAATCCAAGTCCAATTTGGTTGACATTTGAATCCAATTTCACTTTTGACCTTAAAGCCCAATTTGGACCCATGACCCAAACTTAGCCCAAACTAACCCAATTTAACTCCAATTGACCCCAAATCTTTTCTAAACTTTCCCTAACATCCCCACAAACAAAACACTAACATGATTTGCCCAAAATTTGGACTCAAACCTCACCCAAATCCACCCTAAACCTAAAATCCCTTAAATGGGCCTACACCCAAACCTAACCCAAAAAGGCCCAAGTCCCAAAATCAAAACCCAACCAAAGATGAAACCTCTTTGAAACACTCCATAAACATTTCTCAACATTAATTTTACATCAATTTCAACATTAGCCCAACCTTAGCCCAAGTTGGTCCATTTTGACCTATTTTGACTCTATCTCCAGGGGACCCAAATTAGACTCAATTCAATTCCAAATCACTTCAAATTGATTCCAAATCACTCATGACACATCCTTAAACTAAACCCAACATTTATTTGGCATGGCCCTTTACAAAATTTTCACTTACCAATTTGTTTTTAAACTTAAAAGCCCATCCCCTTAAACCATTCTAAAAGCCCACCTTTACCAAATTCAAAAGCCCAAATCAATCTAAAGCCCACATGACACTTTCCCTCATCACACATTAAATTTAAAATCATTCCTAAAGTCCTAACTTATCATTAAACAATTCCAAATCAAGCCTCATAACAATTCCCATCAAAATGCCAAAATTCACAAAATCCTTTTTTTATGAAATTGACCAAATCTTTTCCCAAGCCATATGGAGCCATGAAGCCACATTTAAGCCATTGGCAAGCCATGAGAATCTCTAATTTGTCAACCCTCCTTAAATGGAAAAAGGAGGAGGTCCTTTAAGCACCTCCTAAAAGTCATTATCCTTAAACATGTTTCACCTTAACCCAAATTTAATCCAAATATATTTGGATAAGGACTTCTCCATACCAAACCAGCTTGAAGGGTGAACCAAGCCCAAAAGGTAGACTTGACCAAATCAAGCCAAAATTGGCCTTCTCCCATTCCATTTTAAATCAAGCTTTTGACACATGACAAAGCTCAATTGCCTATACAAAACCCCAGCCCTGACCCAACTGAACTTGAGGGTGACCCTTGCCTGCCGGCCAGCCACCTGAGCCGCCAGAAAACACCATGGCCGAGACCTTGGGAGGAGCCAAGTTTTGGAATTCCACCTTGCTGAGCTGCCTCACTCCAAATGGCCATTGCAGCTGTTCTTCTCCTCACCAGAGCAGCTAATCCCAACCCCTAACTCCCCCTGGGAGGCCCTCCAGCCAGCTTTATTTAAACCCCCTCACCTCTCGGCCATGGAAGGAGCTGAAACAAACCTTAAGGAAACTTTGTCAAAATCATTCCAGACTCTTCCCCACACCTGGAGAACTTGATCCCCACTGAAATACCCCTGCAATTTCCTCTCTGTGAGCTCAATTTCAGAGTTGAAATCCAAGCCCAAAACCAGGACACTTCACCACAGTGAGTCAATCCTCAAATTGATTGACTCTACACCTTCACCAGACCAAGAGGAGAAGTTTCCCAGCAAAAGCCCCCTCACCAGGCCAACCATTTCTTCTAGCCTCCAAGCTTTGTGATCGGCTGTGGTCACTTTTATACCTAGAAAATTCACCAGGCCAAGAGACTTCATCTGGAGCTTGCTTGGACCCATCGAAGGTGACATAGCCCTCAGATTGAAGCTTCACATCTCTGAGCAAAGGTATGAGCTCTCTCCTTCTCCCGATCTTCTGGAGATTCTCCATTTAGTTTGAGTCAATTTCAATGCATGTTTACCGTATAGATGTGTTCGTCTCTTCAAGACGAATCCATAGAGCATAAGAACACAAAAATTCGTTGAGAATCGAGTGAGAAATTAGGGTTAGAAGGTCGACGGTCATGGGTTCACACCAGTCGTAGACGATGACTGGGAGCCGTTGGATCGCGCGTGTATCGAGCGGATGGTCGAGATCGAGCCAGACAGCGCAACGGTACATGAGCTGCAGGCTCTTGGAGTGCTGAGTCAGATGGCGGCGCCGAACCAGACGACGCTGCGTGGCCGTTCGGAAAGGCTAAGGTTGACACGGCGCCGCGTGGATAAGTAGGAAAATAGGGTATTTTTCTATTTATTTAATTACCAGAACTTCAAAAATTCATACATTTATGTAAAAAATCCTAAAAATAAAATAAAAATACCCTCTTGCTCAGTGAACAGAGGAAAATAATGTGGAAAAGAAATCAAGTAATTTCATTAAATATTTTATTTTTAATGATTTATTTACTCTCTACATTGTTTTAATTCTCCATTTGCATAGGAAATTCACCATGGCATGAGACCATAGGGCTTTTGAAGCCTCTGAATGTGGGAACATTCCCTGAATTTTCCAAGGTCCGAGGCCATCCCTATAAGAAGTTATTGATTTTCCAAGTTCATGTTACTGTTTTCAGTATTTTAATTCCAATAATTAGCATGTTGAGAAATAAATTCTAGGAAAATTTAGTGATGTTTCTTATGACCAGAGGAACCTAGGAAAAATAAGTTTTGAGTTAATTCACTTGGAACAACCCTAATTGGCATAAATACCCAAAATTAAACTTTAATTAATTAGGGTTAACCACACATCAAATTAACTTAAAAACAATTCTCCACTATCCTTTAGGACCAGGAGAGTCTCACATAAAAAATTGAAATCAATTGGACTTGATTAACTTCACCAAATGGGTTGATTAAGCCTCCTAAGCAAAAGGGGTAAAATTAAACTTTAAAAAAAAATTCATAACTCACAAAATACTTTTCAAAAATTCACAAAAATGGTTTTGGAGCTTCTCTGATATCAGAGGAACTTAGGAAAATTAAAATTGTATTTTTCTAAAAAAGTTGATTTTTATCATTATTTTAATATTTTTAATAATTAAAAAATAATAAAATCATAAAAATATTAAAAATCACCAAAATATCACATTTTGAATTCTAATTATTTAGGAACAAACTACATATTTTTCTTAAGTCCCTAGGGTAGGATATTGAATTTTAAAGGCTTAATGTAATTTTTAATATTAAAAAATATATTTTCCAACCTTTTCACTAAAATAATTCTAATAAATCAAAGAAAAATCAGAAAAATACAAAATTTGTTTTTCTGAACTCCTTGAGGTTAGAGAGATCTAAGAAAAATATAAAATCTATTTTTCAACCTTAATTTTATTTTAAAATTAATTAATGCTTCAAAACTCAAAATAATTCTAATAAATAAAATATAATTCAAAAAATCACCAAAATTGGTCGAAATGGTCCTCTGGTCGTTAGAAATATCCCATAATTTACTTTAGGATAGAAACATTTTTTTGGTTATGTTATTGAATTTTCCTTGAAAACCCCTATTTTCTATTAAAAATAATTACATAAATAAATTCAATACAGAAAAATCACATTTTCTCCTCTAATGTCTTAATTGACATGTGAGTAAGGTTGCATAAAAATTTCAAGTTCATTTGAGCTTAATTTAGTGAGTTACAGAATTATGAAGCTTGAAGGGCAAAATGGTAATTAAAAATTTCAACATTTAATTAAAATTTTAGGATTAATCAAAGGGGAGGTTAAAATATTTGATTTTAAACTGATTTTTGGATGATTGAAACTTAAATGATTAAGGGTAGAAATCTATTAATCATTTCAACTATAATTAAAATAAAACTTTAATTAATTAATTAATTGAAATTTTGGAAGAATAATAGAAATTGGAATTATTAAAGTAGGGATATTATTTAAGAGGATATTTATTCTTTAATTTAAAAATCCCTAAATAAATCACTTCAATAATACTTAAATTTCAATTAAAAAAAATCATCAAAAGAATAATCTCAATTAATAATTAAAATTAAAATTAAAATTAAAATTAAATTAAATTAAATTAAATTTAAATTTAAATTAAATTTAAATTAAATTAAATTAAAATCAAATCAAATTAAATTAAAATTAAATTAAATTAAATTAAATTAAATTAAATTAAATCAAAAAATCATTTAAATACAAACCTAAATGAAATCATTAAGAATTAAATCTAAAATAACTTGAACACTATTCCCAACTTAAACTAATTTTTTATAATTAAGTCGAAATTAAAATTAAATCATTAAGTTTAAATCATTAAAATACTTAATAATTTGATTTGCCCTTATAAAGCTTTTAGTATTATAACTTTTAAATGAGGTATCGAGTGAAGTGTTACTTCACTCATGGGACATTCAAATGTCCTAGTTCACTGAGCAAAAGAACAAAACTTAAACCCCTGGATGATTAATTCACTTGTATAATTAAATTCTCTTGGACTTAAAACAAACCTAGAGGTATTGAAAAGATGTTTAAGACTCATCTTAAGCACTTCCTCAATATGATAGGATGTTTATAAGAACAATTGAATTTAATTGTTCTTCGATGAAGAAAATCATCCTTAAACCAAAACACAAGAACCTAGACGTCATAGGAGATGACTAGCTATAGGATTAGGACTTTGGTAGACAACCAAAACCTTTCCATTAGCTTTTCCTAGGTACTTGTTGAAATATTTAAATGCCTTAACATGTGTTTTAAGTGCAGCTTGGGATGACGGGATGACCCTCTAGGTACGCTTTTATTTTGTTGCAATTTACTTTACTGCAATTTACTTACATGCACTGTTACTTTACTTTTCTTGCATGATAAACAACTGTTGCATGAAAACCAAAACCTTCGGGATAGTCCTCGAACCGAAACCAAAATTAAACTAAAAATCATTACAAGATAAAATTCACCGCCACAACATTTCAAAATATAAAACAACTCAAAATTTAATCACAAACAGAACAACAAAACTACAATTGCAACTAAATTAAAACGTCTCGTTAAATGATCGGGAATACCTCGGATGATGTAACCCACGTGTTGCTAACGGGATTTCCCAAGGTCTAAATGAAAGTGTGGAACTCATTTAGTTGAGTTTAGCAAATTCATCTGGACTAGGTGAATTCAATGAAAATAACGGTGCCGGGATGACGGAGCCGTGGGATCTTAATCGGTTCTGTTTAACCAACTTTAAGATTTGTTTTAATTAAAAAAGTAAAGAAATTTGGACTTTAAGATTTCTCTAAAACCAAAACACTTCTCTCATCTCCTGATTTATGACTTCTAAAACCAAACCTCTGCAACAACAAGGAGCTTGGAGCACGGTGGGCAGCACGACCATCTTCATCAGCAAAACTTGAGTCTACTTCAGCAAAACTTTCTTAGAATTAAACAACCAAAGCCATAGGATTTCGAGGTAGTTTGCTTAGTGCAACATAAATTCTCAACCCTTTTGTTAGGCATTTGCATAATCATGTTATGTAAGTTAAGCCCTAACCAGTCTTAGGACTCCGAGGTAGTCGTTTGGTACGACATAAACCCTCACATCTTCGAGGCTATTTGTATGATTATGTCATACAAATATAAGTCCTAATTAATTAAAATTGACAGGATTACAACATTAAATAATTTTCTTAAACTCGAAGCCAAATAATAGGATAGTGTGGGAAGTTGCCAAGATTCTTCTTGGATCCTCAGCTTCTCCTACTTATCTTTCTTTGGACTCCTGAAAATAACTTGTTCCAAATTTGAGCTGATCCCTATTGAAATTTCCAAAATCCAATCCTTTGAAAACTGTAAACTTTGAAATTCTTGAGAGCAAAACCACTGATCATTATCGAGAGTTTTCTTAATTGATTCACTTCATTTAAGATGTAATTAACTATAGGGGCTTGCCCTTATAGGGAACTTTAAGAACCCAGGTAATATAAACCCTGCTTAATTCTTTTATATTAAGCAGGGGAACTTGTCGGCTTATAAAATTGGTTCGTAGACCAAACGAATGTCACAAATCTTCTAGTTTATTTAACCGAGCCCCGTCATCAAGCGGTGTGTCTACCCTCCGGGATAGATATACAGTTTGTGGTGCGGTGCTCGTTTATATAAACTATTCGGGATGTGAGATCAGTTTGATTTCATATCTTAAAATTTTCAAATTTAAAATTATTTTCAAAATCAAATACTACTTTTCAAATTATTTATTTAAATTAAATTAAAAATTTGCCGACAATTTCTGTAGGCGACCTCTTTTCAAAAATACAACACTTAACCTAAAAATATGCTGACAGTGTATAAAATTAATATTACATAAGTAATATTTTTACACACTAGGGGTACTACGCAAGTATACGTATCATTTCAAGTAATATAGGGTTTTTAAACAAAGACCCCAGTATCGATCCCACAGGGAAGATTTATAGAAATAAATTTTCTATAAAGCGAAAGAGAAATATAATAGTAAAAAAATATATATATATTTATTATAATTACTATTTAATTTACTAGATGCAATTTAAAGAAAGCAATAATAAGAAAATGATTTTATAAACTCTATAAAAAATAAACAACTTTCTTTTCTTCAATTAATCTAAGATTTTTTTAGATAATTTAATATTCGTTGGAGAATTTAATTTATGGTATTGTGCCAAATAGAAGCATTCCTATTGTTTACCCTTTGATCCAGGTGCAAAGAACATTTACTAATTTACAAAATAGGTCCGGATGTATTGTTAGTAGTAATGGGTTAATCTAGGCTCACACTTCTAGATTTCCAAGGGTGGCTATGGTCGGTCCTACTAGTGACCCTTTCCTAGTCTATAAATCAAATTATAAGAATTTAGTCTGTCACTCTAAAAACTTATCAATTCTACGCCCTTTAAATATTATCTTCCTATTTATTTGCACTTCACCATGAATAGCCCGCACATGACCTTCGACTACCCAAGGATTCATGAAACATTTAAAAGTTAAGAGTTCTTCTACTACAAGGTTTTTAAACTCTTCAACGGGTTTTAACAATTCAAACGACCAATTTAAAAAGTAAAGTAAGATCGAGTATTAACGTCATCACGATGTTTTGAAAATATTTTGAATTTTAATTCTCCATCGAATCTTTATATTATCTTATCTATCTCTTCATAATTAAAGTAAGAAAGTAACTAACTACTCAGAACACATTGAAAATAAATAACAAAACATGATAATTAAACTTTGAATCAAATATAAATTACACTTATCTCAAATATTTCTTCTACTGGTCTTCTGATTTTTACTGACTGCACAGTGTAATGAACTCCAGATGCAATAACTTGAAAATAAACTCACTAAACTAAACAAAACTAGCCCTAAATTTCTCTCTCTAATTCTTTCTCTAAGGATGAGAGATCTTAAAGTAGAAAAGAGAAAGGGGTACAATGGGAGGGGCACGTTTTCTGAAGAATTGGACCTCTATTTATAGGCTTCAAGAGTTGCCTTGAGGTAGCTCTTCAAAACATTTCCACATTCAATGAATCTTCTAGAAGGTCGGTCTGGCACCTAGGCGCCAGACACCGCGTCCAGTTCTTCACACCTCTTCACTTTGGCTCGCACCTCTTCGCGATTAAAACCGTTTTGGAGCATCCAAATGCAATGTATCACATGTCCTATTATCGAGGAACAGCTGCCAACCTTCTAGAATGTCCGATAACCGCTCACTCCGTCGAAATAGCGATCGAAATATTGTAAAAAACTTGACGGTTTTTGTATCGAGTACGGCGCTTAGGCGCCGGTTCACGCGCCTGGCGCCGAGCCATAAGTTTTTATACTTTTGGTATTTTGCTCCATTTTTCTCCATTTTTATCCTTTTTCCTTCTTAGACTTTTTTACATTGCCTACATCCAAAAATACAAAAAAATACCTTTCATTAAAGTATAATATCCTTAGAAATTAATAAGAATTAAGACATAAAGAAATAGATATTTTTTATAGATCAGGAAACTACAAGATTTCAAGTTTTCTACAGTTGAAAGTTCGTTAGTTTCGAAGCGCAGCGTCTATTCAAAAAAAATATCTCAAAAATTGGATTGATTAAGGAGCGAGGCTTTGTGAATCGAGGTACAAATTCTCCTACCAGTAGAATTGATGAAATTATTGTTCAGAGATGTTGGGAAGTATTATGTTACACTACTACCGCCGTAGTTGTCCCGATTGTGAAGGAGTTCTATGAAAATCTTCATGAAATAAACTAAGGATCAGTCTATGTGCGAGGTAGGTTTGTCACATTTACTCCTGCAAAGATTAATGATTTATACATGATTGAGAATGTGCAAATTTGCCTCTATTCAATTTTTTCCCCAACGAAGGACAATATGAATGATATATACATATATCTGACGGATGAAAGTGATGAATGAGAGATAAGAGATAGTAGGTATGTAAGTTTCTTGACCACACTGCTAAATACTACGTTGAAACACTTACATTATTTAATATGTGCAAAATTGCTCATAACTATGAAATTCAGTAAAGTAATAAAGGAGTGTGTTATTCTAAACTACTCTATTCAAATGGGGATGCCTATTGATGTTGGTTCAATAATTGTTAAATTCGTTTTGGGATTGATCATTCAGGGTTCAAAGTATGGGCTTGGAAATCCTTCCACCATATTTCTCCTCCGCGGTCGATCACAAGTGCCATATGAGAACTGGGAAAGAGTACTTCTACCTTGGAAGCCTAAAAACCCAGCAAATGCATATAGTAACCAGGCAGTTTGTGATATGAATGACATTAGCATTATTGAAGATCAACCATCTCAGAGGTCAACACCTATTCCTCCTTACTTTCCTGAAAGTTCACAGATTATCTTGAAGAAAAATTAAGAAATTGGAGAAGGAAGTACAACACCTAATGAATGCAATAAAAAATCTATCTGATTTCTTTGGTCATCTAGAATGGAGAATGAAGGAGCACTTTGATCATTCTGGATATCTTGAAGGAAGTTTGACGTGATTGATGAAAAGGAAAGGTTGGATTGAAGAGGATTCTACTGAAGAATTTCTGTTTCGTTCATTCTACAATCTATTCGTTCACGCTCAATCAATTGGAGATCTTAGAGTTGATGATAGTTTCGAGGAAGAATGAGAACTTGATTATTTTATTTCTGTGTTTGTGTATCTGATTGCTTTGGTTTCTTTGTTTAGATGTTATATTTGGGCTTGCTTTCTTGTTTAGTTTTCAGCGTTATTACGTTGTGGTTGTAATTGACGCTGAATTTTAGAATTGTATGGTTTGATGATGTGTAATGTTTAGTGTTATGTGTATGTGTCTGAAACTTGGACTTTATATATGAAAGTGATGTTTTGTGTTGTTTGTGTTAAAAATATCATTTGTCATGGCTTTAGAAGGTTATTCAATGCTTAATTAGACTAATTAGATGTCGGACGGGCTTCAAAAGATTGAAATTACAAAAGAAAGTCGAAAGCCCAGTTTTTGAACTGGTGCCGAACAGCACTGTCACCAGTGCCAGACCGCGCCAAAAGATAAAAAGTTTGGCCATTAGAGCAGAAAAATGTGCTGAACGGCGCTGCCGCTAGCGCCGGACAGCGCTTGACCAGGAAAAAGGCCTGTAACTCTAATTTTTTGCTATTTAACCCTCAGACCTGCCATTTTTTCCAAAACCATCGTCTTCTACCTCCAGCCAAGGCCGATTTTTGCACCTAGGGCTCACTAACATTTGAATTTGAAGCGATTTCATGGCCGAAAAAGTTCGAATTTCATCTTCTCTTAGTAAGTGCTACACTTTAACCAAAAATTTTTGGATTTTGACCGTGGAAATTTCCTACATTAGGAAGATTTGAAATTTTGAAGTTTTTGGAGAAACTTTGGAGGTTTTTCATGGATTTTGAGTTCTTATCTTTTTAAATTTACCTTAGAGTCTATTTCATTGCAATTTTAAAATTGATTTGGATAAATTTGGTATTTTTAGACAAATGGCTCCAAGAATTTCAAAGGGGAAGAGAAAATTTGAGTATGATGAAAGCTAATTTGTGAATTTCAAGGTTTATTCGTGCTTTCGTACATTTCTTAGCAATAAGAAATGTATTCAAGAGAAAGCCTTTGAAAATCCTCGAGGCATGCTTGAAGAACATATTGCCAATCGTTAATGGGAGATTTTCTATTATTTCACTACTGAAGCTATACTGGGAATTGTTAGAGATTGTTATGCAAATCTGTATTATTCTGAGAGTGAATACATACTGGTTAAAGGCCAAATGGTTGAAATCAGCCCTGCTCGCATTAATGCATTTTATCAGTTAAGAGCGCATTTTTCTTGTGAATACGAAAATTTTCCCATTACGAATGAAGCATTGGATATGATTGTGAACTTTTTGACAGATGGAAAAGGGGAGTGGAAGGTTAAACAAAGGTTAAAAGTTAACTTCCCACTTTCTACTTGAATCTTGTATCAAAAGCTTGACACTATTTCATTTCTGCAAGACTTTTGCCTACCAACCATCACAGTGAGGTTACTGTAGATAGAGCTATTCTGAATTACTGTATTCAGAACATGAAAAATATAAATATTGGGGCTATTATTCATAAAAGTATTTTGACAAGTTCAAATGGAAAGACTACAGATGGACAAGGACACCCCAGCCTGATTCATGCCTTGTGTATTCAGGCAGGTGTAGAAGTTAAAGATAATGATGAGGTAGTTTATCCCCTGAAGCCCATTACTAGATTAAATTTGAAAACCAAAGAAGCCCATGTAGAATGGAAGTGGAGTAAGAAAGTTGATGAGCCTTCTTCTAGTTATGAGAGACCATCTACATCTAAAGAGCCTACTTTGCATGATGTTATGGATTAGTTGGAAAGGTTGAACACCAGAGTAGAAGGACTAGAAGCAAGGAACAAGATAAATGATGATTATCAAGCGCGATAGTGAGAATATGAGATAGCTTATCATAACGCACAGATGAGATTTTTCAGGGGAGACACTAATACTGTATTTCCTACTTACCCTGAGTATACTTAATACCAGCCTGAAGAACCTGATGATGGTGGAGCTCCTACAGATGAAGATTGGTAGTTTTATAGTTTTATTTTCATTTTATTTTGTATTTGTGTTTTGTACTTGTGATGTACCTGTGACTCTTTCTGATTAATATCTGTGATGTAATATGTATTTGGTTGTACTTGTAGTAGACTTTATGTTGATTTGTGATGTATATGATGTTGTAGTAGAGTTTTCATGTGTTTGTTTTGTTAGTTTAATTTGTGATAGTAACAGTTGGATGTTAATGTTATGTGTAGTTTATGTTGCATGTGTTTAACCTTCTTCTCTTATAAATTTCTAACCCATATTTTTGTATAGAAATGCTCTTAATTATTTCAGGCCTACTATTCTACTTTATGAAGAAAAACCTGCTTAAACTCAGAGGTATGAAAAGCCCAACATATTGAGGTATGAGTTATATGTTTATATCTTTTCTTTCTTCCCATGTAAATTGTATTGATATTCAAAAATCTAAGTTTGGAGGAGGGAAAGAATTAACTACTAATTGTTCTCATTTAAAAGTGTTTTCAAAATTATTAACATGACTTTCTATAATATAACTCAATTTCAAATAACTGTATTTTGATTTTATTTGAGTATTTTGTAAAATTAAATGAAAGTATTTGGTAATGAAAAGTAATTTTGTAGGCTAAGATATTTGGTATAAGAGAATATGACTATAGTCAACTAATCAAAGTAAGAAAAACTGTTTGTTTGAAATATTAAGAATATTAAAATTTTATGTGATAGGAAAGGATTGAGACTCTATGATGAATCATTAAAAAGCTAAAGAAATGCCTGTAAGGTAAAGGATGTGGTAAGTTTCAAATTTAGGGTGAGAAGGGTGAAGTTCAAAATTATTAATGACTATCCAGATACACTAATCCTCACTTAAAAGAAAAGAAAAGAAAAGAAAAGAAAAGAAAAGGAAAGGAAAAAAAGAAAAGCAAAGCAAAAGAAAATAAAAAAGAAAAGAAAAGTGAGAAGAAGCTTGAGGAGATGCCTAATAAAAAATTAGCTTCACTTGGACCAACCTAAAAGAAAAAACTTAATTATTGTCCTGAACAGATATGTGTGTATTAGCATCCTTACCAGTAGTGTTCTCATAAACTTCTTTTCATGTAATTCTTTTAAGTGCCTTAATAGGACAATTTACAATCATTTTTGAAATGAATAGAAGGCTTGAACCCTTATACTTGACTACTAGCTAGTCTTACACCTACAGAATTTACTTGAATTATTCAAAGATCTTTATGAAAATCTTACTATTGTACTTATCTAAATCAAAATTATAGTATTCTAGAAAGAAAGTTCATTGCAGTGGATCATTATTTTATGCATTAACTAAAATTACTTGAGGATAAGTAATAATTAAGTTTGGGGATCTTGATCCACTAAAAATTTGATAGCTTTTTACTATTATTTCATACCTATTTATGATGATATTGCACTTTAAAGAA
Organism: Papilionanthe hookeriana x Papilionanthe teres; assembly: GCA_022702705.1. Lineage (NCBI taxonomy): Eukaryota > Viridiplantae > Streptophyta > Magnoliopsida > Asparagales > Orchidaceae > Papilionanthe > Papilionanthe hookeriana x Papilionanthe teres. The sequence continues at coordinate 63,139,529 of CM040428.1, read as the reverse complement.
ATACATTTTTCATGATTTCATGCAGGTACAATGATTTTAGGCCTTTGGAGCAACAGGAAGTGAAAAAGAGAAAATTTGGAGCAAAAAGGGACAAAAGTTCATTTTATTGAACTAGCGCCTAACGGAGCTGTCACCAGCATCGGATCGCACTATTTTCCAGAGAGTTGCGACCGTATTGGCGAAATAATGTGTCAAACGACGCCCTGTCCAGCGCTGAACCGCGCCCTATCCCAATTTTAAACTAGATTCAATGTATTTGGCCTGATTTTGGAGGGTTGCTTTAGGAAACACTTGGGAATTCAGTTTTGGCCGAATTTAAACTCTTTTGGAGCCAACTTTAGAAAGAAGAGAAGTGTTTAGAGTGTAGAGAGAGTTTAGAGAGAGTGTCTTCTCATTTAGTTTAGGAAATCTAGTTTTGAGTTTTCTCTTCTAAGGAGTGTGAAAGGAGAGGGAATGTGAGAGATATATTCTTCCTTACTTATCTAAAGAGAGAATTGTGTGTTGTTGTGAAGAAAGAAGAGGAGTTAAAGAAATTCCTTGAGATTCACTTGGGGAAGAGTTTGAAATAAGTTGTCTTTACTTTACTCTGTTTGTATGATGTTGTTTTTATATATATAATCCATGTTTTGTCATCTTTTCCTCATGAGTCTTGAGTAGATTTCTTTGTCTTTCTCCTTTTCATGTGATGTGTTGATGTTGTGATATGGAAATGATGTGCAGATTTATTATGGAGAATTTGTGATGACCTTTTCACTTCAAACTTCATTTACTTTTTGATACGCCAATTGAATTGTTAAAACTTATTGGGAAACATATGTTTCGAAAGGATTATGATGTCCATAAATGAGAGACGTAGTTCGTGAGGATTGAGTGCAAATAAATAGGGAAATATACTTTGATGGGCATAGAATTGGAGATTTCAGAGTGATAGGCTGAAATCCTCAATTTGGTCCTAATGTTTGGAAACTGAAGTGAGAGTTAGCCTTCAGGCAAAGGGAAGTGGGATCTTTGGAGTGAGAGCCAGTATCCTCCCAGCCTAACCACGAATCTAGGGACTAAACTTAGGATTAACCAATGTTCTTTATACACTGAAATATGGGTAAAGAATATGAATGCTCCTATTTAGCACAATACATTTGCATCACTGATCTATGTCACAATAATCATCACATTATGATTGGAAAGGAGGAAGACTCTTTCTTGCAACTGAACTTTTTTATAAATTTAGTCTTGTGTTAGTTTAACTTACTAGAGTTTAGAATGTACTTTGGTAGGAATAGTAACTACAACTTTTTGTCTTTATTTTAATAATTAAACTTACTTGCAATTGTGTTGTGATTCAATAAGTGATTTCTGTGCTACGCCATAAAATTAAAGCCTCCCTGTGGGATAGATATCCAGGACTCCACTAGAGCCCTGTATTATTTGAGCGATATATATACTTGCATTTAATTGTGTGACTCATTATAAAACTAAAGCAATATATATATCTAAATCTGAGTTCATAAATTTTGGCAAATTAAAAAAGTAACTCCAGTTGACATGGCTTTCTCTAAACCAAAAGAGACTACTTATAGAAACTAAGAGAGCGATATGTGAGAGGTAGGTGAGCTGTAGGTGGGATGTGATAGGTGAGCTGTAGGTGGGATGTGATAGGTGAGCGGTAGGTGGGAAGGTGGGATGTGATAGGTAGGTGAGCAATAGATGAGATTTTTAATTAGGAATCTAATTAATGTGGACCGAGTCTCCACATTACCTAACAAATGGCGGAGCTTAACAAGTGTTTATCCATCACATTCAAATACGATGGATATTGGAAGCAAGTTAAGAATCAAAAAAGAAAAAAAAAATAAAGTGGCATGCAAAAAATTATTAAGTTAAAAAAAACATCATGAACTTGATAGTGTTGAATTAAAAAAATTGAGATGATTTTTTATTGACTTAGAGAACACGAATTTAAGTTACATTATAACAAATGTTGGACATCACTTAATGACTATAACCATATAACCAACAATGTTGAAGTGTTGAACACTCTAATGGATGTGGCTGAGTTGGGACAGTAGTCGCCACTCAGACCAGTAGAGAATCTATTATGTGTTCACAAGATCCATTGGTGCATGTTGTTGATAACATGACGAGGAGCTGTCATGCATAATGTGACTCTATTATGATCAGAATATTGAACGAGAAGTTTGTAATGAGGGATATCTGGTTGGGTTAAATGGCGGTAAAAATGATTTGAGAGTTGGCTCACCATTTTACGACTCAAAATTTCAAATAATTTATTTGACCTGCTACAATTAAGAATAATTTTGCGCTAAAAACTATAGCTAGCAATAGATCTCGTATTGTTTTTGTGTTCTCCCATCAATGAAGCCATTGGGGAGTCGAGCTAGTTTACATGCTAATGGTTGACTCTTTGAGTTGAGGAAATTAGAACAAGGCAGTGGTATCTGGAGATGAAATAACTAGAGATATGCATGCGACAACTTCTCGGGTTGCAAATGAGATAGAATAAGTTTTGAATAAGAATCAAAAATCTGTCCTAAGCAGATAAACAATACTTTTAAGAGCTCATATAGGTTATACATGGCTACCATTTTTGAAATTTTGAAGATCGAGAGAACAAGCAAGACATAATATTTTTGGATAAATTGATGATATTTATAGATGTGTATCGACGCTACTAGTGGGGAAAATTTTACTATGATGTTGATGTGTTCACCATAGATCTTGAAAATTTTCTATCTAAATGATCAAATGTGTTATTTCAAGAATAATATACTACTCCAAGAGATGGAAATATTATCTTAAAATGGATCAAACTATTTTGATGAGAATATTCTTTACGAATTATGAGTTGTATTAACCAAAGATTTTTTCACTATATTATGGGTGTAAGGGTTTATTTTATCATGATGTTTGATATATCTACAAAGTTAATCCCTCATAGTTAATTAGATTAAATGAGTTGTGGACTCTTGAATAAACTCTCGATTAAAGTATTTGATTATATTATACAGAATTTCAAGATTGATATTTTAAAAAGAAAAGATTCAAGGTTTGAAGAGATTTTCATATGTGGGAGTTTCAGAATTTAAAAAAAAATTTCTTAGAATTTAAACGTTGAGACTTAGGGTCTATTTGGGGCAGCTGCAACTTATCCAGCTTATCCAGATAAACAACTTATTCTGATAAGTTGCTGATAAGTAGCTGATCTGGATAAGCAGACTGTTTGTTTGGTTTGAGGGTTTGGAAAACAGCTAATTTGCAACTATTTGTGGATAAATGGTCATTATGGCCCTGAACTGAATAAGCTCTTAAGTTGTTTGGTTTCTGCGGTATGAGAATAATTGATTTGAAGTTATTTGTAGAAAAATAACCATTTTTGCTCCTTTATATTACTAAAATTGAAGCCGACAACTCTTGAACTTCATGACAAGTATTTGCATGATATGTTTAAAATTATATGATATCTAGTTTTACATATTATCTTTTGTTTTTAACAAAAAATTATTTCCAAATATAAAATCTTATTTTAAAATATAAAATCTTATTTTCAAACCTATATATAATTCTTTTGTTTTCTTTCTTTATTCTCTTATCTTTAAGAGAATATTTAAATAATCCACAGTTTAAAATAACTGAGTTAGGACTAATGATGATGAAGATTAGCATCTCCAACATCTTTATCAATGATCAATTGAAAAATAATAAGTAACATAGATGACTAATAAATAAATCTCTAGATCCAATTAATAAATTACAATTTGATGTTAATATTTACTAATTGGCTAACTAGCATCAGAACTGTAGTTAAAACCTTAAAAAATCAATTAAAAATGTAGCAACATATGTTTTAGCTTAAAATGAAAAGGCATAAAGAGTGTTAATGAATAAATTGAAATTTTTGACATTTTAAACACAATGTATAACACATTGATCTTGCCCTCATCCATTTGATAGTTTTTTTTAAGCATATCAAGCTGTTGATTATAAAATGGCTCCACTCGTGATCCTCCAGCTCATTTCATAGAACTTTGGAATCCAGAAGATTTGACTGCTATTTTACTCGTGCACTTTAACAGACATTAAGTTGAATTTCATTTTGTTGGCTGAACTTCAAAAAGAGAGGGTTTAAAAGAAAATTAGACTCAGCTGACATAAAAAAAAGTAGGCCAACCAACCAAAAGTTTGAGTTGGAACAAAAAAAATACTCCTCAGCTTGAATCATCTGTTCGAGAAAGAAAATCTAATATTTGGTATAGTAATTTCTCCTTTAAATCAGAGTCATGCTCCCAATCTATCAAACCAAAAATTGATTGTGCAGCCAAAAAAGCAGTATATAAAAATTTCAGTGCCATCTATACCCAACATAAAACTCCAAAACTTTAAAACAAAATAAGTGGTGTCAAAGAAAAAATAAAACCTCTCACCCCTAGCAATCCAATTTGCACCAATTTGACAGAATCGTAGGCTTAAGTGGTTTGAAGAGGAAGGAAGCAAGTTTTAAGGATGAAGACTTCTATATAAGTTTTATTCCAACTAATCGAGTATGTTATCTGATTAACAGAGATGAATGAGAGCAGGGAGAAGAGGGATTTTTTTACCGGGGTGAGAAGTCTCTCTGCCGAATGGGGGGTACAGAGGTAGGCGCGGCTTCTTTCAGCAGAGGAACGAGATCGTACCTGTATAAGTTAGCAGCGCCTTCGGCTTCCTTTGCTAGGGTTCGGCTTCCTTTGATAGTTCACTAGGTTATATCTGAAGGGGGCAGCTGCGTAATATACAGTGGAAGAACGCTGGATCGAGGTTATACCCGCGATCAAGTTGTAATGAAAAATAAAATATGTTAGCCCGAACACACTGTAGAAACGTCACCGCACTTTTAAGATGCCCCAAACAGAGCCTTAAAGTATATGATGATGTGTTGTGAAAAGCACAAGAAGTGGATTGACCAGCATTTGGAAGTAGGTACACCCTGAGATTAAAATTAGAAATTTATGAAGGGGTTAAATTTAATTTGTAAAGGTTGGATTTGAAATGATTGAATTCAAAGTGGTTTGAGTTGATTGAATGGTTTTATTTCAATAGGTGTGAGTTGAATAGAAAGATATAATTTCAAAATTTTTGAGTTGAATTGAAGATTTGATTTCAAAACTACTGGCTTAACTTTTTAATATCTTCCATGTCTCACATATGTTTTAAGTGTTTTGAGACTATATTTTCTAATACATGTGTCACCGTGACTCAAAACGTCAACGAAATCCTTTATGCACGAATCAAGCTTAAATATGGCTTGATCGTCGGCAAATTCATCTGGATGATCTCTGATCGCAAAACAAACCATGCGATCTCATCCTGAACGTTGATTTTTCATAAGAAGGACACCTTTATTGATTGGTTTCCGTGCATGAGCGATCATCACACAAATAAATGTATGGAAATATAATAATTAAAATTTATAAAGTATAAAAATAAAAGAGGAAACCCTCTCACCGCAAAAAAGGAAACCCTTATTCATTTCGCACGCCCATTTCTTCCTCATGCCGGCCCTAGGGCTTGGCTCCCTCCCCATCACGTTGCCACCTCTACTTGTAGCAGCCCCCGCCAGCGAAGCCCCACCCACGCTTGCACCCTTCTCAACTCACACAAGGAGCTCCTCCTTTTGGATTTGCACAGCCGCACAACCTAGTCTGTCCCAAAACCTCATGTAAGAAGCCTCCCGCTGGATAGCTTCCTGTATGCCAGTGATCGCCCAATGCTTCTCACAATGGCGTCCTAGTGCTTCTCCTGCGACATTCTCTCACTCTCCCATGCAAGCTTCCCCTCACAGGCCGAATGGTTCGATGCCCTGGAGCTACCTTCTTCTCTTTTGAGATCAGCGCTCCCTTCTTCTTGGTTAAAAGTGTTGGCAGTGCACCGGCACCAACAAAGTTCTATTCAGCAATTCCCTTTGGTCATGCAGCTCCTCTTTCCAGCTAGACTTCATCGACGCAGTCTCAATTAGAGGTAGCTGGAAGGTAGCGGCGGGATCGTAATGTAAAAAGGTTCAAAAATCTCATCTTTTTCTTGTCTTTCTTTTTCACTGCTCCTGCCCAAAATCTGCAAGCCAACAGAGAGATCTACAGTTGAAATTGTCATCAGCTTTCCTTCGGCGTCTGACGTTCCTGTTCTCAGGTAGAAGTCCCACGGGCCTCCTCGTATCCTTGCAGCCAACAACCTGAGTAGCCCATAAGCTTGTTGGTTTCTTTCTCTTATGGTCGAAGCCGCAATGCTTCCTCCAGTGATCGAAGCCCTCACTAGCTTCTAATCGTCTCAGAAAGGTATGTATCAGTCATATCTTCAAATGTTATGATCATTTAATTCATGCACTTGTATCCCTTATGTGATCTCATTCTATTTGTCCGTACATGATACGAGGTACGTCAGCCCGTAGCCATCCTGGCGAGGAGCAAACTTGAAGCAAGCAAAGAGAATGCATCTTCAACCTCTGTGTGGGTGAGAAAATTTCTAAACCCGTATAATTTTCATTACTAACGGACCTTTAGAACATTGTGTTAGAGAAAGACGCTAGGTTATGAATAGTTTTCGTGGGCTACCTGATCCTCGAATATTTATGCTTATGATTTTTACTTTATATTTCTTTTCAAAGATATTATCTCTTCCATTGCAACGGTACCAAAAACTTATTCAGAAGCAAATAAGATATATAATTTAATTATTTATAATAATATGAGATACTACACAAGTATATGTATCGTTTATTAAGTACTATATGACTTTTTGATTTAGCCCCGAGATATCGAGCCTACAGGGAAATGTCTAAATATTAAAGAAAAAAGAAAAATAACTTTTTACTTTTTTTAAATGATTTTGTAATGTATGCTTTAAAATATAAAGTTTTTCAAATTTGTTTTTGATATTATATGAATAAAAAACAAAGCAAACAACTAAATTTAACACAACTTTAAACTAATATGAAAGCAAATGAGAATAAAATATATTTTTCCTCTTTCAATGAATTGGTAATAATTATGAAATTTCATTGTGGAAGTATCTAAAATGTGTTGTGCCAAATAGAAACAATTATATTCTTTACCCTTACTTGGTTCTATAAAAAACATTGATTAATTTGAAATCTTGTAGATGGGTTAGGCGGGGAAGATACTAGCTCTCGGCTCTAGAGATTCACTCGATTCCTCTCTACGCAAGGCTAACGTCTCATAACAAAATTTTTCACATCAAAACAAATTAGGGGGCTTTAGCGCTGTCACGCTAAAGTCCTACTAATTTTACTCCCACATTATAAGCATGTCTTCCTATTTATTTGCACCCAACTATATGAATTACGATTCTCGTCACATACAATTGCATTTTGATTCTTTCCAGGTTGTTGATTGAGACAATCATCGATGGATCTTACGTAATCTCCCAACAAATTTTAACATCTTAATTGAGCAAATCAAGAAGTAAATTAAGTGCAAGGTAGTGAATTATCACAACTTCTTCCAACATTGAAATCCTATACTTCACACAACTTCCTTCCATAATTTAATTACTTCATCATTTAAAAGACAAAAGATAAGGAAAACTACTCAGAATCCATGGAGAAAACACAACTTGATTTGAAAGTAGAAATCATAGTAAAAACACAACAAGTTTTACTTTAAAACCAAATATAAAACAAAGTTAAACAACATGTGAAAATCCTCTCCACAAGACTCTTGAAGTTTCTTTAAAACTTTGTTTTCCCCTTACATAACACAATAGAGGTTGGCGCCCAACTCTGTTGACTCCAAATCTCTATTATGCTCTTAATAAAAACTAGATACAATTGATAATAAAAGTGGTAAAGTGGAAATGTGTACTTTTAATAACTCACTAACATAAACTTGACTCATAACACTAATCACACCCTCCAACAAGAACCCTTTTTCTGATCTTCAAGTCTTCTTTTTAAAACTTTCCAAAAGGTGTCTTGGTGTCTCTTCAAAATTTTCAGATTCAATGTATCCACCAAAGAATGCATCCATCTGTTCAAATTTTGAATGAGTTTTGGCGCTGATGGGAAGTTAGTAAAGTTTAAACCAAATGATGCTTCAAAAACCCCTTCAAATTTGCGTCAACATCAAATAAATTTCATCACTTTAACTGTGGCGCCTATGCACCAATGGTTCGGCGCTTTGGCGCCAGAGGCCAATTTTTCACACCTTTCAATTTTTGCTCCAAATTTGATCATTTATTGCTCCATTCATCATAGTCACTCATTTAAATCATACCTGCAAGAAAAACACAAAAATACCTTCCATTAATGTGCAATATTATCAAAAATAAGTATAAAAATGTGTTTAAAAACACTATATATTTTAGTTATATGACTACTCCTACGATTCCTTAAGAGTTCTAAACCTACAACTCTTCAAACTTTTGGTTGGAATCCGAATTTCCTACAATTATGGAAGTTCCAATCTTCTATGAAGAGATTGGAGCATGTGGAATTTGGAGGATGAAAAAACTCCATTTGTTGTTTCATGGTCCAATTTGCGAGAAGTTTTCTTCAAAAGATTGAAGCAAACCCCTCAATTCTTTCACCAAATTTGGAGGCAGACTTGCTACACATCCATAAATCGAAGCTTAGGATCCCATGTGAGAACGTTAGGAAGAGTCTAGCTTGCTATTGAACATGTTGATTTGCATTCTTTTGCATATCCTTGCATGATGCTTTGCATGTAACATTTCACATGTCACTTCGGCTCGATTGGCCGCTGATCTGATCAATCGATCACTTTGGCTCGATCGACCACTCTAGGTCCGATCGACCAACCACTTTAGGCTGGTCGGCCGCCTCTACCCGTATGCTCACTTGATTCATCACTTTGCAAGCGTCACAATTTTGTCATTTACATTTTGTTTGATACTTAAGTCGCATTTTGGCGGCCGTCGTGACCGCTTGTACCTCGATCAAGTGATGATGATGTGTTTCTTCTTCTTGCATGCATGCATATGCATTGTCTGGTATTTTGATATCAAGTTAGATTCGTTAGGAAAGCAATCCTATGTTGGTCTTGATTCTTTGACAAGCATTATTGTCGAGTAAATCTCGGAGAGCAATGCGAGTTATTGCATCGGGATCAACTCAAGTATGATTGTGCTAAAGTTCTAATGAATCTTACATGTCACATTTTATATTGCAGCTTCACATTTAATAGCCTGCTATATTTTCAAAATTACAATTAGCAAAATTAGACAATATGTAAGGCCAACACTTTTTAATTTTTTTTGGGTGATATAAGACTCCTTGGATCCTTAGGATGGTTCCATAATTGGTAACCATGCTAAAGTCATATAGGAGCCTTTATCCCTACACTTTTGCACACACCTAGATGTTGTGACTCAGACATTACTGAGTAGATGGTGTGCTAGGCTAAGATAACGGTGCTTAGGAAATCTTTTGATGTCCTGACAATTATTTTTTGTTTGGTTTAGTTGCCCTAGGCAGAAATCTTTTTGCGTGTTGTCTTTTGTATGTTTACAGTGTGTGGAGTTGCGCACTAGTACAATTATGGATAGTTTTCTATGTAGGGAGTCATGTCTGAACATAAATAAAAAGGGAGGAGCAAATACTGTTTTAAATACTAACTCTTTCTGTAGTTACTTCTAAGCTCTTCTTCCGGCAGATGTGAATCATATGCGTCACATGATATAACGCGTGCTAACTCTTTTGCAGATCGAGTCTATTTTTTAACTTTTCATGTATTTGACTGAAGTCCTTAGGATCGAGTTTGTATCAGAATTAAGATACTGGAACAAGTTTTGAGGTGCATGACCACTGAGCCACGTGATGAGGATCAGAAGCAGCCGCTCGTGTCATGTACTTTAATTATGAATTCATATTCATGTATATAATTAGGATAAGACATGTATATGTGGAATCCGACAATTTTTCCTACTTTCCTGGGATATGTTACCAACCCAGCAACATCAGGTTGTTATATATTTTATTTGATTTGCTTTACTTGTTTCAATGTGCTTGCCATTTACTCTTTCTTGGCTTGATATTTGTGTGTTATTTCGAAAATGAAATTTAGCTTGCTAAAAGACTAAAAAAATATAAATTTTATAAAAAAAATTCTAATAATAAATTATTTAAGATAAATCAAAGTTTAGGATTAAAATATCCCATCTTTAAAATGGGCATTTTCTTAATATTTTTACTTTCGTGCATGACCTTCAGGTTGGATTTAAAATGATCTGCATTGCATGAATATCACATAAATCATTCCCAATAAGGCCTCCACATTTAAATTTATTTGTAAATAACTGCATCAAATTGCATGTCTCGAGAAGGAGCCATGTTCTCCTTTAATCGATTTGACCAATTATACATTTTTAGATAGGAGATTGTCTAATACTATTACGGTGTCAGATGCTACCTGGTGTGACTATTTTAATTTGCCAAAATTTATGAACTCAGATTTATATTTATATTGATTTAATTTTTTATTGATTCACACAATTAAACGCAAGTATATGTATCGCTCAAGTAATACAAGACTCTAGTGGAGTCCTGGATATCGATCCCACAGGGAGGCTTTAATTTTATGGTGTAGAACAGAAATCACTTCTCGAATCACACCATAATTGCAAGTAATTTCAATTTTTAAAATAAAGACAACAATTGTAGTTACTATTTCTATGAAAGTACGTTCTAACATTATAGCAAGTTAAACTAACACAAGACAAAATTTATAATAAAATTCAATTGTAAGAAAGAATCTTCCTCCTCTCCAATTATAATATGATGAGTTTTGTGACATAGATCAGTGATGCAAATTTATTGTGCCAAATAGGAGAATTCATATTCTTTACCCTTTTCCAAGCGCATAAAGAACATTGGCTAACCATAAGTTCAGTCCCCAAATCTGTGGTTAGGCTGGGAGGATACTGGCTCTCACTCCTGAGCACCCACTTCCCTTCCCTTGAAGGCTAACTCTTGCTTTGGTTTTGAAATCCTAGGACCAAATTGAGGATTTCAGCTTGTCACTCTGAAATCTCCAATTCTACGCACATCAAAGTATATTTCCCTATTTATTTGCACTCAACCCCCATGAACTACCTCTCTCATTCATGGACATTGAATGTGACCTTCACTTTTGTTGTGGAACCCATAATCCTTTCGGAACATATGTTTCCCAACAAGTTTTAACAATTTAATTGGTGAGATCAAAAAGTAAATGAAGTTCGAAGTGAAAAGGTCATCACAAATTCTCCATAATAAATCAGCAAATCATTTCCATATCGCAACATCAACACATCACATGAAAAGGAGGAAGACAAAGAAAACTACTCAAGACTCAAGAGGAAAAGATGAAAAAACATAGATTTTATATATAAAAGCAACGTCATACAGACAGAGTAAAGAAAAGACAACTTATCTCAAACTCTTCCCCAACCGAATCTCAAGAAATTCCTTTGACTCCTCTTCTTTCTTCACAACAACACACAATTCTCTCTTTAGATAAGAAAGGAAGAAGAAATCTCTCACTTTTCCTCTCCTCTTACACTTCTTAGAAGAGAACACACAAAACCTAGATTTCCTAAACAAAATGAAAATATACTCACTCTTCACTCTCTCTACACTCTAAACTCTCTCTTCATCTCTAAATTTTCTCCAAAGTAGTTTATATTCGGTCATAACTGATTTCCCACGAGTTTCTTTAAGCAACCCTCCAAAATCCGGTAAAATACATTGAATCTAATTTGAAATCGGGATAGGGCGCAGTCCGACGTAGAATAGGGCGCCGTTCGACACTAATTTTCGCCTTCTGTTCAAAACTCTCTGTAAGTTGGCGTGGTCTGGCGCTGGTGACAGCGCCGTTCAGCGCTAGTTCAATAAAATACTCTTTTACCACATTTTACTCCAGATTTACTCATTTTTCGCTTCCTTTTTCTTAAAAGGCCTAAAATCATTGTATTTGCATGAAATCATGAAAAATACCTTTATTTAAAGTGTAATATCATCAAAAATAGGTATGAAATGGACAATAAAAAGCTATCAAATTATGAGTGAATCACTACCCCAATCCAAGCGATGGTGTAAGTTCTTTATGCGGTGGTTCTAGCTTCGCAGCTGGACCCCATTTCTATCTGCACTCCAGCGTTATCTTTTTTATTTAATTAACGGGTATAAGCTTCTACTTCTGCAAAATCTCTCTTAGAGGTTCATAAAAATTAGAGTTTCTTTTTTTGACATCAGGGCTATTGAGGTCTCTTTAGAAGACGCAATTTATGGATTGCTGACAAGGGATCTCTAATCGAGTTAGGTTGACTACATTCATGACTAAGTAGACTTAGAGACTCTATAGCTTGTGATAACGACTCCATGATAGCTTGACCTGACTACGTCTACTTGCTTAGAAATTCATCTTCTTTTTGTTGACACCTTCTTTGAGTCTTGTCATTCCTTTAAAAAATCATTGATGTCATCTCATGGGCCCTGCATGCTTTGGTTTCCTTCGCTAGTAGTAGATACGGTGATTCGCCCTCAATTCTATGGCCCGGTATATAGGCATCAAAAGCATCAAGATTCTCTCATTAAGATGATTAAAAATACTTTGGATTCTTTAATAATGAAAACAGATCAGCACAATAGTTAACACTTCAAGTTTTCAAGTCTAAGACATCGAAGTTCAATTAAAATTTTCCTAAGTAAAATCACCATCGATTCCACAACAACAGCATCAAAAACTTGATATTGCTTCTTGGTGCAACCACACACTAGGGGCTCACACAAGTGCATGTATTGTATCAGTAATATCAGATTTTAGAGTTTGAAATGTTTCACAGAGAATGAGATGATTCTCAAAATAGGAAAGTTTTGGTCTACTGGTTTAAATCCTAGCCTAAAATATTAAAAATATTATAGTATGAAAAAATAATCTACTAGGTTACAACAAACAACAAATTTAAATCCTACACAAGTAATCGTCCTTTTAGCAATTTGATTTAAAGATATCAAATAATTAAGAGGCTCTTCCGTGTATTGAGTTAAAAAAAGACTTGGAATGTAACTCTGAGAGTGAGGAAAGATAGAGAAAGAGAGAGTGAGCAAGAGGGAGAAAGGGAGGGAGGATAACGGAATGTGAGAGAATGAGAAAAGAGATGGAGAGAGAGGGGGAGTTAAGGAGGGCAAATGGAGAGAGCGTGAGAGAGAGAGAGAGAGGAAGGGAGGGATGTGAGAGAAATAGAGAAAGAGAGAGTGGTCGAATAGAGGAAGAGAAAGAGTGATAAGAGTAATAGAGATGGTCAGAGAGATTAGAGAGTGAGAGCGAGATAATGTTAGAAAGAGGAGAAAAGAATAGAGAGGGATTAAGAGTGGAAGTGAAGATACAAAAGAGATAGGGGGGAGAGAGAGTAAGAGAAAAGGGTACTATAATTTCTAGTGACAAATAGAAGCAACAATATTCTTTACCCTCTCTCGAGTGTTTAAAGAAGCATGGATAGAAATGACCTTAATTCCTTAAATCCCATAACTATCCCTTCAAAGCTTATTTCCCTAACATTTGGATCTTTCTATAAAGCATTCAACATATACCCCATGTTTTAATGTGATTAACCTCGTTTATTCTCAACAACCTATACCTCATAGTTTATGGCCTCCTAAATTAACATTCATATCCAAGTCATCTTTCACAAATGCCATATAAGTCAACATCTGTTCTAGAGCTTTGACATAAGGTGTGTTGATGATGAATTTGTTAATAGCTTCTAAAATATGTGACAGCTCTTAGTCCTTATATGCTTCTTGAGTTTGGTGAGTGAATGATGGTGTCTCTCATGTTCCATCCTAAGGGTTGAGGAGGATTTTCTTAGGTCTGGATCAACACTCTCATTCTTCATCCTATGGTACTCATCCCCCTCCTTCACATCTCTCACTCTAATAGTCTTCACTGCTCAGGGTTTTGATCCTTTAGGTTGACTTTAGTATTACTAGGATCCGTCCCTTAGGATCTATTGCTTATCAGATTTTTCAATTGTCCTAATTGATTTTAGTTTAATATTATGAATGGATCCAGCTTAGCCATATAACTAGGTTCCCATTTGTATCACTAGTTCTTCCAAGGGTGGCTTTTTTTACACAGTTTGGGCATAGTCTTGAAATCCTTGTGAGTAAGATACTTTTTTGTGATTGTTTCCTTGGGTAAATTATGAAGTGACCCGACCCGCAATTACGCAGTAAATTAACTTCCAAAAGATGGCCAAAAACTTGACCCGATTTATAAATAGCGTCTAGTGTGCAAAGTCTTAAATGATATAAAAATTAGAAAATATTTTACACACTAGGTGTACTACGCAAGTATACGTATCGTTTCAAGTAATATAGAGTTTTCTTTAAAAACCCCAGTATCGATCCCACGAGGAAGTGAAGTAAGAGGTCTTTTGTCAAATTCTAGTATACTACTAATAGTCCTTAGTTTGGAATGTCGATTAAAATTGTGTTTTATCTAAAAACTACTCCTAAATGCAAGTGTTAAATGTAATAGTAATTATAACTAAGTGCAAATAATAATTCTAAAGATAACCCTTTTTGGATGAATTGATTTGGAGAATTTTGAGATATTAAAAACTACTATTCTTATGTAATGAATAGATAAAGTATAGGATTGAGATGCATTTAATATTGTATGTGTCAAATAGGAGCAATCCTATTCTTTACCCTTTGGTCCAGGCATAAAGAACATTGACTAATCCTATGCTTGGTTACTGAATCTGCGGCTAAGTTTGGGAGGATATCGAGTGCCACTTCGGAGCTCCCACGTTCCCTCGCCTGAGGGCTAACATCTACACTTCAACACCCAAACGATAGGACCGAATTAAGGATTTTAGCCTGTCACTCTAAAATCTCCAATTCTGCGCCCGATTAATATTATTTCCCTATTTATTTGCATTCAACTTCTATGAACTTCACCATTCATGGAATTTAAATGTGGTTCATACTTAGTTGTAGAAAACATAACCCTCTCGGATCGTATGTTTTCACAACAAATTTTAACATTACAACAGGCCTTAATTGCAATGTAAATGAAGTGCAAGTAAAAACCATCACATTTATATCTAAATTAACTTCTAACATGCATCACAAAATCCTAAACATGAATTCTACTCATTAGAAAAGAAAAGTAAATTGAAAACAATGACATAATCATCTCATGCCACTATTTCCAAAGAAGAAGAAAGAGTAAGAGAGATACGTCACAAAGCATGAAGAAAACGCAAAGGAAACTTCATTTAAACAAAGCAAATCCACTACATAAATGTTTACAAAATCATAAGATAATGAAGAACAATACTTAGCTTTTTCTCTTTGAAAGAAAAACGAAGATCTCTCCCATAAAGTCTCCCAGCGATTCATGCAATGCTCGTACAATCCCTTACAAATTCTCTCAAAAATCTCCTCTCCAATCTCTCCAAAATGGTAGAAATCTACATTTCTACTCTTAATCTAAGAATTCTAAACATTCCTCTAAGTTTTTCTCCAATTTTTTCTCTCTAATATTCTCTTAATCTCTCTTTTTCTAACCTATATTCATAATTTTTAAAGAGTTTGGACGAGTTCCCAAGAGTTTCCTTACGCATCCCTTCGAAAAAACGTCCAAATACGTCGAATATTGGCCCAAAACCGCCAAAAGTCGGTTCGTGGTCGTCCGGGCCGCTGTCGGTGAGTTCGAGCTCGCTGTCGGCGAGCTTTTCGGCCACTTTTCGGTGGTCTCGGGAAAATCTCGCCGTCGGCGAGATCGATCTCGCCGTCAGCGAGCTGGCTGCTGCGCAGCTCCATCGTTTCGCTCCGTTTGGCTCCATTTTAGCTCCGTTTCTCCCCGTTTCAGTTGCGTTGCGTTCGTAAGAGATAGCCCTACAAAATAAACATAAAAACAATCTTTCTTTAAAGTGTAATCTCATTCAAAAATATGTAAAAAGTATAAAAGAGATTAAGCATCGAAAGACTTATCGAAAGGTGTCAGGGCAAAATTTCATTTTTTGCTCGTTTTTGCTCCAAATTGCACTGTTTTTGTTTCCTTTTGCTCCAATCGCCATTTCTTGTACCTAAAACCAAAAAATATACAAAATACCTTCCTTTAAAGTGTAATATCATTAAAAAATAAGTAAAATGATATAACAAAAAGCATATATATATTTTAGGCGTGTCAAATACCCCCAAACTTAACTGTTACTTGTCCTCAAGTAACACTTTTACTACATAAAAATATAACTCAAGGCAATGTAATTTTCACATGTAAGACACTAAAATTTTCATTTAAAAGAATATAATGTTTAGATTTTTAGAAAGAAATTTAGTAACTCGGGTTAACACTACAAGTATAAGAATATTCAGCAATCAAGTCTAAGGGTTCTAGTCTTCTATTTATTTCAAGATAAACCATAATTTGTTACATTAAGAATGCCTTGAAAGACTACTTGAAAAAGGAGTTCATGCAAACTTTATTAAAATGTAGGCAATACTTTAAATATAAATTCAGAAATGAAATCAAGTTCTCCCTTTAGAGTGACTCAAGTGAAGCCAATTTTTGATTAGGTATCTCCTCAAGTTTCTCCTCATAAATATTTTTCTTTCTCTTTTCTTTTTCTTTTTTTTTCTTTCGGGATCACTTTCAATCCCTTTTTTCACTCTTTTTTTATTATTATTTTTTTATGAGGATTACTGTATCTTGAGAGCCTGTAATGATTTTGAACTTCACTCTCCTCTTTCTAAAGTTCAAACTTAAAACATATCATTACTTTATAATTATGTATGAGCTTTATTATTCATCATAAAGTCACAATCTCTTCTTAACACATAATACTTTAAGTCTCTTAATATTTCAAAAATACAGTTTTCTTTACTTTAAAGAGTTAACTATAATCAAATTCTTTCCTACCAAATATCTTACCCTTATAAAATTAACTTTTATTACTAAAAAATTTCATCCAATCCTTCCATAATATTCAATTAAAATAAAAAGTTTTAGTTATCTCAAGTGAGGTACAATTGCCAGAAGTTATGCTAATAATTTTTGAAAATATAATAATTGAGAACAAATAAGAGTTAATATTTTTCTTCCCCCCAAACTTAAATTGTAAAATATTTTGCAATTAATTTCATAAAATATAGCAGGAAGAAAAAGTAAAGATTGAATATACTTACTACTACAACATTCTATCAAATTCATATTCATGCATAATCAAGATAAAATGACTTGCGGAGAAAGTAAATCTAGCCTAAAATATACTTGTAATAAAATTACACTAAAAGGAAGTATTTTCATATAAAAATTTTATTTTTCTTCCTACCCCCAAACTTAATTTTTAACATATATAACATTTAGTACAAAAAATATAAGCAGGAAGAAAACAATTTAGTAATTCTATCTACCACAAATGTACTATCAAAATCATTTGCAAGTATTCATTAGGACGTAACAATATGCAGCAGAAAGTAAATCTAAACTAATCATGCCGGAATGAAATTAACTAAACCAAAGTCTAACTAACATAGCGAGTATCAGCAAGGGAATATAAAATGTTCTTGAAGACCTAAATAAAGTTGTAACACAAATATAAACACACATATAATAAATACGAAACACAAATGATAAATGAGGATATTTCATCCTTTAACTCATCCAATCTCACTATGTTACCTTCAATTTCTAACGGAATCACTGCACTTAGTAAATTAGGTACTTTCAGAATGATATTATAGATTATAATCTCAAAGATAAGATTATCACGATAAATTAGTTTTCGGACACCAATCTCAAGTATCATCTAATTCTTATAATTAAGCACCTATAACATTTATAAAGATAGTGTAAGATCATCCATATGGTATTCATCAAATAGGTTCGTGACTCCTACCTAATGAAAATAAAGTTGTAGAAAGGAAGTAACAAATTAAGATGAAACTATAATAAGAAGTTAAGGAATCACCTCCTCAAGACACACAAAGATCAAACTACTAACAATCTAAACATCTACCAATCATCAATCAAACTTATCAATACATTATAAAGAAAACATCATACAACACTAACAATCATGACTCTTAAAACATACGAAATCAAAACACACTGATAACTATGGGTTGCCTCCCATAAAACGCTTGGTTTAACGTCGTTAGCTTGGACATATGATTTCACTCGGATCAAAATTCCATTTAAGTAATCCTCGATCAATCGCCCGATCATTTCCGGATCCGGGGATTCCTATAAAATCCTCAAATTTTAATTTTTCATTTAGCTCTTCGATTTCGGTTGAATTTATATCATTGTTCCTCATATTTCCTTCTAGATCCAATATTCTTCCATTGATTTTACGAAATTGCATATTAATATCATCCTTGAAATTGATAAGAAATGGATCTTTATAAGATACTTCAATATCTTCCAAAATTTGGATCGGATTCTCTTTAAATAATTCAGATTCAAGATCAAATTCTTCTATGTCACTCTTATGATTCAAGTTATCTTCCAATTCTTCCCCTTTATAATTATTAAATGATGGAGGATCTATCTTAGTTTGTTGACCTCATTTTTTATGAGGTCTTCTCTTCTTCTTTTTAGTACTTAGGATCTAGCCTTAGGCTTTTCCCTTGACTATCTTAGAGGACTAGAGTTGGGACCCACCACTTAGAAACCCAAGCCACTTCTTAACTCCCTGCAAACTCTACAAGCTTGACTATAGACCCCTAATCTCCTGAGGGTTGAAATCAAATTTGGAAGTTTAAAGGATGAGTTCTATAGGACTCTTTGGCCTTAGGACTGCCCAGGTGGCACGGTGCAGTGAAGGACTAACTTACACACACACTACATCTATACACTACACTTTCACACACTTATACCTAACTTGACCTCTCGACTCATGTAGGTGATTCACATGGATGGTCCTTAACCCCTAAGCCCTTGGCTAAGAGGGTTAGGAACAACATAGTGGATGCCTTGAATGAGTCCCTTCATGGCTCAAGTGGGCTTGATATGGCTTCATGGCTCAACCAAAATGATTTTATTCCACTTACATTCACCCGATCTTTAATCTTCCAAATTTTCGATTTTTGACCTCCGGGACCCACATCCGCTCATTGCCTCAAAACCCTTGAAACTACCTAAAATTTGCAAAATTCCAAATCACCCAAAATTCCTCAAAATCAATCCCAAATATTTCCACATCACTCAAATTGATCATCCATACCCAAAAATACCAAAAATTCCAAAAATACCTCCCGATACCCTCCAAATACCCAAAATACCCCCTTGACCCAAAAATTCAAAAATTCAGAAAATTCCCAGAAAATTCTAGAAAATCTCAAATATTCTCAATTTCATTTTGTTCAACTACACCATGGGCCAATTTTGTCAATTTACCTCACTTTTGTCAAAACCCCAAATTTGACTCATTTTAACCACTAAGTGAACCCGATGTCGAACCAAGCCTACCCAATTGACCCAAATTCTGGTCCAATTCAATTCTAAACTTCAATTCAACATTCCCAATACCAATCTAGACCAAATCCAAGTCAATTTGATTGAAATTTGGATCCAATTTCACTTTTGGCCTTAAAGCCCGATTTGGACCCATGACCCAAACCTAACCCAAACTCACCCAATTCAACTCCAATTAACCCCAAATCTTTTCTAAACCCTCCTTAACATCCCTACAAACAAAACACTAACATGATTTGCCCAACATTTAGACCCAAACCCCACTCAAATTCAACCCCAAGCTAAAAAGCCCAATTTTGACCTAAACCCGAACCTAACCCGAATGAGCCCAAATCCCAAAATCAAAGCCCAACCAAAGTCAAAACCTCTTTGAAACACCCCCATAAACATTTCCCAACATTTATTTTACACCAATTTCAACCCTAGCCCAACATTGGCCCGACTTAGCCCAATTTGACCTATATTGGCCCATTCACCAAAAGAGCCAAATTCGACCCAATTCAAACCCAAATCACTCCCAATTTTGCTCCAAGTCACTCATGACACATCTATGAGCTAAACCCAACAATTATTTGGCCGAAGCCTTTGCCAAAATTCCATCCTAAAATCCATTTTAAAATCCGAAAGCCACTTCCTAAACCATTTTAAAAGCCCATTTCCACCAAATACAAAAGCCCAAAATTGGCCCTAAAGCCCACATGACATTTCCATTTGCCATCCATTTAATCAAAGCCGTTCCCTAAGTTATAATCCCATCATCAAATAATTCCAAATCAAGCCTCATGCCAAATCACCCCTAAATACCAAAATTTTTCTTAAATCCATTTCCATGAAATTGACTCGACTTTTCCCAAGCCAAAGACGAGCCATGCAAGCCATGGCACGAGCCACATGAAGCCATGGAAGGCTCTTGACATGTCACCATGCCATTAATGGCAAAAGGAGGGACCCCTTTCCTTAATCCTTCATTAAGGCTTTTTAACCACTAAGCATGATTCGCACTAAACCATGCTTAAGCCACCTGCACTATGGATGGAGACTTCACCACTCCATGACGGTCGATCTAAGTGACTCTTATTCGGCCTAAAACCGAGGCCTTGGGTGGTGCACCTAGCCCAAAAGGATGGGTTGACTCATTTGAAGCCAAAATGGTCTCTTCCCCATTCCATTTTAATCCGAGCACTTTACACATGTCCAAGCCCGATTGACTTCACCATTGCCAAGCCACGACCTCCACGAGTCAAGATGGTGACCACTGCTCAGGCCGGCCACACCGGCCACGGAAAACACCACACCGAGAGCTCGCATGTGAGCCAAGCATTGAAATTCTCCCTGTTGAGCTGCCCCGTGCCCGGTGGCCATTGTGGCTGTTCTTCTCTTGCCAAGAGCGGTGATCCCGAGCCCTAACTCTCCACGGGAGGCCCTCGCCCTCTCTGATTTAAACACCACTCCCTCTCGGCCATGAGAGGAGTGTTGCACAGAACCTTGCCGAAACTGCGCCAAAATTGTTCCAAACCCTTCTCCATCCTTAGAGCAGTTGATCCCAGCTGTCGATTTGCCCTAATCCCCGCCGACAAAATCCGATTTCTCGGCTGAAATTCCACCCAAAACCGGGACACTTCTCCACGGTGGGTCGATCCTCGAATTGATTGGTCCTACACCTTCACGGACCGAGAGAAGGTGTCCCCGCTAAAAGCCCCTCTCCGAGGCCACCCGGTTGCTCCGGCCTCCGAGCTTTGTGATCGGCTATGGTCGAAATCATACCTAGGCAATTCACCGAGACCAGGAGACTTCATGCGGAGCTTGCTGGGATCCGATCGAAGGTGACACGACCCTCGGATTGAAGCCGCACTTCTGCGAGCGAAGGTATGAGCTAATTCTTCATCCCGAGCTTACGGAGATTCTCCATTTCAAATTCTTTAATTTCGATGCATGATCACCGTATAGATGTATTCGTCTCTTGAGACGAATCCGTAGAAACATAAGAACACGAAAATCCATTGAGTATCGAGTGAGATATTAGGGATTTAGTGTGGACGGCTCTCGGGTGAGGACGCTTGGGGACGATGAACGGATGCCGTCCATTTAATACACGCGCGGACGGACGGCTCAGATTAGGTCGGATCGGCAGATGATACGCGGAAGGCGGGACCCGGCTGGCGACTCGAGCGGCGACATCGAATGGGAGCGCGCCGCGCGGCACTTCGGAGACTGCTAAGGTTGACGCGGCGCCGGCTCGAATAAATAGGAAATTAGGGATTTTCGATTTATTTAATTCACTAAACTTCAAAAATTCATAACTTTGTGTAGGAAAATCGGAAAAACAAAATAAAAAATACTCTCTTGCTCGAGTGAACATAGGAGAATAATGTGGAAAAGAAATCATTTAATTTCATCAAGTATTTTATTTTTAATGATTTACTTCCTTCTGCATTCTTTTAATTCTCCATAAATATGAGAAATTCACCATGGCATGAGACCATAGGGCTTTTGAAGCCTGCGAATTTGGGAACATTCCTGAATTTTCCAAAGTCGGAGGCCATCCACTATGAAGAGTTATTGATTTTTCAACTACTATGTTACTTGTTTTGAGTATTTTAATTCCAATAATTAGCATGTTATGAAATAAATTCTAGGAAAATTTGGTGATGTCTCTTATGACCAGGAGGACACTAGGAAAAATAGGTTTTGAATTAGTTCAGCTTAAAATAACCACTAATTGGCTTAAAAACCCAAAATAGGTCCCTAATTAATTAGAGTTAACCATACATCAAATTGACTTGAAATCGATTCTCCACTGACCTTTAGGATCGAGAGGAATCCACCATAAAAATTTGAAGTCGATTGGACTTGGTTAGCCTGCTTAAATGGGTTGATTAAGCCGATTTAGTCATTTTAAACTTTAAAAATTCATAACTTTCAAAATACGTTTTAAAAATTCACCAAGTTGGTTTTGGAGCCTCTCTGATATCAGAGGAATTTAAGAAAATTAAAATTTCAATTTTCTAAAAAGTTAATTTTTTAGTATTATTTTAATATTTTAATAATTAAAAAATAATAAAAATCACAAAAATAATAAAATTCACCAAAATGTCATATTTTGAATTTTAATCACTCAGGAACAAACTACATATTTTTCTTAGGTCTATTTAGTGAGATATTAAATTTTAAAGCACTAGAGGCAATTTTAAAATTAAAAAAATGTATTTTCTAGCATTTTCACTAAAATAATTATAATAAATCAAAGAAAAATCAAAAAATTACAAAAATTGATTCTCTGATTTCCTTGATATCAGAGAGATTTTTGAAAAATATAAAATTCATTTTTCAACCCTTATTTTATTTTTAAATTAATTAATACTCCAAAACTTAAAATAATTATAATAAAAATAATATAAATTAAAAAATCACCAAAATTGGTCCAAGTGGTCCTACTGTTCATTAGGAATGTCCCATAATTTTCTTAAGGACGAAACTCTCCTTAAGTAAATGTTATTAAATTTTCCTTGGAAATTCCTATTTTCCACCAAAAATAATTATATAAATAAATTAAATACGAGAAAAATCACATTTTCTCCTCTCGATGTCTTTATTGACATATGAGTGAAGTCATATAAAAATTTCAAGTTCATTTAAGTTCACCTTAGTGAGTTATGAAATTATTAAGCTTGAAGAGCGAAAATGGTAATAAAAAAATTTAACCCTTAATTAAAACTTTAGGTTTAATAAAAAAATTAACAAGTAAAATATTTGATCCTAATCTGATTTGGATGATTGAAATTTAAATAATTAAAGGGTAGAAACCTACTAAATAATTTTAAAATAATTAAAACAAACTTTAATTAAATAATTGATTAAATTTGGAAGAATAATAAAATTGGAATTATTAAATAGGGATATTATTAAGAAGAGATTTATTCTTTAATTTAAAAATCGCTAAATTAATCATCTCAATAATATTTAATTCTTAATTAAAAAGATAATTCAAATTTAAGTTTTAAAATGTTAAAAGGACTTAATCATTAAATTAAATTAAAAGGTTAAATTATTAAACTCTTTTTAAATTTTCAATTAAATTAAAATTAAAAAATAAGATTAAATTAAAGATTAAATTAAATTAAATCAAACAAATTAAGTAAATTACATTAAATTAAATAAATAAATTAAATTAAAATAAATAAATTAAATTAAATTAAATTAAATTAAACTTAAATTAAATTAAATTAAAAAAATATCAAATTAAATTAAAACATATTAAATTAAATTAAATTAAATTAAATTAAATTAAATTAAATTAAATTAAAATTAAATTAAATTAAATTAAATTAATTCACATCAAATGAAACTAAATTGAATTAAATTAAATTAAGTAATAGAATTAAGTTAAAATTAAAATCGAAGTTAAATTAAATTAAAATTAAAAGCTAAACCAAATTAAATTAAATTAAATTAAATTAAAGTTAAATTAAATTGAATTAAATAACATCACCTAAGACATAAAGAAATTAAAAATAAAACAACATGAGCAACTTATTCAAATTTAAACCCTTTAGCGAAGTTAAGCTAAATCACAAAATCATTGGAACATCGATTTGCCATCGAAAACTTTAATTATCATAACTCACTAAATAGAACATTAAATGAAATGTTACTCCACTTATAGGACATTCAAATATCCTAGTTCAGCTGAGTAAGATAACAACAAAGCTTAACCTAAACCTCGGACGATTACTTCACACTGATTGATTAAATCCATTTGGACTTAAAGCAATCCTATCGATATTGAAAAGATGTTTAAGATTCGTCTTAAGCACTTCCTCGATATGATAGGATATTTATGAGAACAATTGAACTTAATTGTTCTTTGATGAAGAAAATCGTCCTTAAACGAAACACGAGAACACTAGACGTCATAGGAAATGAGTAGTTATAGGATTAGGAGTTTGGTAGAAAACCATAACCCTTCCTTAGCTTTACACAGGAACTCTCTTAAATATTCTAATTGTGTTTTAAGTGCGGCTTGGGATGACGGGAAGACCCTCAGGGTACGCTTTTATTTTATTGCAATTTATTTTCTTGCAATTTATTTAATCGCATCGCACTTACTTTTCTTGCATGATAAATAATTGTTGCATGAAAACCCACACCTTTAGGATAGTCCCTAAAACTGAAACCAAAACTAAATTAAAAGTCATTGCAAGATAAAATTCACAGCCATGACATTTGAAAATATAAAACAACTCGAAATTTAATCACGAAACAGAACACAAAACTACGATTACTGACTAAATTAAAACAACTCTGTTGGATGATCGGGAATACCTCGGATGATGTAACCTACGTGTTGCTTAACGGGATTTCCCGCGGTCTAAATGAAAGTGTGGAACTCATTCGAGTTGAGTTTAGCAAATTCATACGGACTAAGTGAATCAGATAAAAATAACGATGCGGAAGGATGGAGCAGTGGGATCTTAGCAGGTGTCGTTATAATTAACTTTAAGATTTGTTTTAATTAAAATACAAAAAACACTTGGAAATTAAGATTTTCTCTAAACAGAACACTTTTCTCATCTCACGATTTATGACTTCTAAAACTAAACCTGCGACAACGAGGAGCTCGGAGCATGGTGGACGGCACGGCCATCGTCGTCGACAAAACAAATCTACATCGGCAAAACTTTCTTAGAATTAAATAACCGAGCCATAGGACTTCGAGGTAGTTTGCACTAGTGCGACATAAATCCTCGACCTTTTGTTAGGCATTTGTATTGCAAATTAAGCCTAACTAGGACATAGGATTCCGAGGTAGTCGTTCGATACGACATAAACCCTCATAACTTGAAGTTTATTTGTATGATTCTATCATATAAATATAAGTCCTAATTAATTAAAATTGGCGAGATTGAAATACTAAATAAACATTAGGACTTTCCTAAATCCAAGCGAAGCAATAGGATAGTCGGGAAATCACGAAGTCAGCTTCGAATCCGTAATTTCTCCTACTTTTCTTCCTTTGAATTCTCGAAACAAAATGTTCAAATTTGATCCATTCCTTATTGAAATTCCAAAATTCGATCCCTTGAAAACCCTAAACTTTGAAATTCTTGAGAGCGAGAATTGCGATTATTATCGAGAGTTTTCTTAGGTGATTCTGTCACTTAAGATGTAATTAAGCTATAGGGGCTTGCCCTTATAGGGAATTTTAAAGAACCCGAGGTAATATAAACCACTGTTTAATACTTCCATATTAAGCGGGAGAATTTTTCGGCTTATAAAATTGGTTCGCGAGACCAAACGGATGTCACAAATCTTTTAGTTTGTTTAATCGAGCCCCACGTCGAGACGGTGTGTCTATCCTTAGGGATAGATACACGGTTTGTGGTGTGGTGCTCGTTTATATAAGCTTATTTGGGATGTGAGATCGGTTTGATTTCATATCTTAAAATCTTCAAATTTAAAATTATTTTCAAAATCAAATACTACTTTTCAAATTATTTATTTAAATTAAATTAAAAATTCGCCGACAATTTTTGTTAGGCGACCCCCTTTTCAAAATAAAACACACAACCTAAAAAAATAATGCCGACATAGTTGAGAAAATAGGTTTTTTTAATTCCTTGGGAATTTCTTCCAGTGGTCTTTCAACATTCTTATCCTCTTTTCTCAACTCAAAGTTCTTTAGAATTATATCCTCAAATTCTCTTCCAAGTCTTAGTTCAATAATTTTATCTTGTTCATCATTTAATTCAGGTTTTTCTTGTGATTGCGACGTATCTAAAGATATAAAGACTGATTGTGTAGATGAATTCTCTAAATAGATAAGCTTTAAAATTGTATGGGGTACATCCATCTTAAGTTCATGAGATTTTTCAAGAGATGGAACTAAAAGTTTACTATTTTTGGTAGCGTTCATCATTTCACACCTCTCCTGAACATACATACAGTCTTGTTTAAATATCATTTTCGACTCATCATGAAAATCTATTCTGATATCATCCGTTAACTTACTCTCAAAACTTTCTTGGAAATGGTATTTACTTAAATAATCAATTTTATCTATCCAAAAACAATCATCATCTTTTCTCTCAGCTGGAAATTTCATAGTCTTTAATACATCAAAAGTGACTTCATGGTCATTAATATTCATAGTCAACTCTTCTATTTGCGCATCTATCATAGCTTGTCCGATAACGAGGAAAGGTCTCCCTAAAATAATTTGAATTTCTTTATCTTCTTCCATATCTAATACAATAAAGTCCAAAGGAAAGATAAATTTATCCACTTTAACAAACACGTCTTCTATAACTCCTTTTGGATAAATGATAGATCGATCGGCTAACGTAAGGGTTACAGTAGTGGGAGAAATATCGATTGAACCTAACATTCTAAATATAGATAGAGGCATCACATTAATGCTCACTCCTAAATCACATAAAGCTTTTCCACATAATTTTTCTCCAATTGCACGAGGAATTGTAAAGCTACAGAGGATCTTTAAGTTTCCGAGGAAAAGTTTTCTGAAGTATAGCGCTACACTCCTCACTTAGTGCAACTGTCTCATAATCCCCAAATTTTCTTTTCCTGTTTAATATATCCTTTATAAACTTTGCATAACTTGACATATGTTTCAAAGCTTCTGTGAAAGGAATATTTATCGTTAACTTCTTAAGTACTTTCACGAATTCTGAAAATTTTTTATTCAATTCATCTTTGTCTAAGTCTTTGAGGAAATGGAGGTGGTGGTTTTTCTAAATTGATTTTAGTTGGAGATATTAATTTTTCCGGATCCTTAGAAACATGTTCTTCGGGTCTTTTAGTTTACGATGTTTCTCTCATGACATATTTCTCTTTTCTAACCACATCCTCTATCTCTCTTTCATTTTTTAATTGGACAGCTTCTATTTGTTCATTAGTGTTCTCTTTAGGGTTGATCTCATTGTTGCTAGGAAGTGTTTCTTGGTGTCTATTACTAAGTGAACTAGCAATTTGTCCCAGTTGATTCTCTATGTTTCTAATCGCAGCATTTTGACTTTGCAAGTGGTTTCCCATTTGCAATACCACTTCTTCCATATATATTTTCTTATTCTCAAATTGTTGATCATCGTTAGAGTCCGGTGGATATGAAGGTCTATAGTTTATGTTCCCCTGATTATTCCAATTTCCATTATGATTTGCATGATTATTTTCCCATTGTTGGTTTCCATCGTCGGTAGTAGTATTCCGGTTAAATTTAGGATGGTTCTCCCGACTCGGGTTGTAAAAGTTAGAGTACGGGTTGTTTATGGTATTTAAAGTCTCATATGATAATTTAGAATCGATTATAGGCCCTAATGAACTTTCCTCACTTACGGGGAGTAAATTGAGGTTGGTTCATTCCAAATTGGTCCAACTTCCTCGATATTGCGGCAATACGAGATGCGAGAATTGTAATTATATCCGTATCATGAACACTAGCTACATTTTTATGATTTACCCTTGTAAGAGGCTATTGAAATTTATTTGTAGCCATTTCTTGATTAATGCATACGCTTCATCGAATGATTTTGACATTAATGATCCACCAGGTGGTAGCATCGATTATAGACCTAAGGGATCCTACTAACCCATTATAAAAAGTTTGAATGATTAACCGATCGGGCGAGCATGGTATGGACAATTTCTTAAGAGTTCTTTATATCTTTCCCATGCTTCGATATTGATTCCCCTTCATCTTGACAAAATGAGATAATATCGTTTCTAAGTTTAGTAGTCCTTGAAGGTGGAAAATACTTAGCTAAGAATTTACGACTTAACTCCTGCGATTTTTAATAGAGGCGAGTCTTAATGAATATAACCATATTTTAGCCTTATCCCTTAGTGAGAAAGGAAAAGCCTTAGTCTAACGACATCGTCGACATACAGTTATAACGAAATGTAGCACGAAAGTTCTAGAAAATTTGATAAGTGTAAATAGGGATCTTCGAAGGAGTTCCCCTGAGCGGTGTACTGCACCGGTTGGATAATCTCGGGATTTATTTCAAATGAGTCGACTACTATGACGGGGTTTTGTATACTTAGAGTGAATTTCATCGCATCGTAGGATTTATGTAATCCCTCGATGATTTATGACGATTTTCCAAGTTATTATCATGAAAGTTTTTCATTTCCATTTCTAGTTTTTCGAGTCCTTTACGTATTTTTATTTTTTTATTTTCTTCGAAATACGGGATCATAAGGCACAAGTCCTACAGATCCATTGTTTTGCATACGTACAACAAATAATACATTAACAATTAAACAAATAATAGATGAAATATATTCAACACTACCAAACATTTTTACGAACACCATATTTTTCACACAAACAATTTTTTCACAACAATGATTCATACAACAAAAAAATTTTTCACAAAAATAGTTTTTACTACACTACTGGTTTTCGAATCTAAGCTAATTGCTTGACTAAAATTTTCCTAAAGTTCTTACCGAAGCTTCCCCGGCAACGGCGCAAAAACTTGACCGACCATGATTACGCGGTAAATTAACTTCCACAAGATGGCGAAAAACTTGACCGATTTATAAATAGCGGCTAGTGTGCAAAGTCTTAAATGATATAAAAATTAGAAAATATTTTACACGCTAGGGGTACTACGCGAGTATACGTATCGTTTCGAAGTAATATAGAGTTTTCTTTAAAAACCCCGAGTATCGATAACACGAGGAAGTGAAGTAAGAGGTCTTTTGTCGAATTCTAATCTACTACTTAATAATCCTTAGTTTGGAATGTCGATTAAAATTATGTTTTATCTAAAAACTACTCATAAATACGAGTGTTAAATGTAATAGTAATTATAACTAAGTGCAAATAATAATTTTAAAGATAACCCTTTTTGAATGAATTGGTTTGGAGAATTTTGAGATATTAAAACTACTATTCTTTGTAATGAAATAGATAATGTATAGGATTGAGATGCATTTAACATTGTATGTGCCAAATAGGAGCAATCACTATTCTTTACCCTTTAGTCAGGGCATAAAGAACATTGGTAATCCTATGCTTGAGTTCTTGAATCGCTGGCTAGAGGCTGGGAGGATACGCGTTGCCACTTTGGAGCTCCACGTTCCCCTTGCACGAGGGCTAACATCTACACTTCGGCTCCCAAACGATAGGATCTGAATTAAGGATTTTAGTATGTCACTCTAAAATCTCCGATTACGCGCTCGATTAATATTATTTCCTATTTATTTGCATTCGACTTCTATGAACTTCACCATTCATGGAATTTAAATGTGGTTCGTACTTAGTTGTAGAAAGCATAACCCTCTCGGATCGTATGTTTTCACAACAAATTTTAACATTACAACGGGCCTTAATTGCGATGTAAATGAAGTGCGAAGTAAAATCCATCACATTTATATCTAAATTAACTCTAACATGCATCACAAAATCCTAAGCATGAATTATACTCATTAGAAAAGAAAAGTAAATTGAAAACAATGGCATAATCATCTCATGCCACTATTTCCGAAAGAAGAAGAAAGAGTAACGAGAGATACGTCACTGAAGCACGAAGAAAACGCAAAGAAACTTCATTTAAACAAAACGAATCCACTTACGTAAATGTTTACAAAATCATAAGATAATGAAGAACAATACTTAGTTTTTTCCCTTTGAAAGAAAGACGAAGATCTCTCCCATAAAGTCTCCGGTGATCCATGCGATGCTCGTACGATCCCTTACAAATTCTCTCGAAAATCTCCTCTCCGATCTCTCGAAAAGGTAGAAATCTACATTTACGCTCTTAATCTAAGAATCCTAAACATTCCTCTAAGTTTTTCTCCAATTTTTTCTCTCTAATCTTCTCTTAATCTCTCTTTTTCTAACTTTATTTTCGCCATTTTTAAAGAGTTTGGACGAATTCCCGAGAGTTTCCTTACGCACCCCTTCGAAAAAGCGTCCAAATACGTCGAATATTGGCCCAAAACCGCCAAAAGTCGGTTCGTGGTCGTCCGGGTCGCTGTCGGCGAGTTCGAGCTCGCTGTCGGCGAGCTTTTCGGCCACTTTTCGGTGGTCTCGGGAAAATCTCACCATCGGTGAGATCGATCTCGCCGTCGGCGAGCAGGCTGCTGCGCAACTCCACAGTTTCGCTCTGTTTGGCTCCGTTTTAGCTCCGTTTCGCCCCGTTTCAGTTGCATTGTGTTCGTAAGAGATAGCCCTACAAAATAAACATAAAAACAACATTTCTTTAAAGTGTAATCTTATTCAAAAATATGCAAAAAATATAAAAGAGATTAAACATCGAAAGACTTATCGAAAGGTGTCAGGGCAAAATTTCATTTCTTGCTCGTTTTTGCTCCAAATTGCACCGTTTTTGTTTCCTTTTGTTCCAATCGCCATTTCTTGTACCTAAAACCAAAAAATATACAAAATACCTTTCTTTAAAGTGTAATATCATCAAAAAATAAGTAAAATGATATAGCAAAAAACATATATATTTAAGGCGTGTCATGAAGCTTCCTAACAAAAAAATTAGCTTGAGGGTTCTCCCACAGTTGGTTTCCTACAACTAGGTTGCCTTTACTCCATTGAAAGTTTGGATGGTATTTTCACATGAAGTCATACATATTGGAATATGGGTTGTACTTTTGATTTCTAAATACATTGACAGTCTCCAATGTCATCTTTCTAATATCTCTCATCGGTCCACACATCAACCCTCCATTGGTAAGGATCCTTGCATGGAATTAACCCTAAAAATATCTAACTTCTCAGAAATGGAAGCTATTTAGGTGGTCAACATAGCTAGAACATTCGTATCGTGGTGTGACTCTGAGAAGGCATTTGAAAATTATTGTTCACCATCTTTCTATCAAACCATAGGCTCTTTAAAAGGTTTAGGCATCAATGATCCCCCACCTTTCAGTATCTCTGATGGACCTAAGGGAATCTTGTTTATCAAATCATGTGACAGAAGTGTCTTCTCCACTTCCGTCACATGATTGTCTACATTTGATTTTGCAAACTTGCATGGATAGTGAATCAGGTTCGGTAGGCAAGTGACTCCCATGTCTGTCGTGATGCATTAACGAGCGTTACTTACAGGGTTAACCTCGGTGTGAGTTAAATCATTGGGATTGACACTAGTATGACTGTGCTGAGGATTCAATGGATCTAAATTGTGCCACCTTGCATGTTACGAGCTCGCATTTAATAGCCTTTGTTTTAAACTAAAAAAAATAATAAAATACTTATTATATGTTACTACATCCTTTATACTTTAAAAATTGTGCATATAATTAACTAGGCCATCTATAAGGCCAACTCCTTTAAAATTCACCTTGGGTGTCACCTCTTAAATTCCTTAGATCTTTAGGGCTGGCCAGCAAGGTGACGTTGCCAAAGTCATACTTTCCCCAGAGACTTGACCCTGTGCTCTTAGATGCTGGTTAGGACACTTTTTCGTTAGATGGTGTAATATGCTAGTGTTTAGGATGTTAGGTAGTCTTTTTTAATGCATTTGGTTATTGTTATGTAACGTGTTTTTCTTACTCTTGCGCCAGTCACGTGTCACCTTCTTTTACATTTTTCTTGTGCCTGCATGCTGCATGTGCATAGCAATGTGTTAAGGCATTCTTTTTTTGGGAGCCGTGCCCACTTATATGCACACACATAGGTACCTTTATGGGGGAGTTGTAATGATTTCTAACCCTTTTACTTGCAGGTGTTTTTAGCTCCCCCACTTATAAGGCACAACTCATTATATGTGTTGCATGAATTTCTCCGCTAATACTTGTTTTATGCAGGTCGAGTCTTCTATTTTTCTCTTTAATATGTGTTTGATAGAGTCCTTGGGCCGAGCCTGTATCAGAAATAAGGTATGAGCACAACTTTTGAGAGGACGACGCATCGAACCACGCTATGGGGACCAGGAGAGGCAGCTTTTATCCCGTACCTTAAGCCCGCATTTTATATTTTTATATAGACTTAGGGTCGGGCATGTATATGCGGAGTCTGGTTGCTCTATTTTTGTTTATGGGATATGTTGCTGACCCAGTGGCACTGGCCTGCTTATTATTTTCTTTGACTCTAATTTACTTTCTACATTTTCATTTGCATGCCTGCATGCCTGGACTGTTTTTCAATATTTATTTCTATGCATCTGGGATTCCACGAGAATTATAATTTAGACTCATTAGGAACCTTAAAATTATAAATTTTCTACATAAAAAATTCTAAATAATGCATTCATGATAATTAAAATTTAGGATTGAAATATTCAGAATTTTCAATAACTGCTTTTACTTTCTTAAATGGCCTTTGGACAAATTTTAAAATAAATTGCATGACATGAATATCACCCAAGTCATATCAATAGGGCCTCAACAATAATTAAAGACCGCTCTAGGTGATTGCTTTCATATTGCATGTCCCGAGGAGGAGCCCCATGCTTCTTCAACCCGACTGACCCAACATAGATTTATATTTAGGTGGTTTTCTAGTACGCTTATGGTGTTGGCTCCCCATCCCAGACGATATGTAAGTCCTTTTGTTTGGAGTGTTTCCAGCTTTTTAGCTGAATCTTTACTCCTCTTCCTTTCCTGAGACATCCTTGCCACGTTGGCAGGTGTATGACCCACCTTGACCCGACCGCAAATAACGCAGTAATATATGCTTCCAAAAGATGGCCAAAGCTTGACCCAATTTATAATAAGCGGCTAGTGTATAAATCAAAATATTGTAAATTTTAGAAATTACTTTACACACTAGGAGTACTATGCGAGTATACGTATCGTTTCGAAGTAATATAGAGTTTTTATTATAGCCGAGTATCGATCACGGGGAATAAATTATAGAAATAAATTTTCTAAATATTTTATTTTAAAAATATCTTTTTATCCTTTAAATTAACTATAAATTACTATTAATTTACTAGATGCGATTAAAGAAAACAATACTTAAGAGAATGATTTATGAAAACTATATAAAATAACAACTTTCTTTCCTTCGATTAATCCAAGATTTTTAAGATAATTTAATATTCATTGGAGAATTTGATTTATGGTATCGTGCGAATAGAAGCATTCTTTATTCTTTACCCTTTGATCCGAGCAAAGAACATTGGCTAACTTACGGATCGAGTCCGGATGTATTGTTAGTAGTAATGGGTTAATCTGAGTCTCTCACTACTAGATGTCGAGGGTGGCTATGGTCGGCCCTACTAGTGACCCATTCTCGATCTATAAATCAAATTATAAGAATTATGTCAGTGACTCTAAAAACTTATCAATTCTACGCCCTTTAAATATTATCTTCATATTTATTTGCACTTCACCTTGAATAGCCCGCACATGGCCTTCGGCTACCCAAGGATTCATGTGACATTTACAAGTTAAGAGTTCTTCTCCTTCAAGGTCTCAAAACTCTTGACGAGTTTTAACAATTTAAATAGCCATTTTAAAAAGTAAAGTAAGATCGGGTATTAATGTCATCACGATGTTTTGAAAATATTTTGAATTTTAATTCTCCATCGAATCTTTATATTATCTTATCTATCTCTTCATGATTGAAGGAAGAAAGTAAACTAACTGCTCAGAACACATTGAATATAAACAACAAAACATAATAAATAAACTTTGAATCAAATAAAAATACTTATCTCAAATATTCATTCTACAGATCTTCTGATTCCTACTGACTCCACAGTGTAATGAACTCCAGATGCTACAACTTGAAAGTAAAATCACTAAACTAAAAAAAAGTAGCCCTAAATTTCTCTCTCTAATTCTCTAGACTCTCTCTCTCTAATGAGATTTCTCTCTCTAAGGAGGCTAGAGGGGGTGGGGCGAATGGGAGCCATTTTCTCTGAAGGAATGGACTCTTATTTTGTAGGCTCCATGGGTTTCCTTGGGGCACCTCTTCAAAACATGTCCAAATTCAATGAATCTTCTAGAAGGTCGGTCTAACGCCTAGGCGCCGGAATCTGGCGCCTAGGAGCCAGACACCGCGTCCAGTTCTTCGCACCTCTTCGCTTTGGCTCGTACCTCTTCGCCTTTAAAACCATTTTGGAGCGTCCAAATGCAATGTATCACATGTCCTATTATCGAGGAACAGCTGCCGGTGTTCTAGAATGTCCGATAACTTGCTCACTTCGTCGAAATAGCCGTCCGAAAGTCGTCGAAAACTTGACGGTTTACGTATCGAGTACGGCGCTTAGGTGCCAGTTTCTGGCGCCTAGGCGCCAGGCCATATTTTTTTCTTCTTTTTGTATTTTTCTCCATTTTTGCTCCTTTTTGCTCCTTTTCCTTTTCTAGACCTATTTATATCACCTACATCCACAAACATAAAAATATCTTTCATTAAAGCATAATATCCTTAGAAATTGATAAAAATCAAGGCATAAAAATATGTATTTTTCTTCATGGATCAAAATCCACCAAACTTAAATGTTACTTGTCCTCAAGTAACTCTTTTTACTATATAAAATATAACCTTTGGAATAAAAGATAAATATTTAAGATTCCTTATAATTTTTTATTTTATAAAGTCTTTAATAAATTATTAACCTAATTTCACTAACTAGGTTTAATTTTAAGAATTTAAAGAATATTCAACTACTAAATCATAAGATTTCAAACTTTTCATTCATTTTGAAAATAATAGAAGCTTATTATATTAAGATCTCATAGATTATTTACAAGAAAAAGATTTTCTTGAAAAATCGTTTTTAAATGAATATTCATGTATAAAAATTAAGTAAGATATGTAACTAGTTTTCTTCCTATAAGATAATTCAAGTGAAGTCAATTTTTGATTAGGCATTTCCTCGAAGCTTCTCCTCTCATTATATATATATATATATATATATATATATATATATATATATATATATATATATATATATATTTATATATATAGGATTACTTATATCCGGGTAGCTTTGTTAATGGTTTCGAACTTCACTATCCTTAACTTATATTTTTAAAACTTATACATTTTCACTTAATTATTATAACATAAATAAGAATTCAAAAAGATTTCCAATGTTTTCTTTTTCAAGTGAAAATTTTTTATTACTTAATATTTCTAAATTCTATCATTTCTATCATGAATAGAAAAATTCTTTAATCTTATTCTTCCTTAAGTTAAATAATTCTATTCTTAAAATCAATCAAAGTTAGTAAAACTTTAGTTAATTTCACTAAATTGTTTATAATTTCAAAAATAAAAGTGGTCTCGAATAAATTCTTTATTCCTTAAGTTATGTTAAAAAGTTTTTTATTTTTAAGAAAATATTAGCTCTTTAAGGACAAATAAAATTTAAATTTGAATGTATTTCCCTTCCCCCGAACTTAAGTTTTGGTACACTATGAAAATTTTGAAAGTATGAGAGAAAGAAAATCATAAGAATTTTTATAAGTATGTAAAAACAATCTTAGAAAGAAAAATTAACTTTCTAAACATGCTTTCATGAATAATTAAGATAAAATTGAAGCATGTATAAAAAAGTAAGCATGCTAATTTTTGATTATACTAAATTTGAAATAAAAATTAAAGCAGAGCAAAATTATTAAGTTCTAAACAGTAGACTAAATAAAACAAACATATAAATTAACTCTAACATGAGTCTCAACACAATATACTAAAAATGTTTTAACTACAGAATCCATCCACACAAGTACATAAACTAAACAAATACATTAAATATAAAACTAACAAACAATCCAAACAAAACAAACTAACAACAGAGTAGCACTATATAAAGATCTCTCTACTACTAATCACTAGATGTCGCCTCATCGTCATCATCATCACCAAAGGAAAACTCAACATCCTTAGGATCAATAAATGGTGTAAAGCTAGGAAAAGTAGGAAAACTCACATCATGTTCACCCTTCGAAATACGCTAGGGCTTCATCGTACTCTGCATCGTAACTACTCTTCCTACGGGTATAGTCGGAAAGATGATCCGAGTTTCTTGTCGATAGTATCTATCTGCCGGTGAGTGCGAAACAACTCCTGCTTCTTGCTCTAAGCCGATCATGCATGGACTCCAGAAACTAGATGGTGGCTCGAGTGATGTAGAGGGCGAGAAGTAGAAGGTCTACACGGAGTAAATGCGAAGTAGAAGGAGCGGTCGATCTCTTCCCTCGAAGATGATCATAGATACTAACACTCTCTGCCCGATTGGCTTGGTAGTCTTTAACTTCTCCTCGAAATATCAGCATCGACTCCATCATTAACACATAACGAATAAATCGAAGAAGGAAATCCCGATCCAACGAAGTGCTTGGATCTCGCGATAGAATCCGCGAGATTCATAAATAATACTGCCAACGTCTATAGGCTTCCTCTCCTGAATGCAGTAGTTCAAAATCGCTCGATCTTTAGTTACTTCACTCAGATGATTGGAAGGTAACAATCTCGCAGAAATGAAATAGTGCCATTCTTTTGAAATACCATTTAGCTTGGAAGATTTGAAATTTACCCTTTTGTCGTTCCTGATCTTCCAAGATCTAGTACCGTCAGCCAAATAGGCAATAATCATATCCAAATCACCCTCAGATAGTGATAATCCAGAATAATAGCACTCAATCGTCGGTGGCAGGCCATAGAATATGTTGATTCTTTCTGGAGCAAATCCTACTCCGATTCCTCTAACAAAGACTTCAGAATCCTCAGCATCCAGAAAATTTGCATAAAATTCTCGAACAACCGGGATAATAGCAATAGCAGTGAAGTAACAAAATCGTTGCCAGTTGTGTGCAACGATAGTGTTTTCGATCATCTCCCCAGGATGATAAAAACTTCATTCCGAGATGAACTTTCTCGACAACGCAATTTCGTGGAAGCGAAAATGCGCAGCCGCAGTAGGAAATTTGCTGCTATCAAAATTTTCTTGTCCCTTCCCGCGCTTAGATTTTGGAGCCATCTAAACGTAAAAGAAAACAAGAACAAATTTAGGAATCAAAGATTTCAACTCTTTTTAAGTTTATAAAACTTAAAATAAGTTTTAAAATCCAAAGAAATTACTAAAAATCAAAATTTTTTTTCAAAATTTCGATTCTTAGCAAAACCTAAGAAAATCCATAGTGAAAATCGAAAATAAATGGTTTAAAGTGTAGATTTGACCTTGAGACGATGAAATCGAGTGGTTTCGCGCTCAAATCCTTAATGTATTGACCTCAAAATGGATATAAAGGGTGTATTTTCATGAAAATGGGGAAGAAGATGAAGCTTAGGCGTCAAAAATGGCTTTTGGGGGTTTAAATGGTAATTTTCGGGTAGCAGGCCGAACTGACGCTTAGGCGCCGAATTCTGGCGCCAGACTCGCCTTTCACAAAAAATTATTTTTAAATTTAATTTTCCACCAATATTCATAAATTCAACTTCCAATTACTCATATTAGAGTAGGGCTTCAGTTTCTAATTTCCAAAACATTTTCCAAAAATTTTAAAAATTAAATATTAAATCCACCAATCAAACACAAGGTTTACATCAAACTCACTAAATTCCATTCATAATCTTCAATGTTGACTCAATATATTCCAGATATGTATTATACTTGATTCAAGTTCCTAATACACACTCAAACACAACAATTTCTAAGCAAAAACAACACACATTGAATATGAAAGCAAATACATAAACAAACACAATCGATTCTCTAAATCGATACAACGACTCAACAAACCATATAACAACTATCCCATTACCAGAATATTCAATCTTCACAAGGGAATTTGTGAATTCTACTTGGAAAGAAAACTAACGCTCTCGGGAAATCCGTAGCCGTCTTTTCGTCAATCCACTTGTTCTTCGCATACATTTCAACTTGAGCATCTTGATAAGCCGCAAAATGATCAAATTGAAGTTTCATCTGTCATTCTAGATGTTTAATCTAATGAAACATCTCATGAAGGCGGTCTCCAATTCTTTTAAAATCCACTTCAAACTTATCCAAACGACTAGAGATTTTTTCTAAAATTACAGCGATGAAACCATTGAAGTAGGGTTGAGGATCCTTAGAAACCTTGTCTCTAACTTCTTCTCCATGATTTCTTCCTTCCATCTCTTCAAAATTCTCTCAAATCTCTCAAGAATGAAGTGCAAGGAACATAATTCTGATTGCTTGATGGTTAGGGAAGAGAATAAGTTGATTTATAAAGGATATTTGTGTGAAAAACTGAAAAATTTCAGTTTTTGCACGTCCCGGTAACTGTGGCTCTTAGGCGCCGAATCTGGCGCCTAGGCGCCGAACCTGTTGATACATAGCTGATTCTGGTGCTTAGGCGTCGGAATTATGTTCAACTCTGTTTCGCCTTATCTTCAAATTTCAAAATTTCGTTCTCCAAGATAGGTATACTATACTGGTAAGAGTAATTTAGACTAATAAATCACAACGTAAGCAATCATAATTAAGGTTAACTTGATCTCCTTTTTACTCATATTCAAAATAGAGTGATGCAATTTTTAAATCTTACATACTTTAAAATAACTTTCAACCTAAGTCAATAAAGACTTATAAGCATCAAATTTTTCTAAAGTAATATAAAATTAATCAAGATCGAGGCATAACCTTACATTAAAACACAAAAACACTCAAAACAAAAGAAAAATATGGGTTGCCTCCTACAAAGCGCTTGGTTTAACGTCATCAGCCCGACTTAAGTAAATCTTTAATCAGGTTGACTCAATTTATAAGCCTCTTTATAAATCTTTTTAATGTCTCCCAAATAAGGCTTCGATCTTAATCCATTTACTTTAAAAAATTTTCCTGTTTTGGGATCTTTAATATCCATGACTCCATAATGGTATACTTTCTCAACTATATAGGGTCCAATCCATTTAGATCTTAATTTTCCAGGAAAAAGTTTTAAATGAGAATTAAACAGTAATACTTCTTGTCCAAGTTCAAAAACTTTTCCTGAAATTTTCTTGTCATGTAACATCTTCATTTTCTCTTTATAAATCCTCGCATTTTCATATGCTTTATTTCTTATTTCTTCTATCTCATTTAATTGCAACAATCTCTTTTCTCCTGCTTTATTTAAATTAAAATTAAACTCATTTATCGCCCAATAAGGTTTATGCTCAAGTTCTACAGGTAAGTGACAATGTTTACCATAAATTAACCGGTAAGGTGACATCCCGATTGGTGTCTTATAAGTTGTTCTATAAGCCCATAATGCAGAATCAAGTCTATCAACCCAATCAGTTCTTTAGGATTAACAGTCTTCTCTAAAATTCCTTTAATTTCTCTGTTTGATACTTCAGTCATTCCACTTATTTGTGGGTGATAAGCAGTTGTTATTCTATGTTTGATTCCAAATTTTTGTAGTAATGATTGAATTCTTATATTCCTAAAATAACTTCCACCATCCGTGATAATTACCTTAGGCATTCCAAATCTTGAAAATATCATTTTCTTTAAAAATTTAGAAACACTTTTGGAATGACGGTTTGGTAAAACAACAACTTCGATCCACTTTGAAACATAATCAGTTGCTTAATAAAATATAAATTTTTCCAAATGATGGAACAAATGGTCCCACAAAGTCTAAACCTCATATATCAAAAATTTTAACTTCCAATATATAGTTTAAAGGCATTTCATTCTTCCTAGATATATTTCCCATCCTTTGACATCGATCACATGTTTTCACATAATGTCTCACATCATTAAATAAGGTATGCCAATCAAATCCAGAATTTAAAATTTTAAATGCAGTTTTATCTATGCCGAAGTGTCCTCCAAAATCGGAATTATGACATTTTTGAATAATAGCAAAAGTTTCTTCATAAGGTACACATCTTCGAATCATAGAATCTTTTCCAATTTTAAATAAATGAGGTTCTTCCCCAATATAAGATTTAGCATCATATTTAAATTTCTTAAAAATCATCCATGAAAATTTCAATTCCTTTGTCAATCAAATCACAAAATATTGACATCATACATCTTTGAAAAGTTGTAGGTGCATTACATAAACCAAAAGACATTCTTCTAAAAGCAAATGTTCCATAAGGACTTGTAAATGTTGTCTTTTCTTGGTCCTGAGGAGCAATAAGTAATTGATGATAACCAGAATATCCATCCAGGAAATAGAAATATGAGTGTCCAACTAGTTTATCAAGCATTTGATCCAAGAAAGGTAAAGGAAAATGATCCTTTCTAATGGCTTTATTTAATTTCCTATAGTCAATACAGATTCACCATCCAGTAACTTGTCTTGTAGGGATAAGTTCATTTTTATCATTAACAATGACAGTTACTCCTTTCTTCGGAACACAATGAATAAGACTTACCCATTGACTATCCGAAATAGGATAAATAATACTAGCATCTAACCATTTAATAATTTCTTTTTTAACAACCTCTTTCATGATAGGATTTAATTTTCTTTGCGATTCTATAGTTGGTTTAAAATTTTCTTCCATTAAGATTCTATGCATGCAAATGAAAGGGCTTATTCCTCTTATATCAGCAATAGTCCAACCAAAAGTTTTCTTATACTTCTTTAACACACCTAGTAGTTTTTCTTCTTG
The DNA here is from genome assembly GCA_022702705.1 of Papilionanthe hookeriana x Papilionanthe teres. Lineage (NCBI taxonomy): Eukaryota > Viridiplantae > Streptophyta > Magnoliopsida > Asparagales > Orchidaceae > Papilionanthe > Papilionanthe hookeriana x Papilionanthe teres. The sequence continues at coordinate 63,098,507 of CM040428.1, read as the reverse complement.
ATTTGTACTAAGTTCAGAAGAAATAATAACAGGTAAAGTTAACGAATTTCCAAGAAACGCATATTTTAAATGGGAAGGTAACATTTTTAATTCCAGGTTCGAGGGCTTTTTCTATTGATGGTAAAAGTATATCATTTTAAGTTATGTCTAAAGTTTCCCAATTATCTTTTATAAAATAAGTCTCTTCTTCTTCCACAACTTCATCTTCATCGAGTTAAAAATTCAAATTTTTCTTCAGAAATAACTTTACATTTTCTTGATAATGCTTTTCGATTAAATAATCAATTATATCCATTCGATAACATTTCTCTCTATCAAGGTACTTCATTGATTTATGAACATTGAATTTGATTTCTTGATCATTAACTCTCATGGTTTGTCTCCTTTTTGCACATCGATCATAGCTCGTTCGGTAGCTAGAAAAGGTCTCCCTAAAATAATAGGTATCTCTATATCTTCTTCCATATCGAAATCTTATGAAATCTACGGGGAAGTTAAATTTATCCACTTTAACAAGTACATCCTCTATAACTCCTTTAGGATAAGTGATAGATCTATCAGCTAAGCGAAGAGTTACGGTGGTGGGAGTAATATCTCTAAACCTAATCTTCGAAAGATAGAAAATGACATGAGATTAATACTTGCTCCTAAAACACATAAAGCTTTTCCACAAAATTTTTCTCCAGATAGCACGAGGTATAGTGAAACTTCCAGGATCCTTAAGCTTTTTAAGTAATTTATTTTGAATTATTACCTTTGCATTCTTCACTTAGTGCAACGAGTTTAAAAGCTTCAAATTTTCGTTTCTTGCTTAAAATATCCTTCATAAATTTTGCGTAAGTTGGCATTTGTTCGAAAGCTTCGGCAAAAGGAATATTAATAGTAAGTTTCTTAAAAATTTCGAAAGAACTTAGAAAATTGATGATCAAGTTTCTATTGTTTAAGTCTTTGAGGAAAAGGTGGTGGTGGTTTTTCAACTTCCATTTTAACGAGTATAACGATCGATCTTGAATAGGAGAGAGAGTTTCTTTAGGTTTTTCAATCTCTTGACCTCGATCTCTTTTTCGATTTCATTTTGCATTCTTTCTTTTAATTCCTTTCCACTTCTAAGTTGCACTGACTTTAACTTGTTCATGTTCTTTTCCAGTTTCCTTTGGATTAATTTCAACATTACTAGGAAGTGTTCATACATGTATGTTATTAATTAAAGTAGCAATTTGCCTCATTTGATTTTCAATATTACGAATAGAAGTATTTTGATTTTGTAATTGATTATTCATTTGTAATATTAATTCTTCTATTGATAACTTTTTCGGTTGATTATTAAATCCAAGAGGTTTAAATTTTGGATTAACTTGATTATTCCAATTTCCAGTGGGATGAGATTGATTATTACCCCATTGTTGTTGTGAATTATTCCAGTTAAAATTAGGATGATTTTTCCACCTGGGATTATAATAATTTGAATAAGGATTATTTTTACTTGCGATAGCTTGTAAAGTTTCGATAGTTTGAGAATCTTGATATTAGCGAGAATTATTTTGCGAAATATTAATTGCAAAACTATCTAATTTCCTAGAAATTGCTGCTACTTGTGAAGCTAAAATAGAAAAGGCTTCATTATCGTGAATACTTACCATCTTTTTAGGATTAATCCTTTCGGAAGGCCATTGAAAATTGTTATTAGCCATTTCTTGATTAAAGTATAAGCTTCTTCGAATGATTTAGACATTAAAGAACCAACGAGCAGCATCGATAATTGATTTAAAAGATCCGATTAATCCATTATAAAATGTTTGAATAATTAACCAATCAGGTAAAGCATGATGAGGACATTTTCTTAATAGTTCTTTAAATCTTTCCCAAGTTTCATATATTGTCTTCTCATCAAATTGACTAAACGGAGTAATATCATTTCTTAATTTAGCAGTTTTAGAAGGAGGAAAATATTTAGCAAGGAATTTTTGTGTCATTTCAGCCCATGTTTTAATAGAACCAGTCGCTAATGAGTTTAACCACATCTTTAATTAGCATCTACAGTTGGAATTTGAATACTACTATGAAGTTCATCAACTTTAGGGTTAGCATAATCCCTTATTGGTTTATAAACATTTTGATCATTAAGTTCAATTGGATTTTGTAAAGTAGCCATTTCTTGAAATTTTTGAATTTTTTTCCCTTTTTAATTTTTCTAATTGTTCTTTCTAATTCAGAATCTAAAGGTATTAATCCTTCAGAACCAAATCTTCGCATAAAACAAGGAATAAAATACAATTTTTTATATTTTATATTTTTAATTTTTTTTATATTTTTATATTTTTAGAAATATAATATTTTTTTACAGAAATTTATAATTATTTTATTTCTTTCCCAGATAACGGCGCAAAACTTGACCGCCATGCAAGTAACGTGATAATATACACTTCCAAAAGATGGCCAAAGCTTGACGCAACTTATAATAAGCGGCTACTGTATAAATCAAAATATTGTAAATTTTAGAATTTAATTTACACACTAGGGGTACTACGCAAGTATATGTATCGTTTTAAGTAATATAGGGTTTTCTATTATAACCCAAGTATCGATCCCACGGGGAAAAAATTATAGAAATAAATTTTCTAAATATTTTATTTTAAAAATATCTTTTTATCCTTTAAATTAACTATAAATTACTATTAATTTACTAGATGCAATTAAAGAAAACAATACTTAAGAGAATGATTTATGAAAAGCTATATAAAATAACAACTTTCTTTCCTTCGATTAATCAAAGATTTTTAAGATAATTTAATATTCGTTGGAGAATTTGATTTATGGTATTGTGTCGAATAGAAGCATTCTATTCTTTACTGCTTTGATCCAGGCGCAAAGAACATTGGCTAACTTACGGATCGAGTCGGATGTATTCTTAGTAGTAATGGGTTAATCCAATCTCTCACTTCTTAGATGTCAAGGAGTGGCTATGGTCGGCCCTACTAGTGACTCATTCTGTCTATAAATCAAATTATAAGAATTTAGTTCTGTCACTTCTAAAAACTTATCGATTCTACGCCCTTTAAATCTTATTTTCCTATTTATTTGCACTTCACCTTGAATAGCCGCACTTTGCAACGCCCATTACCGAGGATTCATGTGACATTTACTAGTTAAGAGTTCTTCTCCTTCAAGGTTTCAAACTCTTGACGAGGTTTTAACAATTTAAATGGTCATTTTAAAAAGTAAAGTAAGATCAGGTATTAATGTCATCATAATGTTTTGAAAATATTTTGAATTTTAATTCTCCATCGAATCTTTATATTATCTTATTAATCTCTTCATGATTGAAGGAAGAAAGTAAACTAGCTACTCAGAACACATTGAATATAAACAACAAAACATAATAAATAAACTTTGAATCAAATAAAAATACTTATCTCAAATATTCCTTCTACGGATCTTCGATTCCTGCGACTCCGCGGTGTAATGAACTCACGGATGCTTAAACTTGAAAGTAAACTCACTAAAGCTAAACAAAAGTGGCCTCAAATTTCTCTCTCTAATTCTTTAGACTCTCTCTCTCTAATGAGATTTCTCTCTACTAAGGAGGCTAGAGGGGTGGGGCGAATGGGGGACATTTTCTCTGAAGGAGTGGACTCCTATTTATAGGCTCCAAGGGTTGCCTTGGGGCACCTCTTCAAAACATGTCCAAATTCAATGAATCTTACGAAGGTCGGTCTTCGCACCTCTTCGCGTTTAAAACCTTTTTGGAGCGTCCAAATGGAATGTATCACATGTCCTATTATTAAGGAACAACTTCCAGTCTTCTAGAATGTCCAATAACTGCTCACTCTGCCAAAATAACCGTCCAAAAGTCGTCAAAAAATTGATAGTTTCTGTATCGAGTCTGGCACCTAGGTGCCAGGCCATATTTTTTTCTTCTTTTTGTATTTTTCTCCATTTGTGCTCCTTTTTGCTCTTTTTCCTTTTCTAGACCTTTTTACATCACCTACATCCAAAAACACAAAAATACCTTTCATTAAAGCATAATATCCTTAGAAATTGATAAAAATCAAGGCATAAAAATATGTATTTTCTTCATGGATCACACCTCTTGGAGCTTTAGCATGTAGTAATAGGATAAAGTTTCCTTCCTTGAACTTAGCGCTGCCGAGGTTCCCTGTAGATGACACAATTCTTGGATTGCTAACCGGGGATCTGATCCACTAAAAAAATACTTATTTTAATGCCTTACTTATGATTCAATTCTTAAGGATATTATGCTTTAATGAAAGGTATTTTTATGTTTTTGAATGTAGGTGATAAAAAAAGAGTTCATGAAGGAAAAAGAAGAAAAAAGGAGCAAAAATAGAGCTTAAAGAGTAAAGTTGCCAAAATTATAGGTCTGGCGCCTAGGCGCCAGAATCTGGCGCCTAAGCGCCAGTTCGATACTGAAGCAGATAAGATTTTTGATGACTTTGGGCAGTTATTTTGACTGTGTTAAGCGGTTATTAGACCTTCTAGAAGACTGGAAGTTACTCCTAATACATAGGATATGTGATACAATGCATCTGGACACGGGAAAACAGTTTTAATCGTGAAGATGTGCGATCCAAAGTGAAGAGGTGCGAAGACTTGGTCACGGACTCCGGCACCTAGGCGCCAGATCCCGATGCCTAGGCACCACAGTTACTTTCTAGAAGATACATTGTATTTGGAAGAATTTTGAAGATGTGCCTTAAGCAACCTCTGGTCAAATTCGAAGCTCTATAAATAGGAGTCAATTCTACAGAGAAAAGTGCACCCTATAGTCCCCAAGCACCATATATCTCCTCTAGTCCACATTTAGCATCAAAACATTTTAGGGAGCCATTTTATTTAGTATTTAGTAAGTTTATTTTGAGTGTTACTACTCAATTCCTTGAGTAGTAAGTGTGAGTTTGCAAGTGTTGTTGCTGTTGAAGTCTTGTACCTTGCATTGGAGTACTGTAGGAGTCGATGCGATCACTCGAAGGAACATTCGAAATAAGTATTTGTAACTTGGTTCAAAGTTTTATAAATATATTTTGTTGTGTGAATTCAATGTGTTCTGAGTAGTTAGTTTTCTTTCTCCTTTCAACTATGAAAAGATAATAAGATAATTAAATTTTGTTGGAGAACTTTAACTTGAAATATTTATGAAAAATCTGATGATATTAATACCTGATCTTAATTTACTTTTTAAACTGGCCATTTAAATTGTTAAAACCTGTTGAAGAATTTTGAGACTTTTCCGAAGATGAGTTCTTAACTAGTAGATATCACATGAATCCTTGGGTAATCGAAGGCTATATGTGGGTTATTCAAGGTGAAGTGCAAATAAATAGGGAGATATTGTTTATTGGGCGTAGAATTGATTAATTTTTAGAGTGACAGACTAAATTCTAATGATTTGGTTTATAGAAAGGGAACGGGTTAATGGTAGGGCCGACCATAACCACCCTTGGACATCTTGTAGTGTGAGTCTGAATTAACCCATTCTACTAATAAAATATCCTGAACCGATCTACAGATTAGCCAATGTTCTTTATTCTATCGAGTGAAGGTAAAGAAAAGAAATGCTTCTATTTGGCACAATATCATAATCTAAGTTCTCCACAAAAGATAATTATTCTAAAATTCTTTGATTAGTTGAAAAGGAGAAAGTTGTTTCATTTATACTTGCATTAATCTTTACTTTATTACTGCTTACTTACATTTAGTAGAAATTTTATTAAACTTAAAATCTAAATTTTGAAAAGAAATAAAAATAATAATTACTTTTAATTTGAAAATCAAATAAATTTCTTAAATTAATTTTCTCGAAATCTTTCTTGTGGGATCGATAACTAGGACTCCAACAGAACCTTGTATTACTTGAAATGATATGTATACTTGCATTTGAAATTGTGACTTTTACAAAAATTATTATAAATATTTAAATATAAATTCTTAAATTCTTACATAAGTAAAAGTCGGACCGCATCAGGATCTCAGGACGTGTTGGGTTGACTACCTTCACGATCAGGTAGACTTGCGGTCTTAGTACCTTGGAATAATGTATCTGTGGTCCCCTGACCTAACTACCTCTATCTTCCAGGAATTACTCATCCATTCTTTTGACTACCCCTGCTGAGCCCTTTCATTCCCGTTGACTTCATTGATATCATCTCGATGGCCAGATGCCGATAACCTGCCAACCGTTTTGGATACGACGATTTGTCCTCTGCCTTACGGTCCGGACATGCTTTGACGTATTGGGATATCCCTGTCGAGATGATTATTGGTTATTCCATGGGCATCGTATGTCGATAAGCCCTACCTACTTGGGATGTGAGAGACTCACTCTTTGCCGAATGGCTTAGTCAGAGCTTTGAAGCATATGAGCATTCCCACACGGAATAACCTTCCTTAGATATCCTACTTTCCTTTTCCCATGTCTATGATAATATCAACAAAAATTTTTTTATTAAGAGTATTCTTGGTTATCCCCCAAGATGTAATTAACCAAGTGGGAACGTCCCCCTTAGGAGTGCTCTTGACCCCAGAACAGGCATACACCTGACCCTAGTTATGGGTAGCATATGTAGGTATTTGACCCACTTTTAATATGTTTGCAAATTAAGTTTATAGTAACGGTACCAAAAACTTGATCCCGCTTTAATATATATATATATATATATATATATGATTTTATGATGGAATGTATACTTGATCCCGCTTTAATATATATATATATATGTGATTTTATGATTGAATGTATAATGTGGATTCTACGCAAGTATACATATCGTATCGAAGTAATACGGACTCTAATGGAGTCTGGTTATCGATCCAACGGGGAAGTTTTTAACGATTTGTATCGACTAAATTTAAAGGAATTACTTACTAATATAGTAATGGGAATTTTTAAAGTAACTAAAGCAAACTAAAGTAAACTAATGCTTGAAATAAAGTTGATTTAAATAATTCAGAAAAAGTATCCTTCTCCTTGTTTTTAGAAAATTAAGTGAATGACGAATTTAAATAGAATCTTTGAATTGTATTGTGACAAATAGGAGCATTCCTATTCTTTACCCTTTGGTCCAAGTGCAAAGAACATCGACTAATCCTATGTTCGATTACTGAATCTGCGGCTAGCTCGGGAGGATATCGGCGCCACTTCGTAGCTCCCACGTTCCCCTCACTCGAGGGCTAACATCTACACTTCAGCTCTCAAACAATAGAGACCAAATTGAATATTTTAGTCTCGTCACACTAAAATGTCCAATTCTACGTCCGATAATTAATATTTCCTATTTATTTGCACCCTCCTTCCAAGGTTTTTGACTTCCCTGAATATTAGATGTAATTTTTACTATAGTTGATAATTCAACATATTTTAACAACTCAATTGGCACGTATTGAAAGTAAATTAAGTTTTAAGTAAAAATTATCACAATTTATTTTAATATATTAGGTACTTCTATTTAATTTCATCAATTCGCATAATTTTCATAAACAAGGAGAAAGACTAAGAAAACTACTCAGAATGCATGAGAATAAAACAAAGCATGGATTTCATTTAAAGTTAACAATAACAATAAACAAAGATATTTATCTTAATTTCCTCCCCAAGCAGACTCCTTGAAGTTCTTTTGACTTTTCCTTCTAGTATAGCAAATTTCTACTAAATAGCACTCAAATACAAATAAACTCAAGAAACTCACTAATGATAAACAACAGACACACTTAAGACACCAAAAAGAGACACACTAAAGACTAAAATTCATCCTCTATTTATAGAGGTAGGCAAAGGTCCAAGGGATGCTTAAACACCTCTTCAAAAAGCGTCCAGGTTCAACATATTTGCATTTAGAACTGTCTCGCCGTCGGCGGAAACGACCTCGCCGTCGGCGGCTTCTGAAGGTCTTTAAACCGCGCGATCTCGCCGTCGGCGGGCTCGGGCTCGCCGTCGGCGAGGTAGTTATAATTCCTTCAGAAATTCTCCTTATGATCTCGCCGTCGGCGACCTCGATCTCTCCGTCGGCGACTTAGTTCAATTTGCATGAATTTCTTCTTTTTTGATCCAAATTCGCTCCATTTCATGCTTTTGCTTCCATCACTTATAAATCTTCATTCTCGCAATAAAATAAAGAAAATACCTTTCTTTAAAGTGCAATTTCATCAAAAATAGATATGAATTTCTTAATATATTTTTCTGTGATCAAAATTTCCCAAACTTAATTATTACTTGTCCTCAAGTAATTTTAATACTAAATAAAAATAATGATTTACGTAATAGAATTTTTCAATTCATATATACTATGAACTAAATTTAAATAATATTATAGTAAAGTTGAATAGAAATATTTCTAAGTAATTAAATTAACTTTATAGACATAAGATTATTTAATTATCGAGTCTAAGATTTCTAGCTTTCTATTTATTTCAGGAATGACTATATTTAAAAAGAGTAAATTACTTAAGATATTTAGATGATAGGAAATTCAAGAAAACACTATTTAGTAAACTACTAATTCATAAATATAAGTTTTAGAAATATAATTAAGTTTTACCCTTTAGGTTGAATCCATTGAAGCCAATTTTTGATAAGGTATCTCCTCAAGCTTCTCCTCACTTATATATATATATATATATATTTGTTTCTTTTATTTTCTTCTTTCTTTTTCTTTTTGGATTGATTTTCAATCCTTCGCTTTTTCTTTTTTAAGTGAGGATTACTATATCTGGATAGCCTGTTAATAATTTTGAACTTCAATTTCTCTTCCTAAAATTGAAACTTAAAATATTATCTTGCTTTATATATATTTCATAGTTTTTACTTCATTGAGTTTCAATCCTTTCTTTTTCACTTAAATACTTAAGAATTTTCAATTTTTAGAATATAGTTTTCTTTACTTTAAATAGTTTACTATATTCTTATTCCTTTTAACCAAATATCTTATTCCATTTAATTAATTGAATTACTAGAAACATTTATTTAACTTTCTATAATAATAAAATAAAGTAATTCATGTTTATTGAATTGAAAAACTACTATAGAAAATCATTTGATAATAATTTTTGAAAATAGAAATTGAGAACAATTTTAATAATTAAATTTGTATTTTTACTTTCCCCCAAACTTAAATTTTTCTATCTATATTAAATTGTGAAAAGGGAAAGTATATAGTAAAATTCATCAAACTTTTGAGCTTTAGGTATTTCTTTTCTTTGAAAATTTTGCAGGCTTTTTTATTACTTAAAGAACCTGCACTGTTAGTATTCTTCCACATATAGTATTTAAAAGAAAGTGCAGGGATGAAATTTTAAAATAAGTATTAAACATAACAAATGAAAACTTAATCTATTACTACACATACAATCAACTAATCTACTTTAAAACATATTAAAACAATCTAAACAATGTTAACATTCATAACTTATAAAAACTTAAACTAACATCCTATATATATAAAAAAAATTGTAAACTAATTTATCACACATAAGAAGTCTAATATCATAGCATAAGCAAATATACCAACATCCACAGTCTCTAGAAAGTACAGAATAATTACATCCAAAATAATAAAGTTTCCATAACAACAAATCTAAACAAACTAAACAAACCAAATGAAGGCTCTAAACTTCTGCATCAAAATCCCAAGCTATGTCATCTCCCTGATCTCTAGGCTGAGCAGGCTGGTACTGTGAATAGCGGGGGCACTCAGGAAAGACAACATCTAAATCACCACTCCTATATCGACGTTCAGCCTCATAGTATGCAATTTCGTATTCTGAATGTCGCTGGAGATATTCGCTATCATAATCGTGTCTTCTTTCCAAGCCTCCGATCCTTTGGTCTATATGCTCAAATCTTCTTTCCATATTTTCTCCAAATAGCTCAAAACTTTTTCTACTCAGAGTCAGCTCATTCATCAGATCTTGAAGGGTAGGAGTGGTGTACTGAGGGGGTGGATCATAACTAGTAGAGGGTATATCTCTACTTGAAGAAGGTACATAATCCCTTGTCCCAGATCTCCATCCTTCGTGGGATTCATATTTCTTTATATTAGCTCGAGTAAGGGGTTTCATAGGTTCAACCCATTCCTCATTATCTCTTGCCTCTACCCTAGATAATTGCGCAGTGCATAGATAAGACCAGGATTTCCTAGTCCTCCTCCACTTTCATTTCTAGCGATGGCTAATATATTCTTATAAATAACATTTCCCACATTAATACTCTTCTGGTTCTGAATACAGAAATTCAGAATTGCTCTATCTCTTGTTACCTCACTATGGTTGTAGGTAGGTAACAAAGTAGAACAAATAAAATAATGTCAGGCTTTAGATGTTGCATTAAACATAGAAAGAGGGAAGTTTACCCGTTCCCGCTGCTTTATCTTCCAGACTCCTTTTCCATCGGTGAGAAAGTCGATCACCTCTTCCAGTGGTCCTTCCATAGTTCCAAAACTTTCATACTCGCTGGTGTAGGTGTCTCGTACTTCATAATAAGCGTTTATTCTAGCAGCGTTGAATTCTACGAAAAATCCTCTAACCTTAACCGGTGCATCTTCAGCCTGTGTTAAATTTGCATAAAATTCCTTTACTACTTCTACAGCTGCTCTGTTAGTCACGAAACAGAAATTTTCCCATCCTCGCTCCCTAATGATTCGCTCAACTTCTCCTCTTGGATTCTTGAAAACTCGATCTTGAATGCACTTTCTGGATTGGATATTTTGAAAATATCGATTTTGTGCTCTTGCATTTATGAATCTAGTTTCGTCATAATCTATCCGTCGCTTTTGTCGTGGAGCCATTTCTCGATCTGTGAAATTTGCAAAAATCTTAACTAAACTCCAAAATATTACTAAGAAGGCTTCCTACAACATCTAAAATCCATTTCAATCAATTTTCATGAAATTCTTCCAAGTATTTTTCTCCACATTTCGGATTTTTTCAAAATTCCTCAATGTAGAAGAAATCCATGGTGAAAATAAAAAATTTTTTCATAGGAGTGAAGCTCTTACCAAGGGAAAATGAAATTCGGTGTCAAAAAGTGTTGAAATCGCCTCAAATCCGAGATCTCTCAAGCCCTAGGTCGGTTTTTTCGAAGTTTTGAGAAAAGGGATGATGAATAGTGTCGGTTGACCAGTCAAATATAGATCTTTTCGCGATCTCGCTGTCGGCGAGATTTTTCTCGCCGTCGGCTAGCTAATTAATTTGATAAGGCAAAAGTTTCGGGAAAAATCTGCCTTCGGCGAGCTCGGTCTCGCTGTCAGCGGGTTTTCTCACTGTCGGCGAGATATTTCTCGCTGTCAGCGAGATCCCAAAAATTTTTAAATTTTTGAAATTCGTCAATCATTTTCAACCTCGATTTACCTTTAATCAATCTTCCGATCACTTAATTTAATAATAGTATGAAGATTAGATACTTCTACTCAAAAAAAGTTCACACAACACAAACAATATAACTTTATATATGAAATCCATGAAAATTACAAACTCCACACTAACAACTTAACAACATACTTAACTTAAATATTCAAATCCATAATACTCAACATCGCAATCCACACCACAACACTCTAAATGCTGAGACATAACAATTACAAATAATCTCATCAAATTTGAGATGATCAAATCAAAGTTCGACTCATAATAAAATCTAAATCCAAATCAACACATATATACACAAATATATGAAATAAACATAGAAATCTTTCCTACTCTTCAGTGTCTGAACTATCATCTTCTCTGATATTCCCAATGCGACGCAGGTGCACAAATAAATTGTAGAAAGGCCTGAAAGGGAATTCTGCAGTAGATTCTTCATTAATCCACCCTTTCTGTCTTAGTAAATGAATAAAACTGGCCTCCAGATGTCCAGTATGATCAAAGTGCTCCTTCATCCTCCAGTCAATGTGATCAAACATATCAGAGATATTGTCGATGGAATTCATCACATTTTACAATTCTTTCTCCAATCCTTTAATCTTCTTCAGAATGAAATTAGTTTTATCAGTAAGGGGCCTTACTAAAGGATTGTTCTGTGATGCTCTGTCAGAAATAATGGTAATCTCATCATTGTTATCCAAAGTTGGAAACATATCCATAGGATCAAGTGGTTCCATAGTAAAATTACTTTTTCCCAAGCCTCGTAAGAAACTTGGTACTGACTGCATAAAGCAAATATAGTAGACGGGTGTCCAAGTCCATGAACTGACCCATGCACAATCAATCCGAATACAAACTTTACTATTATTGATCCAACATCGATAGGTAGTCCAATTTGAATACAGTAGTTTAATATAGAGCATTCCTTTGAGACCTTATTTACCCTCATAGTAGGTAATAGTTTTGATGATATAAAGAAATGCCAATGCTTCGAGACAGGGTTAAAAAGTGATGCAGAAAAACTGACATACCCGTCTTCGCGTAACTCCCAATCATCAGGTTCGTCAGTCAGGTATCTATAGATCTCGTTCATATTGTATCTTGAAGGCACAAAGTTGGAATAATGACAAACAGAGGTATTCTCGATAGAAAATAATTCATTTACCCTTGAAGGAGTAAATGTTACCCATCTTCCTCTGACGTAGACATTTCCATTGTTGATCGCATGTAAATTAAAGTAAAACTCTTTAACTACTGAAATAACTACAGCGGATGTCGTATAACAAAATACTCCCAATGCCGCTGTGCGATCATTTCTTCGATTTTTGTGGTGGAATTCTCTACTCCTCTGTTGACAAATCCTCTTTCTTTAATAAGACTTTTCTTCATCAAGCCTTTGTTGAAGATACGCTGCGCCTCCGAACTGACGAATTTTCTTCGGTTGAAAACTTCAGTTTTTGTGGTTTCTAAGAGTTTGGTGGCCATTTCGGATCGAAAGGATTGGTCTCTAGTCGTTTATAAGGAAGAAAACAGTGTAAATTTGGAATTGGGATAATTTCCTACGAAGAAATGGCTTAGATCCGTCCAAAACCGCACGAAAATTCTTAAGAAACCAAAATTTCAACTGCCTTGCCGTCGGCGGGAAGTTTATCGCCGTTGGCGAGCTAGTTATAAAACTGACTCAAGTCATGGCACACGATCTCGCTGTCAGCGGGCTCGGGCTCGCTGTCGGCGAGATTCGTAAAAATCACCCAATTTTGCTTCGGTCCGAATATTTTCTCGATCTCATCATATAGGTTCAAATTTGTGATGATTCTAATTAAAAATTCGAGTAATAAGATTAGTTTTAATAATATAGACTCACTAATTTGTAGATAATTTAAAATAAAAGACTACTATGGGTTGCCTCCCATAAAGCGCTTGGTTTAACGTCGTCGCCCGACCTAATTTCGCTTAGTAATCGAGTTGACTATGCATTAAAACATCTTTAAAATTTGGTCTTCTATCTTCGAAATATGGTTTTAATCTATGTCCGTTTACCTTAAATCTATGTCCTATTTTTGGATCTTCAATTTCTATAGTTCCATATGAAAATATTTTAGTTATGGTGAAAGGTCCTAACCATCGAGATTTCAATTTCCCGGAAATAATTTCAATCTAGTATTATATAGCAAAACTTCTTGTCCCGGTTCAAAATTTCTCTCGATTAATCTTCCGATCATGCCATAATTTCATTCTTTCTTTATAAATTCTATCATTATTATATGATTCATTTCTTAATTCTTCCAATTCATTTAATTGCAACAATCTCTTCTCACCAAGCCTTCTTTCATATTATAATTAAATTCTTTAATAGCTCAATATGCTTTATGTTCTAATTCAACCAGTAAGTTGCAAGTTTTTCCATATATAAGCCTGTAAGGAGTCATTCCAATCGGAGTTTTATAAGCTGTCATGTATGCCCATAATGCAGTGTCTAGTCTTATAGACCAGTCTAATCTATTAAGGTTTACAGATTTTTCTAATATACGCTTAATCTCTCGATTAGAAACTTCAGCTAATCCACTAGTTTGTGGATGATAAGCGATTGATATCTTATGCATAATATTATATTTTTCTACTAGTTTGTGAATATATTTGTTTCTAAAATGAGTTCCTCCGTCAGTGATAATCACTCTCGGCATTCCAAATCTAGTAAAAATGTTTTTCATTAAAAATTTTGAAACACTTTTAGCATCACACCTAGGTAAAGCTTGTGATTCGATCCATTTGGAGACATAATCAACAGCTACTAATATGTATGAGTTTCCAAATGAAGGAATAAAAATGTCCCATGAAATCCAATCCCCAAACATCAAAATTTTCAACTTCTAATATAAAATTCAGAGGCATTTCATTTTTTCTCGATATGTTTCCTACTCTTTGGCATTTATCGTAAGTTTTTATATATTTATATACATCCCTAAATAGAGTAGGCCAGTAGAATCCTGATTGTAGAATTTTATACGCAGTTTTATCTATCCCAAAATGTCCTCCAAAATCAGAGTCATGACATTTTTGAATGATTGGTTCAGTTTCTTCATAAGGCACGCATCTTCTAATAATTAGATCCTTACATTGCTTATATAAGTAAGGTTCATCCCAAAAGTATGTTTTAGTATCATGAATGAATTTTTTCTGTTGTTGCAAAGTTAACATAGGTGGTAAAATGTCACTTACAATATAATTTACTATATCATCATACCAAGGTATTTTCCACTCATTTATATTATAAAGTTGTTCATCAGGAAAACTGTCTAAAATTTCATTATCAGTATCAGATAATTCATGATTTTCTAATCTTGATAAATGATCAGCAATTTAATTATCAGTTCCCTTTTTGTTAATGATCTCAAAATCAAATTCTTGCATTAATAATATCCATCTAATTAATCTTGGTTTAGAATCTTTCTTTTGCATTAAATATTTTATAGCATAATGATCAGTATGTACAATATATTTAGTTTCTATTAGATAATGCCGAAATTTATTAAAAGCATATACAACTGCTAATAATTCTCTTTCGATAATCGTATAATTTATTTCAGCATCATTTAGAGTTTTACTAAGCATAAGTATATAACTTTGAAAAATCTTATCATATTTTTGCCCAAGAACTGCTCCTATAGCATAATCACTAGCGTCACACATAAGCTCAAATGGTTTCTCCCAGTTAGATGAAACAATTATAGGTGCTGTAATTAATTTATCTTTTAATAATTCGAAAGCATTCAGGCATTTAGTTGAAAATTCAAATTTCTTGTCCTTTTCAAGAAGTTGGCATAGAGGTTTAGTAATTTTTGAAAAATCTTTAATATAACGTCTGTAGAATCCAACATGTCCAAGAAAACTTCTTACCCCTTTTACCGTAGTTGGAGGTGGTAATTTAGCTATAACTTGAATTTTTGCAAGGTCTACTTCCATGCCTTTTTCCGAAATTTTATGCCCTAATACAATGCCGCCTGTAACCATAAATTGACATTTCTCCCAATTAAGAACCAAATTAGTTTTCTCACATACTTCAAATACTTTTTCAAGATGATTTAAGCATGTGTCAAATGTTGTTCCAAATACAGAGAAATCATCCATAAATACTTCTATTCCATTATCAATTAATTTACTAAATATAGACATCATACATCTCTGGAATGTTGCAGGTGCATTACATAATCCAAAAGGCATCCTTCGAAAAGCGAAAGTTCCATAAGGACTAGTAAATGTAGTTTTTTCTTGATCCTCATGAGCAATTTGTATTTGATGATAACCGGTATATCCATCTAAGAAACAAAAATATTTATGTTCGGCTAATCTATCTAACATCTGGTCTAGAAATGGTAAAGGGAAGTGATTTTTCCCAGTGGTCGTGTTTAATTTTCTATAATCAATACATATTTGCCATCTAGTAACTTGTTTTATAGGGATAAGATCATTCTTTTCATTAGCTTTGACAGTCACTCCTCCTTTCTTAGGTACACAGTGGATTGGGCTTACCCAAGCACTGTCAAAAATAGGATATATAATACCATTATCTAACCATTTTAAAATTTCCTTTTTAACTACTTCTTTCATTATTGGATTTAATCTCCTTTGCGGATCTGCTTTAGGCTTATGTTCATTATCTAAAATAATTCTGTGCATACAGATTGAAGGACTAATTCCTTTAATATCTGCAAAAGTCCAACCAAAAATTTTCTTATATTTTTTTAAAGTATCTAAAAGTTTTTGTTCTTGAGATTCATTTAATTCGGATGAAATAATAACTGGTAGAGTTGAAGAATTACCTAAGTAAGCATATTTTAAATGATTAGGTAACATTTTTAATTCAAGTTCAGGAGGTTTAATAATTGATGGAACTATATTTTTTTTCAGTGTTTTCTGTGTTATCCAAAAATTCAAATTTCTCTTGAATATAATCTAGTTCTTCATTTATATCGGATTTTTTAATTAATTCAGTATTATCTTTTTCTAATTTTTCTTCATAATATTCCTTAAAATGTTCTTTTTGTAAATGATCGAGTACTTCCATTCGAAAACACTCATCATCTTTTTCTAGTGCGAGATATTTCATTGATTTAGCAATATTAAAAGTAACTTTTCGGTCATTTACTCTCATAGTTAATTCTCCTTTCTGAACATCAATCATAGCTTTTCCAGTGGCTAAAAATGGTCTTCCTAAAATGATATGAATTTCTTTATCTTCTTCCATATCTAAGACAATAAAATCTACAGGGAAGATAAATTTATCCACTTTTACTAATACATCTTCAATAACTCCCTTAGGATATGTAACAGAACGATCAGCTAACTGAAGAGTTACTAAAGTAGGTGAAATTTCTCCCAATCCTAATCTCTTAAAAATTGATAGAGGCATTAGATTGATGTTAGCTCCTAAGTTACACAAAGCTTTTCCATAGAATTTTTCTCCAATAGCTCAGGGTATAGTGAAACTACCAGGATCTTTTAATTTTTCAAGAAGTTTTTTCTGAATAATAGCACTACACTCTTCACTAAGCGCGACCATTTAATTATATGTAATTTTTTCATTTTTTATTTAGAATATCTTTCATGAATTTTACATAGTTTGACATCTGTTCTAAAGCTTCTACGAAAGGAATATTTATCATTAATTTCTTCAAAATTTCAAGGAATTTAGCAAATTGTTTATCTTTTTTATGTTGAATTAGTCGTTGAGGAAATGGTGGTGGAGGTTTTTCCACAGAAATTTTCATTGGTATTAAAGGATTTTCTAAATTTGGATCTTGTTGATTCTTTTCCTTTTCAATTTCCACTTCCTCTTTTTGACTTTCAAGTTCTTTTGTAATTTGAGGTTCTAATTCTTTTCCACTTCGTAATTGTATTGCTTTAATTTGTTCATTTCCTTTGTCTTTGGGATTTATTTCCACATTACTAGGAAATGTTCCAGGTATTCTATTATTAAGTGCGGTAGCTATATGTCCAAGTTGAGTTTCAATATTTTTAATAGTTGTTCCTTGATTTTGTAATTGGTTACCTTGTATTTGTAATTGATTTCCTTGATTTTGTAAATGTTGACCCATATTTAATATTAATTCTTCTATTGATAATTTTTTATCTTTAAATTGTGGGTTATTATTATTAAATCCAGGTGGATAATTAGGTTTATAATTAGAATTTCCTTGATTAAAAGGAATTCCTAATGGTTGTGTTATGTTATTCATCCATGGTTGATTAGTTGTATTATTATTCCAATTAAAATTAGGATGATTTTTCCATCCAGGATTATAATAATTTGCATAAGGGTTATTGGGTCTGTTATTAATTGCATTTATAGTTTCATATTGAGATTGGGATTCTATAAGTTGTCCGGATGAATTTTCTTCGATATAGTTGGAGAGTAATTCATTCCAAAATGATCTAATTTTTTAGATACAGCAGCGATTTGTGAAGCTAACATAGATATTGCATCATTTTCATGAATACTAGCTATCTTTTTCGGATTCATTCTATCAGCAGGCCATTGAAAATTATTGGTTGTCATTTCTTCGATTAGTGCATAGGTGTCATCAAATGGTTTTGACATTAATGATCCTCCAGCAACAGCATCGATGATTGGTCTTAAAGATCCTACTAATCCATTATAGAAAGTTTGGATAATTAACAAATCTGGTAACGCATGATGTGGGCATTTCCTAAGAAGTTCCTTAAATCTCTCTCAAGCTTCATATAATGATTCTCCATCAAACTGACTAAAAGAAGTTATATCATTTCTAAGCTTATCAGTTTTAGATGGTGGAAAATATTTGGATAGAAATTTTTGTGATAACTCTCCCCAAGTTTTAATAAATATAGGTGCTAACGAATTTAACCACATTTTAGCCTTATCCCTTAAAGAAAAAGGAAAAAGTCTAAGTCTAATAACATCGTTAGATACTCCTTCATATTTGAAAGTAGCACAAAGTTCTAAAAAACTAGCGAAGATGTAAATTAGGATCTTCGATAGGTGAACCACTAAATTGATTGGTTTGTACCATTTGGATAATTGTAGGTTTAAGTTCAAATGAGTTAGCAACTACATCGTGGTTTTGAATAGTTAAATGAATTTCATCTAATGTAGGGTTGGCATAATCTCGTAATGGTCTTGGTTGATTGATATTTTCATTTTCGGGAATATTTGTCATTTGTGTTAAATTTATAATTTCTTTTTTTTGTTTTCTAATTCTTTTAATTGTACGTTCTAATTCTGAATCGTATGGTATTAAATTTTCGTTTCCAAATTTTCGCATACAATTTTATAAAATAACTTTTAAAATAGCCCGTTACTCTAATAAATAATTTTTAAACTTCCCCGGCAACGGCGCCAAAAACTTGACCCACTTTTAATATGTTTGCAAATTAAGTTTATAGTAATGGTACCAAAAACTTGATCCCGCTTTAATATATATATATATATATATATATATATATATATATATATATATATATATATATGATTTTATGATTGAATGTATAATGTGGATTCTACGCAAGTATACGTATTGTATCAAGTAATACAGGACTCTAGTGGAGTCTCGGTTATCGATCCCACAGGGAAGTTTTTAACGATTTGTATCAGCTAAATTTAAAAGAATCCTCTTTATAGGAATTTTAAAAGAACCCAGGTAATATAAACCCTATTTAATGCTTTCATATTAAACAAAGGAATTATTTTTACTATAAATCGTTCATATGGTGATCAAATTGGGGATGTCAATAAATCTTCTGGCTTTATTTAATCGAGCCCTATCACAAGTTAGCCGTGCCTATTCTTCTCAGATGTACACAATGGCTCAGGTACCTGGGTACTGCCCATAAACTATTTGGGGTGTGAGGCTCTGGCGGATTATCTTAAAATCAAATTTAAAAATTATTTTTAAAATCAAATACTACTTTTCAAATTATTTATTTAAATTAAATTGTACCGCCGACAATTTCGTAAAGTGCGACCCCACTTTCAAAATAAAACACACAACCTAAAAATATGCCGACACTTCGAATGAAATTAGTTTTATCAAGAAAGGGTCTTGCTAAAGGATTGTTCCGTGAAGTCTCCGTCAAAATAATGGTAATCTCATCATTGTTATCCAAAGTCGGAAACATATCCGTAGGATCCGTTGTTTCCACGGTAAAGTACTTTTTCCCAAGCTTCATAAGAAACTTGGTACCGACCGCATAAAGCAAATATAGTCGATGGGTGTCCAAGTCCATGCACCGACCCATGCACAATCAATCCCAATGCAGATTTTACTATTATTGATCCAACATCGATAGGTAATCCACTCAATACAGTAGTTTAAAATAGTGCATTCCTTTAAAACTTTATTTACACTCATAAGAGGTAATAATTTTGATGATATAAAGAAATGTCAATGCTTCAAGATGTGGTTAAGAAGTACGTAAAACCGACATACCCGTCTTCGTGTAACTCCCAATCATCGTGTTCATCGGTTAGGTATCTATAAATCTTGTTCATATTGTATCTCAAGGCATAAAGTTGGAATAATGACAAACATAGGTATTCTCTATAGAAAACAATTCATTTACTCCTGAAGGAGTAAATGTTACCCATCTTCCTCCGACGTAGACATTTTCTACTGTTGATCGCATGTAAATTGCAGTAAAATCCCCTTTAACTACTGGAATAACTACAGCGGATGTCGTATAACAAAATACCTCTCAATGCTGTTGTACGATCATTTCTTCAATTTTTGTAGTGGAATTCTCTACTCCTCTCGTTGACAAATCCTCTTTCTTTAATAAGTCCTTTCTTCATCAAGCCTTTGTTGGAAGATACGCTGCGCTTCCGAACTAACGACTTTTCTTCGGTTAAAAACTTCAGCTTTTGTGGTTTCTAAGAGCTTCAGGCCATTTGATTGAAAGGATTGGCCTCAAAGGGTTCCTAAGGAAGAAAAATAGTGTAACTCTGATTTGGGATAATTTCCTATGAAGAAATGGCCTACATCCGTCCAAAACCGCACGAAAATCTTTAAGAAACCAATTTTTCAACCGCTCTCGCCGTCGGCGGGAAGTTTCTCGCCGTCGGCGAGCTAGTTATAGAACCGACTCCAAGTCATCGCGCACGATCTCGCTGTCAGCGGGCTCGTTCGCTGTCAGCGAGATTCGTAAAAATCGCCCAATTTCGCTTCTCCGGTCCGAATATTTTCTGATCTCATCATACAGTTCAACTTCGCGATGATTCTAATGTACCTGAGTAAGAAGATTTGTTTTAATAATATAGACTCACTAATTTGTAGATAATTAAAATAAAAGACTACTTCGTGGGTTGCCTCCCATAAAGCGCTTGGTTTAACGTCGTCAGCCCGACCTAATTTAGTTAGTAATCAGGTTCGACTAAGCATTAAAACCTCTTTTTAAAATTCGGGTCTTCTCTACCTTCGAAATATGGTTTTAATCTATGTCCGTTTACCTTAAATCTATGTCCCGTTTTTTGGATCTTTCAATTTCTATAGTTCCATATGAAAATATTTGAGTTATGGCTAAAGGTCCTAACCATCGAGGATTTCAATTTCAAAGAAATACCTCAATCAAGTATTATAAAGCAAAACTTCTGTCCCGGTTCAAAATTTCTCTCGATTAATTTTCCGATCATGCCATAATTTCATCCTTTTCTTTATAAATCCTATCATTATCAAATGATTCATTTCTTAATTCTTCCAATTCATTTAATTACAACAATCTCTTCTCACCAGCTTCTTCCATATTATAATTAAATTCTTTAATCGCCCAATAAGCTTTATGTTCTAATTCAACCGGGTAAATGGCAAGTTTTTCGATATATAAGCTTGTAAGGAGTCATTCCAATCAGAGTTTTATAAGCAGTCCTGTATGCCCATACGTGTTGTCTAGTCTTATAGACCAAATTTGCACCTAATAGGTTTATCGATTTTTCTATACACTTAATCTCTCGATTAGAAACTTCATCTAATCCACTAGTTTCCGTGGATGATAAGCAATGGATATCTTATGCATAATATTATATTTTTCTACTAGTTCAGGAATATATTTTTTTCTAAAATGAGTTCTTCCGTCAAGGATAATCTACTCTCAGCATTCCAAATCTAGTAAAATTATTTTTCTTTAAAAAATTTTGAAACACTTTTAGCTTCACACCTAGGTAAAGCTTTGTGCTTCGATCCATTTAGAAACATAATCAATGCTCTACTAATATATGAGTTTCCAAATGAAGGAATAAAAGGTCCCACGAAATCAGATCCCCAAACATCAAAGATTTCAACTTCTAATATAAAATTCAAAGGCATTTCATTTTTCTTATATGTTTCCTACTCTTTGGCATTTATCACAAGTTTTTATATATCTATATACATCTCTAAATAAGAGTAGCCAGTAAAATAATCCAGATCAGAGAATTTTATACGCTAGCGTTTATCCGTCCCAAAATGTCCTCCAAAATCGTAGTCATGACATTTTTGAAAGATTGGTTCGCCTTTCATAAGGCACGCATCTTCTAATGATTAGATCCTTACATTGCTTATATAAGTATGGTTCATCCAAAAGTATGTTTTAGTATCATTAACGAATTTTTTTCTCGTCGCAAAAGCTTAACATATACGTAAAAATATCACTTACAATATAATTTACTATATCCGCATACCAAGTGTATTTTTAACTCATTAATATTATAAAAGTTGTTCACAGAAAACCGTCTAAAATTTCATTATCGCATCGTATAATTCATGATTTTCTAATTCGATAAATGATCCGCAATTCGATTATCGCTCCATTTTTGTTAATGATCTCAAAATCAAATTTCGCATTAATACATCCATCCGATTAATCTCGTTTAGAATCTTTCTTTTGCATTAAATATTTTATACCAGAGTGATCAAGATGTACAATACATTTAGTTCCTATTAGATAATGCCGAAATTTATTAAAAAGCATATACAAGTGCTAATAATTCTCTTTCAAGAATCGTATAATTTATTTCAAGATCATTTAGAGTTTTACTAAGATAGTATATAACTTTGAAAATCTTATTATATCTTTGCCCAAGAACCGCTCCTATAAGATAATCACTAAGATCACACATAAGCTCAAATTGTTTCTCCTAATTAGGTGAAACTATTATAAAGTGCCAGAATTAATTTATCTTTTAATAATTGGAAGCATTTAACATTCAGTTGTAAATTCAAATTTTTTCCTTTTTCAAGAAGTTGGCATAGAGGTTTAGTAATTTCTGAAAAATTTTTAATATAACGTCTGTAGAATCCAGCATGTCCAAGAAAACTTACCCCTTTTCACTGTAGTTGGAGGTGGTAATTTAGCTATAACTTGAATTTTGCAGGTTCTACTTCCATGCCTTTTTCCAAATTTTATGCCCTAATACAATGCTGCCTGTAACCATAAATTGACATTTCTCCCAATTAAGAACTAAATTAGTTTTCTCACATGCTTCAAATACTTTTTCAAGATGATTTAAGCATGTGTCGAATGTTGTTCCAAATACAGAGAAATCATCCATAAATACTTCTATTCCATTATCAATTAATTTACTAAATATAGACATCATACATCTTTGGAATGTTGTAGGTGCATTACATAATCCAAAAGGCATTCTTCGAAAAGTGAAAGTTCCATAAGGAATAGTAAATGAAGTTTTATCTTGATCCTCGGGAGCAATTTGTATTTGATGATAACCGGTATATCCATCTAAGAAACAAACATTTTTATGTCCGGCTAATTCATCTAACATCTGGTCTAGAAATGGTAAAAGGAAAGTGATCTTTCCTAGTGGCTGTGTTTAATTTTCTATAATAGATACATATTCACATCCAGTGACTTGTCTTATAGGGATAAGATCATTATTTTCATTAGCTTTGAAGGTCACCCTCCTTTTTTTTAAAGTATTACGTGAATCGGGCTTACCTTAAGCACTATCGTAAATAAAGATATATAATACGATTATCTAACCATTTTAAAATTTCTTTTTTAACTACTTCTTTCATTATCGGATTTTAATCTCAAGCCATATCCGCTATTGGGCTATGTTCATTATCTAAAATAATTTCGTGCATACAGTTAAATCGAAGGATCAATTCTCAATATCCGCTAAAGTCCAACAAAA
Organism: Papilionanthe hookeriana x Papilionanthe teres; assembly: GCA_022702705.1. Taxonomy (NCBI): domain Eukaryota; kingdom Viridiplantae; phylum Streptophyta; class Magnoliopsida; order Asparagales; family Orchidaceae; genus Papilionanthe; species Papilionanthe hookeriana x Papilionanthe teres. The sequence goes on along the minus strand of CM040428.1, from coordinate 63,074,974 downwards.
ATTTTCTTATATTTTTTTAATGTACCTAAAAGTTTTTGTTTCGAGATTCATTTAATCTGCATTTAAATAATAACTCTGTATAGTCAGTTAATTACCTAAGAAGATACTTTAAATGACTGGTGTGAACATTTTTACTCAAGTTCAAGTGAGGCTTAACAATCGATGGAACTATATTTTTTCGTTGTTTTCCGTGTTATCCAAAAATTCAAATTTCTCGAATATAATCTAGTTCTTCATTCATCTCAAATTTTTCAATTAATTCAATATTTTCTTTTTCTAATTTTTCTTCATAATATTCCTTAAAAATGTTCTTTTTCGTAAATGATCGAGTACTTCCATTCGAAAACACTCATCATCTTTTTCTAGCGAGATATTTCTTCATTGATTTAGCAATATTAAAAGTAACTTTTCGTCATTTACCCTCATACTAATTCTTCAATCATATTCTCAACATCAATCATAGCTTTTCCAGCTATTGAAAAGTACTTTCCTCGAAAATGATAGAATTTATTTATATTCTTCCATATCTAAGACAATGTGTGCAAATCTGGTTGTGGAAGATAAATTGTCCACTTTTACTAATACATCTCCAATAACTCCCTTAGGATATATACGTAACGATCACTTAACCGAAGAGTTACCGAACTAAAGTGAAATTTCTCCCAATCCTAATCTTTTAAAAATTGATGTAGGCATTAGATCGATGCTTGCTCCAAGTCACACAAAGCTTTTTATAGAATTTTTCTCCAATAGCGCAGTGGTATAATGAAACTACCAGATCTTTTAATTTTTCAGGAAGTTTTTTCTCGAATAACAACACTACACTCTTCTACTTAAGTACGACCATTTGTATTATCTAGAAATTTTCTTTTTTATTTGCATTATCTTTCTGGCGAATTTTACATAAATAAGTATCCGTTCTAAAGCTTCACGAAAGGAATATTTATCGTTAATTTTTACAAAATTTCAAGGAATTTAGCAAATTATTTATCTTTTTTTATGTCGAATTATTCGTCGAGAAATATGGCGAGGTTTTTCTCGACGTAAATTTTATTGTGTATTAAAAAGGATTTTCTAAGTTCGATTCGTTGACTTTTCTTTCCTATTCAATTTCCACTTCCTTTACTTTCAAGTTCTTTCTAAATTTCCGAGGTTCTAATTCTTTTCCACTTCGTAATCGTATCGCTTTAATTTGTTCATTTCCTCGGTTTTCGGATTTATTTCCACATTACTAGGAAATGTTCCAGTATTCTATTATTAAGTGCATTTATATGTCCAAGTCGAGTTTCAATATTTTTGATAGTTGTCCCTTAATTTTGTAATTGGTTTCTTGTATTTGTAGCCCGATTTCCTTGATTTTGTAAATGTCGACCCATATTTAATATTAATTCTTCTATGATAATTTTATCTTTAAATCACAAGTTATTAAATCCAGGTGGATAATTAGGTTTATAATTAGGATTTCTGATTAGATGGATTTTAATGTTGTGTCATATTATTCATCCATGGCCGATTAGTTACGTTATTATTCCAATTAAAATGTATCATTTTTTTCATCCGTAAATTATGAAGAATTTACAAGATTATCAATCGCTGTTAATCGTATTTAATAGTTTCATATTAAGATCAGATTCTATGTTGTCTTATTGAATTTCTTCTGATATATTTTGAGAGTAATTCATTCCAAAATGACTAATTTTTTAGATACAAGAAATACTACAAGCCTAACATGCATACCGCATCATTTTCAGCGAATACTACCTATTTTTTCTGGACCATTCTATCGCAGTTACTGAAATTTATTGGTTTCATTGACAAGTGCATAGGCTTCATCAAATATTTTGACATTGATGATCCTCCAAAGAGGCGCATCGATGATTGATCTTAAAGATCCTACTAATCCATTAAGAAGTTAGGATAATTAACTAACTGGCAACGTATGATGTGTATTCTAAGAAGTTCTTTAAATTTCCAAGCTTCATATATCGACTCTCCATCAAACTCGACTAAAAAGAAGTTATATCATTTCTACCAGCTAGATGGTGGAAAATATTTGATAGAAATTTTTTGTGATAATTCCTCCAAGTTTTAATGCATCCGTAATAACGACTTAATTCACATTTAGCCTTATCCTCTAAAGAAAAAGGAAAAAGTCTAAGTCTAATAGCATCGTTAGATACTCCTTCATATTTGAAAGTAGCAATATAGTTCTAAAAAACTAGCAAGATGTAAATTAGGATCTTCGCAGGTGAACCACTAAATTGATTATTTTACTAATTGGATAACTGCAGTGTTTAAGTTCAAATGAATTAGCAGTCACATCGTGGTTTCAATAGTTAAATGACTTTCATCTAATGTAGGGTTGGCATAACTTTAATGGTCTTGGTTGATCGATATTTTTATTTTCGTGAATATTTGTCATTTTGTACAAATTTATAATTTGTCTTTTTTTGTTTTCTAATTCTTTTAATTGTACGCTCTAATTTCCGAATCGTAAGGTATTAAGTTTTCAGTTTTCCAAATTTTCGCATACAATTTTATAAAACAAAATAACACATTTCTAGTAATAATTTCTTTACTTCCCAAAGAACGCTACCAAAAACTCGAATTCCACTTTTAATATGTTCGCAATTTTTGCTTACAAGAAGGGCACCAAAAACTCGATTCCACTTTAATATATATATATATATAATTATATGATTTAATGTTTAATGTGGATTCTACGCAAGTATACGTATCGTATCAAGCAATACGTGCTCTTAGTGAGTCCTTCGTTATCGATCCCACAGTAGTTTTTAACAGATTTGTTATCAAATTAAATTTAAAGGAATACGCATTAATATAAGAAACGGAAATTTAAAGAAGCAAAGCAAACTAAAGTAACCAATGCTTCAAATAAGTTGATTTAAATAATTCCGAAAAAGTATCCTTCTCCTTGTTTTTAGAAAATTAAGTGAATGATGAACGCAAGAGAAATTTAAATTGTATTGCGACAACAGAGCATTCCTATTCTTTACCCTTTGGTCCAAAGTAAAGAACACCGACTCAATCCTATGTTTGATTACCGAATCTCGCGGCTGTGGCCGGGAGGATACCGGGTCACTCGTAGCTCCCACGTTCCCCTCACCTGAGGGCTAACATCTACACTTCGCCGCTCAAACAATAGACTAAATTGAATATTTTAGTCCGTCACACTAAAATGTCCACCCTACGTCCAATAATTACATTTCCCTATTTATTTGCACCCTCCCTTCCAAGGTTTTTGACTTCCTTGAATATTGGATGTAATTTTTACTATAGTTGATAATTTAACATATTTTAACAACTCACACGGCCGCATTGAATGTAAATTAAGTTTTAAGTAAAAATTATCACACTTATTTTAATATATTGTGTACTTCTATTTAATTTCATCAATCCACATACTTTATAAACAAGGAGAAAGTATTCTAAGAAAACTACTCGTAATGCATGGGAATATAACAAAGCATGGATTTCATTTAAAGTAACAACAAAATAAATAAAGATACTTATCTAATTTCCTCCCAAGCGTACTCCTCAAGTTCCTTTCACTTTTCCTTCTAAGATAACAAACTTCTAAATAAAGACTAAATAAACTAAAGAAACTCACTAATGACAAATAACAAACACACTTAAGACACCAAAAAGAGACCCACTTTCTAAAATAGACACACCTAGACACTAGAATTCGGCTCTATTTATGCAGGTAGTCAAAGGTCCAAGGTGCTTAAACACCTCTTCAAAGTGTTCAGTTCAAAGTATTTGTATTTTCAACTTTCTCGCCGTCGGCGGAAACGACCTCGCCGTCGCCGGGGCTTCTAGAAGGTCTTCAAACCGCGTTATCTCGCCGTCGGCGGGCTCGGCCCCTCACAAGGCTAGGTAGTTATAATCTCCGAGAAATTTCCCATGATCTCGCCTCGTCGGCGGCCTCGATTCGCTCGTCGGCGACTTAGTTCAATTTGCATGAATTTTCCTTTTGATCCAAATTCGCTCCATTTCATACTTTTTGCTTTTAATCACTTATAAATCTTCATTCCCGTAGTAATATAAAGAAAATACATTTCCTTAAAGTGCAATTTTATCAAAAATAAGATAAGAATTTCTTAATAAATTTTTTCTGCGATCATATTCTTCATTATCTTATGATTTTGTAAACACTTCTTTATGGATTTTCTTTGAAATGAAGTTTTCCGTTGTGTTTTCTTCGTGTTTTGTGATGTCTTTTCTTTTACTCTTTCTTCTTATTTAGAAATAAAGGGAAATGAGAAGACATGTCATTATTTTTCTTCTACTTTTATTTCGCAATGAGTAGGATTCATGTTTAGAATATTGAGATGCATGTTAGAAGTGAATTTAATTATAAATGTGATGGTTTTTACTTGCACTTTATTTACGTTACAAAAAGAGCTCGTTGTAGTGTTAGAATTCATTGTAATTACGCTATGATCCGAGAGGCAGCACTCAACAAAGTGTAACCACATTCAAATTTGGGCTGGAGCTATGTAGTTCATGGGTGTCAGTGCAATTAAATAGGTAAATATACTTTGTTTGGCGTAGAATTGGAGATTTTAGGGTGACAAACTAAAATCCAATTCGTCCTAGTGTTTGGAAACTAAAGTGAGAGTTAGCCTTCAAGCGAAGGAAAGTTGAGTCTAGAGGAGAGAGCTAGTAGTCTCAGCCTAACCATGTATCTGGGACTAAACCCATGATTAGCTAATGTTCTTAAGCACCTAAGAGGGTAACACAGATTTCTTCTATTTGGCACATACAATATTTAATGCATCTCATTCCTTTACATTATCTAATTCAAGACATAAGAATAAGAGATTTTATTATCTCAAAATTCAGAACCATCTCATCAAAAAAGGTTTTCTTTAGAAGTAATATTTGCATTTAGAAATAGTTATTATCCTTACATAAAATCATCTACATTTAGGAGTAGTTGTTAAGAAAAAACCACTTATATTGACCTCTCTAATCTAAAGTTTCCGATTATAAGAGGTTTTAGAATTCGATCATAACCTCCTACCTCGATTCCCATAAAGATCGATAAACGTAAACCCATTGTAGCCCCGTATTACTTGATATGATACATATACTTCGCGTTTGAAATTGTGACTTTACAAAATAATTATAAATACGTAAATCTGGGTTCATAAATTTATGTATATAAAAAGTTGCATCAAGTTTTTCAAGGCCAATGGCTTTTGCTCTTCAAAGTAAGAATTTTAGAGAATTTTTTAATGAAGTAATTAGGTTTAGAATTGAAAAATTTAGTGTCGTAAAATTGTTTTTGTATGAAAAGTGTTTTTGGTATGAAAAAGTGTAATGAAAAATCAAGCTTTCTGCGAAAAATAAGTATTTGGTGGAAAATATTTCTATTGCATTTGAATTTTTTTCATCTTATTTTTTTTATTATTAATGTATTGTTTGTCAGAATATGTACGCAAAATAAAGGATGTGTATGGCTTGTGCCTTATGGTCCCGAGTTAGAAAAAAATGGAAGAAAATCAAAAAACGTAAAGGACTTGAAAAACTAGAAATGGAAATAGAAAAATTAAAATAATCACTTCGAAAAATCATCATAAATCTTAGAGGGATTATGTAAATCCTACGATAAATGTAATTCACTCAAGTATACAAAACCCTCGTCGTAGAAGCTGACTCGTTCGAACAAAATCTAGTGATTATCCAACTAGTGCAGAACAACCAATTTGAGGGAACTCCTTCCCCGGAAGATCTCATTTACACTTCTGGGCTTTCTAGAACTTTGTGCAACATTTCGTTATAACGACATGTCGCACGATGTTGTTAGGCTAAGGCTTTTTCCCTTTCTCACAAGTGATAAGGCTAAAATGTGGTTATACGCATTAGCACCTGGTTCCATTAAAAATTGGGAGGTGTTAACTCGTAAATTCCAAGCCAAGGATTTTCCACCTTCAATGACTACTAAACTTTGAAACGTTACTATCTTATTTTATCGCATGAAGGAAAATTAATATACGAAGCCCGGGAAATATTAAGGAACTCCTAAGAAAGTGTCCACATCATGATTTGCCAGATTGGTTAATCATTCAAACTTTATACGGTTAGTAGATCCCTAGATCATTTTCGATGCCGCCGCCGGTGGTTCATTAATGTCAAAATCATTTCCGATGAAGCATATGCATTAATTGAAGAAATGGCCGCAAATGAATTTCAATGGCCCTCCGCAAGGGTAAATCATAAAAATGTAGCTAGTGTTCATGATACAAAGATGTGATTGTAATTCTGCATCTCAAAGTTGCCGCAATATCAAGGAAGTGTTAATTAAATTGGAATGAAGAAGCCATATTTACTCCCCGTAAGCGATGAAAGTTCATTAGGGCATATGATAGATTCTAACTTATAATATGAGACTTTTAATACCATAAATAACTTGTATTCTAACTTTTACAAACTCAAATCGGGAAAAACCATCCTTCTAATTTTAACTAGAATCATATTATTAAGGGTGTGTAATTCGCAATGAGAAAACAATCATGTAACCAATGGAAGTTGGAATAATCAAAAATACAAGCTAGACCTTCATATACACCGGACTCTAACAATGATCAATTCGAGGATGAGAATATGACTATAGAAGAAGTGGCATTGCAAATGGGAAACTAGTTGCAAAGTCAAAATGCTGCGATTAGAAACATGTAGAATCAACCTGGATAAATTGCTAATTCACTAGTACACCCGTGGAACACTTCCTAACAACACCGAGATCAAACGTAAAGAGAATAAAAATGATTTAATGAGAGAAAAGATGATGATTGCTTTGGATAGATGAAATTGATTATCTAAGTAAAGACTATTTTCAAAAAGTTTTCGAGAGTAAGTTAAAAGATGAGACTCGAACACTTTCATGATGAGTTGAAAACTTTGTTTAAAGAAGATTGTATGTATGTTCAAGAGAGGTGTGAAATGATTGATGCTACTAAAAATAAGGAACTTGTAATTCCATTCGTGTGAAAATCATAAACTTAAGACATGTACCTCATACAATTTTAAAGCCTACCTATTTAGGGAATTCATCTAAGTAACACCAGTCTTTATATCTTCAGATTTGACTTAATCACAGAAGAAAAACCTGAATTGAATGATGGACAAGATAATGTTATTTAAATAAGACTTTAAAGAGAATTCGAGGATACATTTCAAAAGCAACTTTTAAGTTAAGAAAAGGATAAGGATATTGAAAGACCATTAGAGGAAATTCCTAATCAACTAAAACCTATTTTCTCAACTAAGATAGATATAGAAAGACCTCCTCCATCATTTAATAATCATCATGGGGAAGAATTAGAAGATAACTTGAACATAAGAGTAGCATAAGATTTTGATCCAGGACCAACTATGTATACAGAATCTCATCCAAAAATTTGGGAGATTCGAATTATCATATAAACATCCAATATGAAAATTAAGAAAATCATTAGAAGAATATTGATCTAGAAATAAATATGAGGAAAAATGATATAAATCAATCTAAAAGGAAAAGCTGAATGAAAAATTCCACCTCAAGATTTTGTAGGAATCCCCGGATTCAAATGATCGCGATTGACGATGATTACTTAATTAGAATTTTGATACAGGAGGAATCATTTGTCAGGTTAGCGACATTAAACTAAGCGCTTTATGTGAGGCAACCCATAGTTATCGCGTACTTTGATTTAGTATGCTCGAGAGTCATGATTGTTAGTGTTGAATTTGCTCATGAAAGCTGGATTGATAAGTTTGATCGTTGATTGGTACATGTTTGTATTTTTAGTGCTTGATCTGATCTTTGTGTGTCATGAGGGAGATGATTCCTTAACTTCTTACTATGAGTTAGATTTGTATGTTCTCTTGTAGTAATTGGATTAACGAGTCCACTATAACTCCTCGAGTTTACTCGAACTTCGAGTTTTACAAGAGATATCATGAAGAATCATACAAAGTGCACTAGAAGATATGAGGGTTTATGTCGTACGGACGACTACCTCGGAATCCTAAGACCGGTTAGGGCTTAATTTGCAATGCAAATGCACTAACGAAGAGTTGAGGATTTATGTTGCAATAGGCGAACTACCTCGAAGTCCTATGGCTTTGTTATTTAATACTAAGAAAGTTTTCTTGAAGTAGATTCGAGTTTTCTTGACGACGATGGCCGTGCTTGCCCACCATGCTCCAGAGCTCCTTGTTGTTGCGGAGGTTTAGTTTTGGAAATCATAACTCGGGAGATGAGAGAAGTGTTACGGTTTAGAGAAGTCTTAATTTCCAAGTGTTCTTTTATGTTTTAATTAAAACGGATCTTAAAGTTGATTAAACGAGCCGATTAAGATCCCACGGTTCCGTCGTCCGACACCGTTATTTTCATCGAATTCACTTAGTCCGGATGAATTTGCTAAACTCGACTAAATGAGTTCCGCACTTTCATTTAGACAGTGGGAAATCCCGTTAGCAACACGTGGGTTACATCATCAGAGGTATTCCGATCATTCGACGAGACGTTTTAATTTAGTTATAGTTGTAGTTTTGTGTTTTGTTTGTGATTAAATTTTGAGTTGTCTTATATTTTGAAATGTTGTGGAGGTGAATTTTATCTTGTAGTGTCTTTTAATTTAGTTATGGGTTTCGGTTTTGGTTTTACATCCTAAAGGTGTGGGTTTTCATGCAATCGTTGTTTATCATGCAAGAAAAATAAATACGATGCAATTAAATAAATTACAATAAAATAAATTGCAATAAAATAAAAGCGTACTGGAGGATCTTCCCGTCATTCAAGCTGCACTTAAAAATACGGTTAGAATATTTAAGCAAGTTCCTAGGTAAAGCGAGGGAAAGGTTTATGGTTTTCTACCAAATTCATAATCCTATAGTTAGTCGTTTCTATGACGTCCAGGTTCTTTGTGTTTTTGGTTTGAAGACGATTTTCTTCATCGAAGAACAATTAAGTTCGATTGTTCTTGTAAATATCCTATCATATTGAGGAAGTGCTTAAGAAGAATCTTAAACATCTTTTCGATATTTCTAGGATTGTTTTAAGTCCAGAATGAATTTAATTGTGTAAATGAATCGATCGTCGAGGTTTTCAAGTTTTGTTAACTTGCTCGGTGAACTAGGACATTTGAATGTCCTATAAGTGAAGTAACATTTCATTTTAATGTTCATTTAGGAGTTATGATAACTAAGGCTCCTAAGGGCGAAATGATATTTAATGATTTGTGATTCAAATTTAAGTTCAAATTAATGATTTAAGTTTGGAATAGTGTTCAAGTTATTTTAGATTTATTTCTTCATGTCTTAAGTGAGGTTATTTAATTTAACTTAATTTAATTTAATTTAATTTAATTTAATTTATTTTATTTAATTTAATTTGATTTGATTTAATTTAATTCAATTTAATTTATTTGATTTAATTTCTTAATTTAATTTAATTTAATTTTAATTTAATTTAATTTAATTTTTAATTTAATTTAATTTAATTTAATTTAATTTAATTTAATTTAATTTAATTTAATTTAATTTAATTTTATTTATTTAATTTAATTTAATTTTATTTAATTTAATTTAATTTTATTTAATTTAATTTAATTTTATTTATTTATTTAATTTAATGTATTTAATTCATTTAATTTAATTTAATTTGTTTATTTAATTTAACTTAATTTTAATTTAATTTAATGCAACTTTTAATCTTAATTTAATTTAATTTAATTGAGATTTTTTGAAAGAGTTTAATGATTTAATTTAATTTAATGATTAAGTCCTTTAATATTTTAAATTTGAGTTATCATTTTAATTAAGAGTTGAGTATTAATGAGATGATTAATTTAGGGATTTTTTAAATTAAAGAATAAATCTCTTCCTAATAATATCCCTATTTTAATAATTCCAAATTTATTATTCTTCCAAATTCAATTAATTATTTAATTAAAGTTTAATCATTTTAAATTGCTTAATGGGTTTCTATCCATTAATTATTTAATTTCAATCACCCAAATCGGATTAAGATCAAAATATTTTACTTGTTAATTTTTATTAGACCTAAAGTTTTAATTAAGGGTTAAAATTTTAATTACCATTTTGCCCTTTAAGCCTAATAATTTCATAACTCACTAAATTGAACTCAAATGAACTTGAAATTTTTATGTGACTTCACTCATATGTCAACAAAGACATGAGAGGAGAAAATATGATTTTTCTGCATTTAATTTATTTATATAATTATTTTTAGTAGAAAATAGAGATTTTCAAGGAAAATTCAATAATATGACCAAGGGAAAGTTTCTGTCCTTAAGAAAATTAGGGGACATTCCTAATGACCAGAGGACCACTTGGACCAAATTTGGTAATTTTTTGAATTATATTTTATTTATTAGAATTATTTTAACTTCTGGAATATTAATTAATTTAAAAATAAAATAAATGTTGAAAAATAAATTTTATAATTTTTAAAATTCTCTCTGATGTCAAGGATTCCAGAGAACCAAACTTTGCAATTTTCTGATTTTTCTTTGATTTATTATAATTATTTTGGTGAAAATGCTAGAAAATATATTTTTTTAATTTTAAAATTACCCTAGAGCTTTAAAATTAATATCTCACTAAATAGACCTAGGAAAAATATGGGACTTGTTCCTAAGTGATTAAAATTCAAAATATGACATTTTGGTGAATTTTATTATTTTTGTGATTTTTATTATTTTTTAATTATTAAAAATATTAAAATAATATTAAAAATCAACTTTTTTAGAAAATTGAAATTTTAATTTTCCTGAACTCCCCTGATATCAGAGAGACTCCAAAACCAATTTGGTGAATTTTTGAAAGATATTTTGAAAGTTATGAATTTTTAAAGTTTAAAATGGCTAAGTGGCTTAATCAACCCAATTAGTGGGGCTAACCAAGTCCAATTGACCTCAAATTTTTATGATGGGTTCCTCTGACCCTAAAGGTCAGTGGAGAATTGATTTCAAGTCAATTTGATCTATGGTTAACTCTAATTAATTAGAGACCTATTTTGGGTGTTTAAGCCGATTAGGGTTAATTTAAGTGAATTAACTCAAATCCTATTTTTCCTAGGGTTCTCTGGTTATAAGGAACATCACCAAATTTTCCTAGAATTTATTTCACAACATGCTAATTTTTGAAATTAAAATACTTAAATCAGCAACATGCATTTGAAAAATCAATAACTTTTCACAGAGATGGCCTCTGACCTTGGAAAATTCAGGGAATGTCCCTAAGTTCAGAGGCTTCAAAAGCCCTATGGTCTCATGTCATGGTGAATTGTATGAATGTATGGAGAATTAAAACAATGCAGGGGGTAAATAATTAATTAAAAATAAAATACTTGGACAAAATTAATTAATTTCTTTTCCACATTATTCTCCTCCGTTCACTGAGCAAGAGGGTATTTTATTTTATTTTTGTGATTTTTCTACACAAAGATATGGATTTTTAAAGTTACGGGAATTAAATAAATAGAAAATACCCTATTTATCTACTTATCCACGCGGCGCCGCGTCAACCTCGGCGGCTCCGAAATGCCGCGTGGCGCGCTCCCATTCGACGCCGCCATCCGAGTCGGCAACCCGGGCCCCGCGGTTCTCGTACCGTCTCTCGGTCCGACGCCATCCGAGCCGTCCGTCCGCGCGTGTATTAAATGGACGGCATCCGTTCATCGTCCATGGCGGGTGTGATCCGTGACCGTCCACACTCCAACCACTAAGAACTCGCTCGATTCTCGATGGATTTTCGTGTTCTTATGCTCTATGGATTCGTCTTGAAGAGACGAACACATCCATACGGTAAACATGCATTGAAATTAAGGCATTTGAAATGGAGAATCTCCGGAAGCTCGGGATGAATAATTAGCTCATACCTTTGCTCGGAGAAGTGAAGCTTCGATGCGAGAGTTGTTGCACCTTCGATTGGATCCGGCAAGCTCCGGATGAAGTCTCTGAGTCGCAGTGAATTGTGCAGGTTGAACTTCGACCACGAGCTGATCACAAAGCTTGGAGTACGGAGCAAGCTGGGTGGCTCGGAGATGGGGCTTTTCTTGGTGGACACCTTCCCTTGGTCCGGTGAAGGTGTAGGACCAATCGATTTGGGGATTGGTTCAACTGTGGGGAAGTGTCCTGGTTTTGGGCTTGGATTTCAACTTTGAAATTGAGCTCACAGAGAGGAAATGGCAGGGGGATCTCACTGGGGATCAAGTGCTCTGTGTATGAGGAGGGGTCTGGAACAATTTTGGCAGAGTTTTGGCAAGGTTTGTGCAACTCTCCTCTCATGGCCGTGAGGGGGTGGTGTTTAAATAGGCATAGGTGGAGGCTCTCCCGGGGGTGGCCGAGGGTTGGGATCAGGCTGCTGCGGTCATGGGAAGAACGACCATGGTGGCCATTGGGCATGGGGCGGCTCGAGCAAGGTGGAATTCCAAAGTTGGCTCACTCCCGAGGTCTCGGGCATGGCGTTTTCCGGCGGCGGGTGGCCGGCCGGCCGAGCATGGGTCACCCTCGAGGTCGGGTGGGTCGGGGTTGGGTGTTTGTGCAAGCAATTGGCAATGGCCGAGTGTAAAGGCTTTGATCCAAAGTAGAATGGGGCATGGCTAGTTTTGGGTCTAAATGGGTCAACTCACCCATTTGGGCTTGGTGCACCCTTCGAGGTGGCCTTGGGTGCTTGTGGGGGATCAAATGGATCGAGTTTGGTTTGGCATGGAGAAGTCTCCATCCAAATATATTTGGATTAAATTTAGGTTTAGGTGAATCATGATTAAGGCTAATGAGCTTTAGGGATTAAGGAAAGGGGCCCTCCTTCCTACCCAATATGGCATGGTGGAGTGTCCGAGGCTCTCATGGCTCACATGTGGCTCATGCATGGCTTCATGGCTCACTTTTGGCTTGGGGAAAGCTTGGTCGATTTCATGAAAATGGATTTTAGGAATTTTTTGGTAATTTGATGGAAATTTGTATGGAACTTGATTTGGAATGATTTGATGATGGATTTAGGACTTAGGTAATGGCTTTGATTAAGTGGATGGCAAATGGAAATGTCATGTGGGCTTTAGGGTAGATTTTGGGCTCATTGAAATGGTTTTAGATGGGCTTTTAAATGGTTTAGGAAAGTGGGCTTTTGAATTTTAAAATGGATTTTGGGATGAAATTTTGGTAAAGGCTTGGGCCAAATAATTGTTGAGTTTGGTTTAGGGATGTGTCATGAGTGGTTTGAAACAAATTTGAGGTGATTTGGGTTTGAATTGGGTTGGATATGGGCTTTTTGGTAAAAGAGGCTAAGGTGGGCCAAAATGGGCTAGCATGGGCCAATGTTGGGCTAGGGTTGAAATTGATGTGAAATTAATGTTGGGAAATGTTTATGGGAGTGTTTCAAAGAGGTTTTGGCTTTGGTTGGGTTTTGATTTTGGGGCTTGGGCTCATTTGGGCTAGGTTTGGGTTTAGGTCAAAATGGGCCTTTTAGCTTTGGGTTGAATTTGAGTGGGGTTTGGATCAAAGTTTTGGGCAAATCATGTTAGTGTTTTGTTTATGGGGATGTTAAGAAAGGTTTAGAAAAGATTTGGGGTTAATTGGAGTTGAATTGGGTGAGTTTTGGGTTAGGTTTGGGTCATAGGTCCAAATTGGGCTTTAAGGCCAAAAGTGAAATTGGATCCCAATGTCAATCAAATTGGGCTTGTATTTGGTCTAGATTGGTGTTTGGGATGTTGAATTGAAGTTTAGAATTGAATTGGACCAGAATTTGGGTCAATTGGGTAGGTTTGGTTTGACATTGGGTTTACTTTGGGTTAAAATGGGTCAAATTGGGGGTTTTGACAAAAGTGGGGTAAATTGACAAAATTGGCCCATGGTGTAGTTGAACAAAATGAAATTGGGAATATTTGAGATTTTCTGGAATTTTCTGGGAATTTTCTGAATTTTTGGATTTTTGGGTCAAAAGGGGTATTTTGGGTATTTGGAAGGTATTGGGGGGTATTTTTGGAATTTTTGGTATTTTTGGGTATGGATGATCAATTTGAGTGATGTGGAAATGTTTTGGATTGATTTTGGAGAATTTTGGGTAATTTGGAAATTTTTGAGAAATTTGGGTAGTTTCAAGGGTTTTGGGTAGGCTAAGCGGGTGTAGGGTCCCGGGGGTCAAAAATTGAAAATTTGGAATATTGAAGATTGGGTGGATGTAAGTGGAAAGAAGTCATTTTGGTTGAGCCATGGAGCCATATCAAGCCCATATGAGCCATGAAGGGACTCATTTGAGGCATCCACTATGTTGTTCCAACCCTGTACCAAGGGCTTAGGGGTTAAGGACCATCCATGTGAATCACCTACATGAGTCAAGAGGTCAAGTTGGGTATGGGTGTGTTTTAGGAGGTGTGTGAAAGTGTAGTGCATAGGTGTAGTGTATGTGTAAGTCAGCCTTTCACCAGACCAGGCCACCCAGGGCAGTCCTAAGGCCAAAGAGTCCTATAGGAACTCATCCTTTAAACTTCCACATTTGATTTCAACCCTCTAGGTGATTAGGGGTCTATAGTCAAGTTTGTGGAGTTTGCGGGGAGTTTAGAAGTGGTTTGAATTTCTAAAAGGTGGGTCCCAATTCTAGTCCTCTAAGATAGTCAAAGGAAAAGCCTAAGGCTAGATCCTAAGTACTAAAGAGAAGAAGAGAAGACCTCATCAAAAATGAGGTCAACAATATGATTTAGAATTATTCTTGAATTTCTAAATATATTTGCTATTCAATCCATACAGTAAAATATTGCTAACCAAATAGTTAACTATATCTGCATACCAAGGCGTTTGTAATCCTTGAATAACATATATCTGTTCATCGGGAATTTCTCATTTATATTTTCTTCAGTAATCTTCTCACAAATATTTTTAATTTTTGATAAATGATCAGCAATTTGGTTGTCATCTCCTTTTCTGTCCACTATTTGAAAATTAAATTCTTGTAAAAGTAGAACCCATCTTATCAATCTAGGTTTAGCATCCTTTTTAGACATTAAATACTTAATAGCGGAATAATCAGTATGTATGATACATTTGGTCCCAAGAAGATAAGGTCTAAATTTATCAAAGGCATATACTATTGCTAAGAGCTCTTTCTCAGTAGTAGTGTAATTTATTTGAGTTCCATTAAGAGTTTTGCTAGAATAATATATAACTTTGAAAATTTTCTCATATTATTGTCCCAATACAGCTCCAATTCCATAATCACTTGTATCACACATTAATTCAAAAGGTTTACTCCAATTAGGTGTAAGAATGACAGGTGTAGTGATTAATTTCTCTTTTAGAATGTTGAAAGCATTCAGACAATCTTCATTAAATTTAAACTTAGCTTCTTTTTCTAATAAATGACAAAGAGTTTTAGCAATCTTAGAAAAATACTTTATATATCTTCTATAAAATCCAACATGACCTAGAAAACTTCTCACATCAGTAACAGTAGTAGGGGGTTGAAGTTTAGCAATAATTTTCATTTTTGCCTGATCAACTTCCATCCCTTTTTATGAAATTTTATGTCCAAGTACAATTCCTTCTGTGACCATAAACTTACATTTTTCTCAGTTTAGAACCAAATTTGTTTCTTCACATCTTTTCAGAACTTTTATTATATTTTCAAAGCAAGACTCAAAAGAAGTTCCAAATACTGAAAAATCGTCCATAAATACTTCAATTCCTTTTTCAATTAGATCACAAAATATTGATATCATACATCTCTGAAAAGTTGCATGTGCATTACATAAACCGAAAGACATTCTTCTAAATGTTGTTTTCTCTTGGTCCTCAGGAGCAACCAGTAATTGATGATATCCAGAATATCTATCCAAAAAATAGAAATATGAGTGTCCAGCTAATTTATCCAGCATCTAATCCAAGAAAGGTAAAGGAAAATGATCATTTTCTAGTGGCATTCTTTAATTTTCAATAATCGATGCAAATTCGCCATCCAGTAACTTGTCTTGTAGGGATTAATTCATTTTTATCATTAACAGTGACAATTACTCCTCCTTTCATTGGAACACAATGAATAGAACTTACACATTGACTATCCAAAATAGGATAAATAATTCCAGCATCTAACCATTTTAAAATCTTTTTTTTAACAGCCTCTTTCATAATTGGATTCAATCTTCTTTGAGGTTCAATAGTAGGTTTACAAATTTCTTCCATTAAAATCCTATGCATACAGATTGAAGGACTTATTTCTCTTATATCTGCAATAGTCCAACTAAAAGCTTTCTTATAGTTCTTCAGAACTCCTATTAATTTTTCTTCTTGATCTTTGCTTAGTTCTGAAGATATAATCATAGGTAAAGTTAATGAATTTTCAAGAAATGCATACTTTAAATGTGCAGGTAACATTTTTAATTCCAGTTCAGGGGTTTTTTCAACTGAAGGTAAAAGTATATCATTTTTAGTCGTGTCTAAATTTCTCAATTATCATAAATATAATGAGTTTCTTCAAATAAATTTTTTTCATTCACTTCTTCAATTTCTTCAGTTAATAACTCATTATATAACATAGATTCATCATTTTTTTCTTCAGAAATGACTTTACATTTTTCTTGATAATGCTTTTCAATTATATAATCAATAATATCCATCCGATAGCATTTTTCTTTGTCAGGATACCTCATTGATTTCAAACATTAAATGTTATCTCTTGATCATTAACTGTCATTGTTAATTCTCCTTTTTACACATCAATCATAGCACGTCCGGTAGCTAGAAAAGGTCTCCCTAAAATAATAGGTATTTATTTATCTTCTTCCATATCTAATACAATGAAATCCACAGGAAAGATAAATTTATCCACTTTAACAAGGACATCCTCTATAACTCCTTTAGGATAAGTAATAGATCGATCAGCTAACTGAAGGGTTACAGTGGTGGGAGAAATCTCTCCTAAATCTAACCTTCGAAAGATAGAAAATGGCATGAGATTAATACTTGCTCATAAATCACATAAGGCTTTTCCACAAAATTTTTCTCTAATAGCACATGGTATAGTGAAACTTCCAGGATCTTTAAGTTTCTGAGGTTGTTTCTTTTGAATTATTGCACTACATTCTTCACTTAATGGAAAAGTTTCATAAGCCTCAAATTT
This sequence comes from Papilionanthe hookeriana x Papilionanthe teres, assembly GCA_022702705.1. Taxonomy (NCBI): domain Eukaryota; kingdom Viridiplantae; phylum Streptophyta; class Magnoliopsida; order Asparagales; family Orchidaceae; genus Papilionanthe; species Papilionanthe hookeriana x Papilionanthe teres. Next base: position 63,057,826 of record CM040428.1, on the reverse strand, counting down.
TCATTTCTTGCTTAAAATATCCTTCATAAATTTTGCGTAACTCAGCATTTGTTCCAAAGCTTCAGCAAAAGGAATGTTGATGGTAAGTTTCTTAAAAATCTCAAAGAACTTAGAAAATTAATGGTCAAACTTCTGTTGTTTTAGTCTTTGAGGAAAAGGTGGTGGTGGTCTTTCAACTTCCACTTCAATAGGAATTACAGTCTGATCTTTACTTGGAGAAAGAGTTTCTTTAGGTTTTTTAATCTCTTCAACCTCTCTCTCTTTTTCAATTTCATTCTGAATTTTCTCTTTTAATTCTTTTCCTCTTTTAAGTTGTACAACTTTTGCTTATTCATGGTCTTTTCCAATTTCTTTTGGATTAATTTTGACGTTGCTAGGAAGTGTTCCTTGAGGTATGTAATTGATTAAATTAGCAATTTGTCTCATCTGATTCTCAATATTTCGAATAGCAGTGTTTTGAAATTGTAACTGATTACCTAGTTGCAAGATCAATTCTTCTAATGATAACTTTTTCTGTTGATTGTTAAAACCAGGAGGATAAGTAGGTCTAAAGTTTGAACTTCCTTGATTGTTCCAATTCTCGGTTGGATTAACTTGATTATTACCCCATTGTTGATGTCCATTATTCCAATTAAAATTAGGGTGATTTTTCCAACCTAGATTATAATAATTCGAATAAGGGTTATTATTTTTACTAGCAATAGCTTGCAATGTCTCCATTGTTTGAGAATCATCAATATTTGTAGAATTGTATTTACTTACATGCGATACGTTAATAGCAAAATTATCCAATTTCTTAGATATTGCAACCACTTATGATGCTAAAATAGAAAATGCTTAATTATCTTGAATACTTGCCACTCTTTTAGGATTAACCCTTTCAGAAGGCCATTGAAAATTATTGTTAGCCATTTCTTTAATTAAGTTATAAGCTTCATCAAATGTCTTAGCCATTAAAGAACCTCCAGTAGCAGCATCTATAATAGATCTAAGTGATCCAGTAAGTCCCTTATAAAATGTTTGAATAATTAACCAATCTGGTAAAGCATGATGAGGACATTTCTTAATAGTTATTTAAATCTTTCCCATGTTTCACAAATTGTCTCTCCATTAAATTGACTAAATGAAGTAATATTATTTCTTAATTTAGTAGTTTTAGAAGGAGGAAAATATATAGCAAGGAATTTTTGTGCCATATCTACCTAAGTTTTAATAGAACCAGTTGCTAATGAGTTCAGCTACATCTTTGCTTTATCTTTTAAAGAAATAGGAAAGAGTCTAAGCCTAACAACATCATCAGAAACATTATTATATTTAAAGGTAGCACAAAATTTTAAGAAACTAGCAAGATGTAAGTTTGGATCCTCATTTGGTGTTCCTCCAAATTGATTATTTTGAACCATTTGAATAATAAAAGGTTTAAGCTCAAAAGAATTAGCATCTACAACAGGCATTTGAATACTAATATGAAGTTCATCAACTGTAGGGTTTGCATAATCCCTTAATGATTTATAAACATTTTTTTCATTAATTTATATTAGATTTTCATTATTTTTATGTAAGTTAGCCATTTTTTGATATTTTTGAATTTGTTTTTCTTTTCTAATTCTTTTAACAGTTTTTTCTAATTCAGAATCAAAAGGTAATAATCCTTCAGATCCAGAACTACGCATAAAAATCAAATAATAGGATTTGAAAATAAAATGAAATAAAATAAAATCTTTTTGGTATTTTTGTTTTTGTAAATATTTTTGTATTTTTTTAAAGAAATAAAAGTGTATATAAAATATTTTTAATTTGATAAATCTAAAAATTGTCTTTCACTTCCCCGACAACGGCGCCAAAAGCTTGACCTCGATGGTATCTCGGGTACCTCAACCCGTAACTATGCCTACAATTTATCTTTTATATTTCAAAGGGTAGTATGCAAAAATAAATATATAATTTTAGAAAATATTTTGCACACCAGAGGTATTACGCAAGTGTACGTATCGTATCCAGTAATACAGGGCTCTATTGGAGTCCTGGTTATCGATCCCACAGGGAAGATTAATTTTTAGAAATTAGTAGATTTTTCAAATTAAAAGTAATTATAATTTTTATTTCTTTTCAAAAATCAGATTTTAAGTTTTATGAAATTTCTACTAGATGCAAGTAAAGTAGCAATAAAGTAAAGGTTGATGCAAGTATAAATAAAACAACTTTCACCTTTTCAACTAATCCAAGATTTTTCAGAAAAAACTATCATTCATGGAGAACTTGAAATTATGGTATTGTGCCAAATAGAAGCATTCCTATTCTCTACCTTCGCTCGATAGTATAAAGAACATTGACTAATCTATAGATAGGTTCAAAATGTATTATTAGTAGAATGAGTTAATCTAGACTCACACTTCTAGATGTCCAAAGGGGCCTATGGTTGGCCCTACTAGTGACTCGTTCTCTTTATATAAACCAAATTATTAGAATTTAGTCTGTCACTCTAAAAACTAATTAATTCTACGCCCAATAAATAATATTTTCCTATTTGTTTGCACTTCACCTTGAATAACCCGCACATGGACTTCGATTACCCAAGGATTCATGTGATATCTACTAGTTAAGAACTCATCTCCAGATATGTCTCAAAATTTTTCAACAGATTTTAACAATTCAAATGGCCAGTTTAAAAATTAAGTTAAGATCAGGTATGAATATCATCACAATAATTTTTAAAATTAAGTTTAAGTTCTCCAACGAAATCAAATTATCTTTATTATCTTTTCATGGTTAAAAGGAGAAAGAAAAGTAACTACTCAGAACACATTGAATTCACACAACAAAACATATTTATAAAACTTTGAACCAAGTTACAAATACTTATATGAAATGTTCATTCAAGTGATCCTTTGACTCATACTGACTCCAATGCAAAGCACAAGACTTCAACAACACCAACTCTTACAAACTCTCACTTACTACTCAATGAATTGAGTAGTAACACTCAAAGTAACTAAAATAAACTAAAATAAACTCACTAAATACTTAAGAAGAATATTTGGTGGCTCTCTAGAACTATTTCTAGGCGCGGGAGAGCTATCCTTTCTGTAGAAATGTCTCTTATTTATAGAGCTTCGAAAATGACCAGGGGTTGCTTAATCCACCTCTTCAAAATTCATCCAAATTCAATGAATCTTCTAGAAAGTAACTGTGGCACCTCGGCGCCGGGATCTGGTACCTAAGCGCGCCGGACTCCGTGACCAGGTCTTCGCACCTCTTCACTTTGGATCATACCTCTTCGTGATTAAAACCGTTTTCCTGTGTCCAAATGCATTGTATCACATGTCCTATGTATCGGGAGTAACTTTCAGTCTTCTAGAAGGTTTGATAACCGCTTAACACCGTTAAAGTAACTGCCTAAAGTTGTCAAAAATCTTAGCTACTTCAGTATCGAATTCGCTCCTAGGTGCCAGATTCTGGCGCCTAGGCGCCAGACCTATAATTTTGGCAACTTTGCTTTTTAGCTCTATTTTTTCTCCTTTTTGCTCCTTTATCTTTCTTGAACTCTTTTTTTCATCACCTATATCCAAAAACATAAAAATATCTTTCATTAAAGAATAATATACTTAAAAATTGAATCATAAATAAGTCATAAAATAGGTACTTTTTAAGTGGATCAGTGTCACCACCGTTTCTCTAAAGTTCAAAGTTGATATGTGGGAGTAGATTTTGAAGCAATTATTTAAATACTAGTTGGAGAGGAGTCAAGAAAGCACTTTCCAGTCTACTACACTAGTTGCGTTCTGACACGCCTAAAAATATGATAATTTTTTATATACATTTTATGCTCATTTTTAATGATATTGCATTTCAATGGAAGGCTTTTTACATGTTTTTGGTTTCAGGAACAAGATATGAAATTTTGGAGAAAAAGAGCAAAAATGGAGCAAAACAGAGCAAGGAGCTGAATTCTCAACTGGGGCCTTGCTGTCAAACAGTTACAAAGGGCTTCTACAAGGTTGGTGCCTAGGTGCCACAGTTGGGTGCCTAGGTGCCAAATTCCATTTTAATTTTGTAGCAGTGATGTTTGACAAATTTTGAAGAGGCACTTGAAATGACTCTTGGGGATTTCATGAGTTATTATAAAAGGATTCATTAGATGCCATGAAAAGAGACTCTCTTCAAGGGGGGGGGCACATTTTTGTGGTGTGAGTGTGTGGCGTGTACCTCTCTCTTTAGTTTAGTTTGTTGCTGTGTGTAAGAAGAGTTTGGAGAATACTTCAAAGAAACATCAGGATTTGTATGGGGAGACGTTTGAGATAGGTATTTTGTACTTGTTTCTTTATTTTATGTTACTGTGTAAACATGAATTTTAATATAAATCATGTTTTATGTTGTTATTCCCATGAAGTCTGAGTAGTTTTCTTATCTTTCTCTTTGTAATGATAATTAATCTATACATGATTAGAATTGTTTAAGATTTCTCCTTTTCCATGCTTGAAATAATTTATTTCTTCGTACTTAATTTACATATTCAATCTGACCAATTGGTGTATTAGAACTTGTTGTGAGTCCATAAAGACTCGGGAGGGCTATGTATTCTGAAACTAGTAAGAATTACATTAATCTAGTGGGTGATAAGGTAGCCCATTAGTTAGTGCAAATAAAAGAAAGATAAGTTTTGATGGGTGTAAATTATTGATTCTAGGGTGACAGGTTAGAACCTTAACCAATTTGATCTAGAGTTTAGAACCTTATGACCGGTTAGTCCAAAAGAGATGTTACAGTGGGTAATCAGAAAGTGAGGGGCTAGAACCTACCCATCATTACTTGAGATTTTGGAACTTAACTCTAGGTTAGCCAATACACTTTATGCACTCGATAGAGGGTTGTTGACCTCACTTTTGTTGATGTCTAGTCTTTCCTCTTTAAAAGCCTAGGATCTAGCCATAGGACTTTCCTGTTGACTATCCTAGAAGACTAGTGACGGAACCTTACCCTCTTAGAAATTCTAAACACCTCTTTACTCTTCTTGGAGTTCCATATGTATGATTTTAACTTCTAGCACTTAGTAGGATGAAAACAACATGGGGGAGCTCAAGAGGAGTTCCACATGTATGGTTTTGACTCTTGCACTTAGTAGGATGAAACCAATATGAGGGAGCTCAAGAGGGGTTCCCCATAGGACTGTCAGGCCTTAAGGTTAGTCCTGGGTGGTTTGGCCTTGGTCTCACAGACGCACACGTAAAACCATCACTATCACACTTGACATTTCTCCCCGCTCTTTTGAAAACTCAAGTGAGTGATCTCGATGCTCCTGGCCTTTAGCTGGGGTGGTCAGGACTAACACATTAAGGATCCAAAATGGGCTTTCCCATTGGTTTCATGGCTCAAAAGTGGTAATTTCATGGTTAACATGTCTAATTGATACCAATTCCACCAAAATCCACCAATTTTGGCCTCCTACCCCCAAAATTCTCCAAAATTACCAAAATTCCCCTGAAACCCTAATTTTCCCAAAATTGCCCAAATTATCAAATTCTCTCAATTTCATATAAAAGACCTCAAATTGTCCGAAATGTCTCAATTTACTAAAAATTCCCAAAATACCCCTATACCACCCAACATTACTAAAATGCCCATGAAACCCTAATTTTCCTAAAATTGCCTAAATTCTCTCCAAAAACCATTTAAAACTACACCAAACCACCCAAATTGTCCAAAATAACTCAATTTTCTCAAAATTCCCAAAATACCCCTATACCACCCAAAATTACCAAATAATGCCCCTCAGATCCCAAAAATCCCCAAAACTCCAAGTTCACTCTAAATGTCCTCCAAATTAATTTGAACCACCCAATGTCTCGAATTGTGCCCAAATGCACAAGAAATTGGCCAGAATTCCTAAATTGCCCTTAAATGCCCAAAGTCCCAAAATCACCCCCAATTTCCACCAATTTGATTTTAAACTCCCATAATTTCAAATCTATACCAATATTCGTCATGTCTAGGCCTAATTGTAACCAAGTGAAAGCCCAATTAACCCAAATTCAAACCCAAATTCTAAGGCCAAGTTAAATACCCCAAAATTGACCCCCCCTAAGCTAAAATTCCAATAAATTCAGCCTTACAATCAATCTAATTCCATGAAATTTGTTTCCTAAACTCCTCATATCATTTTCCTAAACCAATTTAAACCCTCAATTGGTTTAGATCCAAGCTCAATACAAGCCCAAACCAAGCCCAAATCTAAACCTAAGCTTGAACCCCCATTTTGTACTTAATCTCAAATCCACCTTAAATCTTTCAAATTGATCCAAGTCTTAACGATTTCTGCCATGCTTAAGCACACTTGGATGCTAATCACATCACCTAATAACCCAATTTTGAGCCATTGACTAATGCTCCCCTAAATCAGGCAAACTCATCCCCTAAATATCGTTAACTCTCTAATCCATGCAACCAACCTTCCCTAGCCCAACGCTTATCACAATTATAATGCCCTAGGCTCCTTGAGCCAGCTAGCCACCTCCCGTGGCCTGATCGGCCCAGTGGCTGGAAAACCCAAAACTGAGAAGGCTCCCCCATGGATCAAACCAAAATTACACCCATCCCTTGTGGCAATCTCCAATTGGTCAATCACGTCGCTCAACCCTCCATCTAGGCAGCACATTTCAACCTTGGCTTGCCCTGTTGGCCACCATTGCCATGACTTTAAATTAAGCACCCTTCATGGCTAAAAGATGAGAGCATCCAATTCCTCGGGGAGAATCTTCCAAAGTCTCTCCAGAACTTCTGTCAACCTCCCTGAGTTCAGCTCCACTGTCCCCAGCCATCCATTCCCACTGTCTGAGCTTAATTTAATCTTTGAAATCCAGGGCATCTTTTGGCCATCTCTACAAACTCCATAAAAATCCCAAATTGATTAACCCGCAAGCTTCTCCAGAGCCTACGAGGAAGTTCCCATTTAAATTGGCCCTTCTCGAGCCCTGTGCACCAGACTTCAATCAAGACCGCACCACCCATTGATCGAACTCGTACATAAGCCCTATACCATAGGAGGGTGACGCTTCGAGGACATTTGCGAGACTCCAAATAAGCTTCTGTAACCACCCAATCAAGTGTACACCTCTTGGACGAAGGTATGGATCAAAATCTTTAATTTTTCTCTCGGTTTGAACCTATGTGAAGTGAAATCATTTTTCATGCGCATGTAACCGTATAGATAGGTTCGTCTCACTTAGATGAATGTGCAGGAGCAAACCCCATGCGATTTAGTTAAGGATTGAGCGAGATATTAGGTTAGAAAACGGACGGTTCTGGGGTTAGGGAGATTGGGGACGATGACCAGGAGCCATTGGATCGCGCGTGTATCGGTTGGATAATTCATATCGTGCTTGACGAAGGGATGGAACGCGAAAAGCTGGCCGAGTCAGCAACTGAAGTGGATGGCGGTGTCAAATCGGAGTGCGGTACGTGGCCTTTCGACTAGTACGAGGAATGACGTGGATAAGTAGGAAAATCAGGATATTTTTTATTTAATTAATTTCAAAAAATTCAATGAAATATAACTTGGTGTAGAAAAATCATAAAAATAAGATAGAAAGACCTCCGCGCTCAGTGAACAAAAGAAAATAATTAGACTAAAAATAAAAAATATTTTCTTTATCTATATATATATATATATATATATATATATATATATTAAATAAATTAAATACTCTAAAACTTGTTTAAATTATAAATAATTAAACATTAGTCAAAAAATGTGAAATTTGGAAGGTTTATCCCTCACATGACTAGGGTTGTTCTCTAGTTTTTCGAAAGTTAGAGAGCACCTATAACTTGGAAACCATAATTTTTAATGCAAATTACAATTTTCTGTTTAATATAATTATAAAAAATAAAATATAAGTCACAAAATCATGTAAGTGGTTTTGGTAAGTTCACTGTAGTAAAAAGAACTTAGGAAAAACAAAAATCAAGTTTCAAAAATTTAAATCATATTTTTCTATTTAAAAGTTAAGAAAATTATTAAAAATTAGAAAAATACAAAATAATTAAAAAAATTACCAAATTCGGCCAAAATGAAGCTAATCATCTCAGAAGGCTCTTGTAAAAAATTCAAAGTCATAAAAAATTATTTTTGGTATAAAAATGAATTGTCTAATAAAATATAATTTTTTTGCTTTAAAAAATTATATAAACTAAAAGAAAATTAAGAAAATTATAAAAAGTGGTTTGAGCATTCCTTGTGACTAGGGACACATAAAAAAAATAAAATTGAGGTTAAAATAAATATTTTATTTTTGAGCTATTATTCAATTTTAGAATTATTAAAAATAAAACGAATGTCAGAAAAATAAAAAATAAATTTCTCTGAATTCCTTGAGGTCAAAGAGACTTATAAAAAATATAAAAATGAGTGTTTGAAACAAGATGTATTTTCTATTAATTTGTTCATATAATTCAAAATTCATAAAAATTGTTCTTAGAGGTCCTCTGACCTAGGTGAACCTCCAACAATTTCCTCAGAGGTTGTAAGTTTATTTTAGTTGGTTATTTTAATTATCCTTGACATTTCCTATTTTTGGACTAAAAATAGTTATATAAATTAAATTAAAATCACAAGAACCACAATTTCTCCTCTAATGTTGTGATTGACTCATGAACATGGTGACAACAAGATCCTAAATTCACTTAAATTTAACTTAATAGACTACAGGATAGGGACCCTAAATGACAAGACTGTAACTCTGGGAATTCCCTACCCTAATCAAATTCAGGCTAAAACAAAAGGGGAAATGGGTATATGATTAACTCTTTTAGGTGATTGAAATCTAAGGGATTAAATGGTAGAAACTAACTCATGTCGCTTTTCTATAAAGAGTAGAGTAATAATGTACTGAATCACTGAACTTAAAGTACAATTAATGCTGGATAATCTTGAGATGAAGGGATTATGTTAGGAAGATTTTAATCCACTAATTTAGAGCCTCAATCTAATGGTTAAGTAGTGATAGAGCCTTTTAATAAGGATCAAATTCTCATAAGATTTTCTTTTAAATTTTTAAATCCAATCACACATGTTAAGGGCTTTGTAGCGAACTAGGTTGGATTCTTAATCATATAATGAGGTTTAGACAATTTCAACACAAGTATAACATCCATAAAACACTATGAGCCTAACCTCCCATAGTAAGGGTAGGTATTCCCTTGATAGCATGGTGCGCCCTTCAAGGAAACCTATCCATATAACTTTAAGTGAAACATTGAGTGAATGTCTGATTGTCCCGCTCATGGGATGATTAAAACATTGAGGTGTTCAGTGAGCGTAGGCTTAAAACATTATAACCTAAATCTTAATTGGGGATGATTAATTCAACAGATTAATAAGCCTAAATGAACTTGAAGTGTTCTAGAGGACTATAAAAGATGTTCAGGGTCATGCCCTAAACACTTTTATAATCTTCTAGACATTTTGTAGGACATTTGAACTTGTTACTCTTTCTTGAAAAAAACATCCAACATCAGGGATCTAAAAAGTTATGCCTCGGGACCTGTTAATTCACCCAAATGAATAAAAATTCCCAGAAACTAATTATCCTACAGTTATGACTAAGTGCTCAATGATTTAAGTCTTCTCTAAGGTATTTAAATCATTGTGGGCAAATGAGAATATTATTTTGAGCCACATATGGATCATCAGACTGGTGTAAGTTTGAGTTCTGGGTGGCTAAAGAAATGACAATATTGTTAATGTGTGTTAAATGAGGGATACGAAGTGGGATTTTTAGAATAGTATTTTCTACCTCAAGGACCTTCAATATGGGGAGAGGACAAGGACCGATGGTACTATTCGCCGACTCTTGGTGGGATTATTACTCCCGACACTGTTAGGTTGCCAGTAGTCCTAACCTGATTATAGTAAATAGCATGTGGACTACACTACTTTACGAAATATTTTAAAAAATAAAATAAATCTTCTTTTGTTTGTTAAAGTGAACTCTACACGAAAATTTATACAACTTTTGCATTAAAAATTATGGATTTTGATGAAAAATCATAAAGGTCCACGGTTAGTCCCTTGGATCGATGTTAAGGATTGCCCTCGTAGGTTCTCGAGTTGGTAGCTCTTAGTCAGGGTTGGGAAGCACACAGTCTAGCTCTGAGCCCCATCTTTACATATACCTAGTACTGAAGGAGGATTGACCAAATATTTTCCTATTTTTGTTGGTTTACCTCAGGGATCAACTTTAAGCCCATATATTTTTGCTTTAGTTATGGATGGTCTTACTGGACATCTACAAGAGGATGTACCTTGTTGTATGTTTTTTTACCGATGATATCCTTCTCGTGGATAAGATGAGAGAAGAAGCCCAAGAACAACTTGAATTATGGAGGTCTACATTGGATCCTAAAGGCCTTCGTTTGAGTAAAACTAGAACTAAATACATGGAATGCAATTTTAGTAATAGTATCTCTAGTGACATATGTGTAACTTTGGGTGATCAAATTATTAAAAGGTGTGATCGATTTAGATATTACTGGTCTATTGTTCAAAGAGATGGTGATATAGATGGGGATGTTAATAGTAGAATTCAAGTTGGTTGAAATGGAGCAATGCTTCGGGTCTATTGTGTGATAGAGAAGTACCACTTAGACTGAAAGAAAAATTTAATAAGATGGTGGTGAGACCTGCTATGCTTTATGGTGCTCAATGTTGGCCTTTAAAAGAGAAGCATAATACTAAGTTAAGTGTTGTCGAGATGAGAATGATTAGGTAGATGAGTAGCTTTACACTTAGAGACAAAATGTGAAATGAATATACCCGTGATAGGGTTGGTGTAGCTCCAGTGATGGATAAAATTAGAGGGAGTCGCCTTAGATGGTTTGGTCACATTAAACGTTGACCATCTGATGATCCAATTAAGAGAGTATATGTTTTAGATTCAACTTATGTTAAAAAAGGAAGAGGTAGACCTAGGAAGACTTGGGCTTATTGCATAAAAAATGATCTTAATTTATTAGAATTAAATGAAAATATGACACCAAATATGACACAATGGAGAAAAAGGATTCATGTAGCCGACCCCACTTAGTGTGATTAAGGCTTTTTTGTGGTTGTTTATATAATATTTAGAATGTTTACCATAAATATATGCATCATACATATAATAAGAATAAAATTTTATTTTAGGCAAGTTATCAATTAACTATAATTTTGCAACTTTGTCTAAAGAATGCATGTTAATATAATATAATCTTATGTGTCATAACTAAACATCATCAAAAGTTCATTTAAGATAAAATAAATTTAAAATTGTATTATGTGTATGTTCTGAATATATTAAATAAATATTTTCAATATTTATGCTCTACCAATAACTTTGTCACCTCCTTTTTCTCTATTGTGTTTGCTAAATCATAGTCATATATCACTATTTATCTATTCAAAATAATCCTTACAATGTATTTTTAGTCTATATTAATGACATCATTCTCATAAGCAGTGATGATAGCCTTCTGTTGTAGTCACACTTAAGCTTGCTTCATAATCTCACAAAGTCTCTTATTTTCTTGGTGTTGAAGTCATTTTCTCTTCTCAAGGTCTTCTTCTTTCTAAACACAAATATATTCAAGATATTTTGGAAAAGACTCACATTACAAATACAAATAACATCACTACACTTATGACCCCTAACCACATGCCAACCATCTTTGATGACACTGCTCTCATTAATACATCTAATATTGTTATCTTGTTGGTAGTATTTAATATTTTTCTTTCATTTGAGCAGACAATGCTTTTGTAGTTAAAAAACTTTCTTAATTAATGCATCAACCAACAACTGTGCAATGGAGTCTTGTCAAACGTATTATTTGTCACCTTTGAGCCATTATCAATCATGGGTTATTTCTTTGCTACCACTTCCCACTTTATGTGGCATCTCTGATGCTGATTGGGGAGGGAACATTGTTGGCCGGATAGGGAAGATTGCTAATCACACCTCCACAGATATTTACGTTATTTTTCTTGGTCATAATGCTATCTCATGGAGCTTCAAGAAACAACATACAGTTGCTCGACTCTCCACAAAAAATGAATATTGTGTCATTATTTCTTTCACAGTCGAGCTCACTTAGTTTCAATCACTTTTTCATGAACTCTCCATTAAATTTCTAACTACAGCAGCTATTTACTCTGACATTAACGATGTCACTTATGTGACAATCCAATTTTTCATTCTAGAATGAAACATATTTTCATCGATTATCATGTCATTCGGGAAAACATTAAAATAGAGACATTCGTATCTATCATGTATCTTTGATGATCAGTCCTCTCACTCACCATCTTCTTAGTAAACTTCATGTTAAAGTTGGTGTCCTCTCTCACAACTCAATCTTGAGAGGGCAAATTAAAGGAATAGTATAAACATATTTTATTGTATTATATATATATTTTTTCATTTTTATCTCATTCTATGTATTACATTCTTTTTCTATAATAATCATATCTATAAATACTGTATAAACTCAATAATGTAAATTAACTTCTCCCTTAAATTGTTTGTCCCTTTAATACCCACCTCATTAAAACTAAGTTAGCCTCTATTATTTACTTAATTTGATTTATTTAGCCTTGAAAATATAAATTTTTATGACCATTTTATATGACTTTATATATGGTTCATTGATCCTACTTTGCTATATCTCTCTCCCTATCTCTGCCAATAAATTATTCATTTTTTCTTTCAATAATAATTTTATTTAGAACTATTTTGATTGTAAATTTTATAAAATAAATAAACGGGTTGTTTGGAAAAGAATTGAAGTCTAGATTTAAACAGAATTTGACTTAAATCCTACCAAATAGTGAAAAACTCCATTTTAAATTATCAGATTTAGTGGATCAAGATTCCACCAATTCTGAACGTAAATCCCAAATTTAATAAATTCGCTGCTAAATCCGCCGCAAGAACACAGGACGGGGAGCTAAAGTTGCTTCGTGGAGGCTATCTTTCAATCCTCGGTAGACGAAGGGAAAAGTTTAGTGTAGCTTTGATGAAATTCGGAGCAGAGCTGATCTGACCGTCAAGCTCTCTTACTTGGTGCCCCACTTTTGGCAATCAAATATGTGTTGAGGAAGGACAGCTTCTTAAGGTAACGAAATGTTTTGTTCAAATATAAAATCTATTTGTCAGTTTTTGTGTGAATTTGAGTGTGTTTGGGGCCGTTTGTGTTTATCCAAATAAATCACTTATTTAGAGTCGCGGACGGTGGGATTCGACCTGCGTTATGTGTTTAGTGTAAAAAATAAACTGTGCTTTAGGATAAACTGTGTTTTTAAAACGCCCTCGTAGCTGATAAGCTGCCCCAAATATAGTAGAAAACGAACACTGAAACGGCTGAAGAAGTGTCTTAATTAATGTTAGGGGTGTAAACGAGCCGAACACGAGCTGTCGTTTATATTTCAAGCTCAAAAAGTGTGTTCGTGTTCGACTCGTTTATATTTTGAGCTCAAAAAGTGTGTTCGTGTTCGACCCGTTTATTTAGCAAGCCGAACACGAGCCGTTCACTAACAAACAGTTGTTTTGACAACCCTAATCACGTACTCATAAGATGTTAAAGATTGTGGCAAGATTTAAAAATTATTGTTTATATTAAAACATCTTTTGAATCTAATTTAATAATTTTTATTCCACGTTCTTAATTAGTACTTTTAATTGATTATAAATCATTGTAGCTTTGTAGTCAATTAAATTTGTTAAAAATACTACTCATCAGAAAAATATTTCGAGCCAAAACGAGCCGAACACGAACGAACAAATCTTTGTTCGTATTCGGCTCGTTAACTTAGCTAATGAGCCGAACACAAATTTCTTAACCAGCCGAACACGAATTGCTCGTGAACAACGTGCCGTCATGACAGTCCTAATTAATGTTTAGTAAAAATATTATATTTTATTAATTACAAATAAATTCTATTGATTAATGGACTATAAATCACTCATATATATACACACACATCCAAACGCTTTAATATTCTTCGCTTTACTTTCAATAAATAATTTATATTTTCATAAAATTTTAATTAAACTTTAATGTAATTCAAAAATAATAAATTGATTATTTCCGCCTAAATATAAGCCGTTTTGTAGAAATGTGGACTGCAGAATTTAAACTGCGTTCGTAGAAAACTAACTACATTTTTAGATAAACATCTCAAACGCAGTTTCCAAACGGTGAACCAGCGTCTTCAAAACACTGCTATCTAAATAGAGCTTAAATCTCAAAATAAATAACAAAATAATCTTACATAGTTTAATCGTATTTAATATCTTGCTTGCTAAAGTGCTGTAGAATTTAAATATGTTAGAATTTATTAAATCCGAATGCATAGAATTTTTTAATTCCTACATTTTGAATTAAGTAGCGCCATGAGAAAGAAAATAATTATCCTACATTTTGACTTTAATTCAATTTAGGACATCCTACAGCAAGACCTTTTTTTTTCCCCCGTTGCTATTGATTCCAACTTTTTTCTTTTCCGAAATAATGATCCAACCTTCCATCATCCTCCCATCAGACGATTGGGATCATTGATGCTTAGCGAAGGTCAACCAAAAAATCCCTCCCAAAATCTTTCCTTCCCCGATTGATTTGCTTCCCTCCATTAATGCGGTGTTTGCCATCTCATGCTTCGGTTTTTGCAACAAGGTCTCTTCTTCTCCCTCGCTCCTCTCTTCTTCCCTGTCGCAGGAAATGAGGAGAACCACTTCTGTTCCCAAACCTTAACTCTGCTTTATCCCCTGAAATCAAATATTCAACCAGCTTCGCTCTTTTCTTTACTCCAGTCTTCTGCTCTGCTTTTACTGCGTTTATTTACAGCCATTTTCTACTTAGGAGCAGAAATGGATTCCCATTCAGCCATGCCGGGTTGGCTGGAGAAGTTGCTTGGGGAAAAGTTCTTCAGTCCGTGCGCACAACACGAGGGCGTCAAGAAGAACGAGAAGAACATCCTATGCCTCGATTGCTGCTTTGGTTTCTGCCCCCATTGCATACTCCCCCACTGCTCCCACCGAATGCTCCAGGTCTGACCGATGAAAAACATCCTTTATTCTTTCTCTTCCTTAACATGCTCTGAAATCCTACAATTATTCTGTAATTATCTGTAAAAGATTAGAAGATACGTGTACCACGACGTCGTCCGGGTGGAGGATTTGGAGAAGCTCATCGATATGTCGTTGGTTCAGGTAAAGCAAAGAACTTTAACTTCGACGGAGTAGAAAAGAAGGAATTTTGAATTGGCGAATTTGTTTCTTTCGTGGTTTTCAGTCCTACACGACGAACAGTTCAAAGGTGGCGTTTTTGAAACACAGGGCGCAGAGTCGTCCCTTCCGTAGCTCCCGCAATGGCTGCCGCTCGTGCGACCGACCACTACAAGAGAGTTTTTTCTATTGTTCTCTATCCTGCAAGGTAATGCGAATGAATATGAGAAAGATGGTTTCTTTTCAATCTAATTCTTCTTCTTGCCTGCTCAGGTGAAGCAATTGATGATGAGTGAAGGTGAGCTCTCCAGACACCTTCGTAAGTGCGAGTATCTTCCGCTTTCGATCGACGATGAGGGGCATCTCACGCCGGACTCTATTCTAGAGTCGCCCGGTTGCGATTCCTCTGGTTCTATGGGAAGCGGGGGTGCAAAAGACTCCAATGGGGACGGCGGTGGAGGTCCCCTTTGCGGTTTGGGGAGTGAATCCTCTGTTCGACGGAGTCGAAGTTACGCAGGCGTGTACTTTGGGAGTGTGCTGGAACCGGCCGGCTCGCTGCGCAAGAGGTGGAGGAAGATGCAGCGTCCAAGCCGGTCTCCTCTATTTTGATCTGTGGTCCGAGATTGTTGGCCCGTAGGGTTTCTGCACATTGAGAAGTTATTTTTAACTGAAAATATTTTCAAATTGTGCCGCTAAATTGAGGGGACTTTTTGTCAATTGCAAAGAAAAAAAAAATGATTTTTTTGAATGTAAGAAGCTTTATGCTACAGAAATAGTAAACGGCTCAGTCTTTCAGGCTTGGATTGTACAGCTTTAATTGAAATGGTTGGGGCATTTACATGCATATAACCCCCAATTTACTTATCTCACACTTGAATCACATTAAGTAAAATAATTTTTTATTTTTGAAAAATCAAACTGAGACTTTCTAGTAGCAATCTTAGATAATCAAGTATGATGGGAAAATGCAGCTTTTAGCTGTAGATTTTTGAGAACGAAAGCAAAAACAAGTTTTATCAAATAGAAAAATTTTGGTGCGACAGTATATTGCTGCTAAAACACAATCTAAGAGGAACAAAATAATACTCAAGCAAGCAAGCTTCATGATAAATCATGAGTGAACAGATAAATAACTTTCAATCTCTTTGTTCATTTGAATTGCATGACGTTGTTGACAAGTTCGGCAATGGTTTGCATGTTTAAACAGTTCTTTAATCATTGAAAAATTCTTTCCGTAGTTCTCATAAAATCATAAGGGGCTTTTACATACATGGCACATAATTCTTTTGTATTTATATCTCACAATTAAATTTTTCATATTTAAACATATAGTTACATACATATGAAAGATTAGATGTGAAATGTAAATGCATAAGAAATGTGTGCCCTGTATGTAATTATCCTATATAAGTAATGTGGGATTCAGTTTTTCTCCTTATCATCATATCGCAGATCACTCCCAATCACTAAAATTACAAATATATACAAGGATCAACATTTATAGTTTATGAAAATTTCAACCAAAACATCATTCACATTTTTAGTAGGAGAATTTCCTATAAGAAATATCATGCATAGAAAAAGTATGTGAATTTTGATGTACTTCTGTTACCTGAAATGCACTTTACCGTAGGAATTAAGTGGTATGTATCTAAATGTTCCAATATGTAAAAGTTTGATTGACTTTAAAGTAGTTTTTTGGAATAACAACCACCCTTGATGCATGTCTAAGATGCTAGATGAACTATGGAATCCCCATGTTAATTGGAGAGAACCTGAATCTATATATTTATATTTTTCCAGTTGATTGAAGTTGATGCGTCCCTATTTACACATTTTTTTCTTCTCTTATGCAGGTTTTGTTTGATTTGATTTGAAGACTTATTTAATAGTGTTATGAAAAATGATGACAATAAAGCAAAAAATAAAACGAGAAAAAATTGCGCGCAAAAAAATAAACACCAGAGCGACACACAGACTTACGTGGTTCGACAAATTTGCTTACATCCACGGGAGATAGGTTAGAGGTAGGTGGGATATGGTAGGTGAGCAGTAGGTAGGAAAGTAGGTGAGTGGTATGTGAAATTCTTAATTAGAAATCTAATTAATGTTTACTGGGTCTCAACATTACCTAACAATTCACCTACTGATTGCATCATCTACAAACTGTACCGACCTTTTCCTCAAACACGATATCATCCACTTTTGCAACTCGAAGCTCTTATCTTCATGCCAGAAGACTAGCTGAAGTCGAGCACAACTTCAACTTCTCACGAGTAACACCCTCAGTTGACATATCACCGTCAACGTAGTCCTATACCACCAAGCTCTTTCCTGGGTTACTCTTGTATCTGCTTACAACTCCCACTGCATGAGCACTATCCTGCCCCTGCTAAAAGCTCTTTTCAACAGGTCCAACCTTGTACCTCTTACTGCCACCAAGCGCAGTATTCACCCTGTACATCCACTTGTTGTGCATTGCCTTCTTTCTTAGTGGAAGTTCTGCCTACTCCCAAATCTGATTCCCTGACAGAGAATCCGTCTCCTCTTTCTTGGTCAGCCTCCACTTGCTCTAATTCTCATCTTGCAATATTTCTTCATAGCTCTGACCATTTGTCTGTACAAGGTCCAGTTTTCCTGCTTTTGGCACTCTGCCACTTTCCAAGAAATTGACATTCTTCTGCTTCCCCATAATGCACCTCTGACTCATGTGTCCAAACCTATAATGCCGCAGATCTCTCGTGTTCTCTGCAACCTGAGATAGTACTAATGCTCCTTTGGTAACTGATACACCTAAAATAGCTAGTGTTTTTATGCACATTTTATACATATTTTTTATGATATTGCACTTTAATGGAAGATATTTTCATATTTTTCTTGCAGGTATGATTAAAATAAGTGATTATGATAACAGAGTAAAAAAAGACCAAATTTGGAGCAAAAATGAAAGGTGTGCAAAATTAGCATCTGGTGCCTCAGTGCCGATGGCTGGTGCATAGGCGCGGCAGTTAAAAGTGGCGAATTAAATCAAATTTGGCCTCATTTTCAAGGGATGTTTGAAGCAAATTTTAGTTTAAACTTTCTTAACTTCTTTTGGGTGGCAAATTCGAATGAAGAGATGCATCTTTTCGCATATACATTGAATCTGGACATGATTTGAAAAGACACCAAAATACATTTTGAAAGATTATTAAAATGAAGACTTAAGATCAGAAAAAGAGAAGAGTTTTAAAAGGAAGTTTTGGCGGGAGAAGTTGAGAAAAGCTTGAAGTGGTTGAAGGGAAAGAGAATAAAAGAGAGCATTCTTCTCGTCATATTTTCTTTACTTTTCCACTTTATTTTATCATAGTTTGTATTAGAATTTAGGAGAGTCAATCCTTAGAGTTGGGCACCAACCTCTAAGGAGTTATCTAGTGGAAAGCAAATGTTTCAGAGGAACTTCAAGTGTCTTGTGGAGAGGATTTTCAGATAAGTTTTATCTTTATTTTAAAATTTGGTTTTAAAGTAAGACTTGTTGTGTTTCACTATGATTTCTACTTTTAAATCAAGTTGTGATTGTGTTTTCTACATGAGTTCTGTGTAATTTTCTTTATCTTTCTCCTTTCAAATGAGGAAGTAATTAAATTATGGAAGGAAGTTGTGTAAAATATAAGTGTTTAATGCTGGAAGAAGTTGTGATGATTCCACTACCTTGCACTTCATTTACTTCTTGATTTGACCAATTAAGATGTTAAAATTTGTTGTGAGAACATGTAAGAACCAATGTGGTATTGTTTCAATCAACAATTGGAGAGACTCACATGAAATTGTATGGGTGAGAATTGTAGTGCATATAGTTGAGTGCAAATAAAAAGGGAGAAATGCTTTTGATTGGGTGTAGAATTAGAGGACTTTAGAGTGACAGACTAAAGCCCCCAATTTAGTTTGATGTTTTAAATTTTATTATGAGATATTAGCCTCCAGGTGGAGGGAGAAGAGGGAACTCTAGAGTGAGAACTAGTATCTTTCCTGCCTAACCCATCTACAAAATTTCAGAACTTTAAATTAACCTATGTTCTTTATAGAACTAAGTAAGGGTAAAGAATATAACTGCTCCTATTTGGCACAACACATTTAGATACTTCCACAACGAAATTCCATAATTATTACTGATTCATTGAAAAAGAAAAAGGATATTTTATTTTCATTTGCTTTCATATCATTTAAGAGTTGTTAATTTTAGTTTCTTACTTTACTTTTTCTAAAAAAATAACAAAAAGAATTCAAACTTTTTAATTATAAAACATAACTTGCAAAAACATTTTGAAAAGTAAAAAGTTGTTTTTCTGTTTTCTTTAAATTTTTAGATATTTCTTTGTGGGTTCGATATCTCGGGGCTTAATAAAAAAATCTTATATTACTTGATAAACGATACGTATACTTGCGTAGAATCTCGTATTATAAAATAATTAAAGTTGATTTCTTATTTTCTTCGGAATCAAGTTTTTGGCATCGTTGCAAAGAAAGAGATATTATCATTGAGAAGAAATATAAAGTGTAAAACGTAAGCATAAATATTCGGGGATCAGTAACCTTCCAGGTGCTATCTATGAACACTACCGAATGACCACCCTCATTGACATGACCAACAGAGATGAGGGTTTTCTCCAACTCAGGAACG
This sequence comes from Papilionanthe hookeriana x Papilionanthe teres, assembly GCA_022702705.1. NCBI lineage: Eukaryota > Viridiplantae > Streptophyta > Magnoliopsida > Asparagales > Orchidaceae > Papilionanthe > Papilionanthe hookeriana x Papilionanthe teres. The sequence goes on along the minus strand of CM040428.1, from coordinate 63,037,912 downwards.
TGTCTGAAATTTTGCAAAGTCCATTTGCTCTTGTTAGGGAGTGCAATATCAACGTCTCTCATCCCCATCACATACAGAGCTTTTCCATCAGCCAGATATACCTTCCCAAAGTCAACTGCAACATAGTTTCGCACCAACTCCCAGTGGGAAGGTGTATGGAAGGAAGCCCCTGAATCTAGTATCTAATCATCAACAGAACTTTCAACTGCCAGTAATAGCGCATCCTATATTTCTTCAGTTACAACATTAGCGCCATCATTTTCCTTCTTCATAGGATTTATGCAGTTCCTTTTTATGCGGTCAGCTTTGCCACAATTTCAGCAGGTTGCCTGCTGACCAGACTTTGATTTTGATCTTCCTCTGTTTGAGTTCTTGTCATGTGATCTCCCTCTGGAATTAACAATCAGTTTCGAACTAGAATCCAAGGACTCGCCAGAATATTTCCTGTGCAGCTCTTCAGTCAAAATCAAATCACGAATATCATCATATTTCAGTTTTGATTTATCTGCAGAACTGCTAACTGTCATCCTCATGGCTTCTTAGCTATTTGGCAATGAAGCCAACAATATCAGCGTACGTATCTCATTACCAAAATTAATTTCAACATACGACAATTGATTTGTGATAGTGTTGAAATCATTCAAGTGTTGAGCAACATACACACCTTACGCCAGTTTCAAGTTGAATAACTTTTTCATCAAGTGCACCTTATTATTTGCCGATGGCTTTTCATACATACCTGATAAAGCTACCATGAGATCTGCAGTAGTCTTTTCTTTGATGACGTTGTGAGAAACCGATCTCGACAGGGTTAATCATATAACCCCCAGAACCTGTCGATCCAACAGATTCCATTCCACCTCGTCCATCTTTTTTGGTCGCTTTCCCAGTAACAGAAGATGAAGTTTCTTCCTATAGAGTTAGTCCTCTATCTGTATTCTCCAGTAACCAAAATCCGTGTCATTGAATTTCTCGACCCCCGATGTCATCACTTCTTCACTGCCCATCGCTTTTATTTCAGCCTCGACCCACAGCTCTGATACTAGTTGTTGTGAACAACGACGACAATAAAATGAAAAATGGAACGAGAAAAATTGCGCGCAGAAAAACAAACACCAGAGCGACACACAAATTTACGTGGTTAAGCAAATTTGCCTACATTCATGGAGCTATAAAGGATTTTACTTATTTGAGAAATTACACTGTCGAGCGCCTCGACGTTTACAAGAAAATCTCTATTTTATTTTCTCCCTTCCTCTTTCTCTCTTCATCACTTTCTCTCTTAAAGAACTTAGCTTGGCCCTTGGTTGACATGGCTTTCTCTAAGCCAAAAGTGGCTATTTATAAAAACCAAGAGAGTGGTAGGTGGGAGGTAGGTGAGCGGTAGGTGGGATGTGGTAGGTGGGATGTGGGTGGGAAGGTAGGTGAGCGGTAGATGAGATTCTTAATTAGGAATCTAATTAATGTGGATTGGGTCTCCACATTACCTAACAAATGACAGAGCTTAAAGAGTGTTCATCCATCACATTCAAATACGGTGGATGTTGGAAGCAAGTTAAGAATCAGAAAAGAAAAAAAAAATTAAAGTGGCATGCAAAAAATTATTAAGTTAAAAAAAACATTATGAACTTAATAGTGTTGAATGAAAAAACTAAGATGATTTGTTATTGACTTAGAGAACATGAATTTGAGTTACATTATAACAAATGTTGGACATCACTTAATGATTATAGCCATATAATCAACAATGTTGAAGTTGTGGACATGGTTGGTCACTCTAGTGGATGTGGCTGAGTTGGGATAGTAGTCACCACTCAGACCAGTAGAGAATCTATTATGTGTTCACAAGATCCATTGGTGCATGTTGTTGATAACATGATGAGGAGCTGTCATGCACTTTGTGACTCTATTATGATCAAAATATTGAAAGAGAAGTTTATAATGAGGGATATCTACTTGGGTTAAATGGCGGTAAAAATGATTTGAGAGTTGGCTCACCATTTTATGACTCAAAATTTCAAATAATTTATTTGAACTGCTACAATTAAGAATAATTTTGCGCTAAAAATTATAGCTAGCAGTAGATCTAGTATTGTTTTTGTGTTCTCACATCAATGAAGCCATCGGGGAGTCGAGCTATTTTACATGTAATGGTCGATTCTTTGAGTTGAGGAAATTAGAACAAGGCAGTAATGTCTGGAGATGAAATATCTGGAGATAGACATGCAATAACTTCTCGGGTTGCAAATCAGATAAAATAAATTGTGAAGAAGAATCCAAAAATCCGTCCTAAGCAGATCAACAATACTTTTGAGAGCTCATATAGGTTATACATCGCTACCATATTTGAAATTTCAAAGATCGAGAGAACGAGCAAGATATAATATTTTTGGATTAATTGATGATAATTATAGGTGTGTATCGACGCTACTGGTGGGAAAAAGTTTACTATGATGTTGATGTGTTCACCATAGATCTTGAAATTTTTCTATCTAAATGATCAAATGTGATATTTCAAGAATAATAGACTACTTCAAGAGATGGAAATATTATCTTAAAATGGATCTAACTATTTTGATGAGAATATTCTTTACAAATTATGAGTTTGTATTAACCAAAGTTTTTTTCACTATCTTACAGGTGTAAGGGTTTATTTTATCATGATGTTTGATATATCTGCAGAGTTAATCCCTCATAGTTAATTAGACTAAATGAGTTGTGTACTCCTAACTAAACTCTCAATTAAAGTATTTGATTATATTATACAGGATTTTAAGATTGATATTTTAAAAAGAAACGATTCAAGGTTTGAAGAGATTTTCAAATATGGGAGTTTCAAAAATTTAAAAAAAATTTCTTAGAATTCAAATGTTGAGACTTCGGGTCTGTTTGGGGCAGCTACAACTTATCCAGCTTATCCAAATAAACAGCTTATTCTGATAAGCTGCTGATCTAGATAAGCAGACTATTTATTTGGTTTGAGGGTATGGAAAGCAGCTGATTTGCAACTGTTTGTGGATAAATGGTCATTATGCCTCTGAACTGAATAAGCTGTTAAGCTGTTTGATTTATGCGGTTTGAGAACATCTGATTTGAAGCTGTTTGTAGAAAAATAACCATTTTCACTCCTTTATATTGCTATAATTGGAGCTAACAACTCTTGAACCTCATGACAAATATTTGCATGATATGTTTAAAATAATATGATATCTAGTTTTACATTTACATATGTGCTTTATCTTTTATTTTGACAAAACATTATTTACAAATATAAAAGCTTATTTTAAAATATAAAATCTTATTTTCAAACCTATAAAAAAATCCTTTATTTTCTTTCTTTATTCTCTTATCTTTAAGAGAATATTTAAATAACCCACAGTTTAAAATAACTGAGTTAGGACTAATGATGATGAAGATTAACATCTCCAACATCTCTATCAATGGTCAATTGAAAAATAATAAGTAACATATATGACTAATAAACAAATCTCTAGATCTAATTAATAAATTACAATTTGATGTCAATATTTACTAATTGGCTAACCAGCATCAGAACTGAAGTTAAAGCCTTGAAAAATTAATTAAAAATGTAGCAGCAGATGTTTTAGCTTAAAATGCAAAGGCATAAAGAGCTGTTAATGAATAAATTGAAAATTTTGTTATTTTTTAACACAATGTATAACACATTAATCATGCCCTCATCCATTTGATAGTTTTGTTTAAGTATATCAAACTGTTGATTATAAAGTGGCTCCACTCATGATCCTCCAGCTTATTTCATAGAACTTTGGGATCTAGAAGATTTGACTGATATTTCACTTGTCCACTTTAATAGACATTAAGTTGAATTTTCATTTTGTTGGCTAAACTTCAAAACTAAAGGGTTCAAAAGAAAATTAGACTCAGCTGACATAAAAAAAGTAGACCAACCAACTAAAAGTTTGAGTTGGAATAGAAAAATACTCCTCAGCTTGAATCATCTGTTCCAGAAAGAAGATCTAATATTTGGTATAGTAATTTCTCCTTTAAATCAGAGTCATTCTCCCAATCCATCAAACCAAAAATCGATTGTGCAGCCAAAAAATCAGTATATAAAAATTTCAGTGCCACCCATACCCATCATAAAACTCCAAAACTTTAATACAAAAGAAGTGATGTCAAACATAAAGATCGAACCTCTCACCCCCAGCAATCCGATTTGCAGCAATTTGACAGAATCATGGGCTTAAGTTGTTTGAAGAGGAATGAAGCAATTTTTAAGGATGAAGACTTCTATATAAGTTATGTTCCAACTAATCGAGTATGCTATCTGATTAACAGAGATGAAAGAGAGGAAGGCGGAGAGGGATTTTTTTACTAGGGTGAGCAGTTTCTCGGCCGAATGGGGGTAACGGAGGTAGGCGCGACTTCCTTTGTTAGAGGAACAGTATCAGACCTGTATGAGGTAGAAGCGCCTTCAGCTTCCTTCAGCAGTGTATCAGGTTTGAGGGGTAGCGAGGTAGCAGCGACTTCAGCTTCCTTCACTAGGGTTCGAATTCCTTCGATAGTTCGCTATGTTATATCCGAAGGGGGCAGCTGTGTAATATACAGTGGTCAAACGCTGGATCGCGAGGTTATACCCGCGATCAGGTTGTAATGAAAAAAAAAAACACGTTGGCCCGAACGCACTGTGAAAACGCCGCCGCACTTTTAAGATGCCACAAATAGAGCCTTAAGGTATATGATGATGTGTTATGAAAAGCCCAAGAAGTGGATTAACCAGCTTTGGGAATTAGGTACACCCTGGGATTAAGATTAGAATTTATTAAAGGGGTTAAATTTAATTTGTAAAGGTTGGATTTGAAATGATTGAATTCAAAGTGGATTGAGTTGATTGAATGGTTTTATTTCAAAAGGTGTGAGTTGAATAGAAAGATATAATTTCAAAATATTTAATTGAATTAAAGGTTTGATTTCAAAACAGCTGGCTTCACTTTTTAATGTCTTCCATGTCTCACATATGTTTTTAGTGTTTTCAGACTATATTTTCTAATACATGTGTCATTGTGACTCAAAACATCAACAAAATCTTTCGCGCACCAATCAAGCTTAAATCTGGCTCGATTGTTGGCAAATTCATATGGATGATCTCTGATCGCAAAACAAACCATGTGAGCTCGTCCAGAACGTTGATTTTTCATAAGGACACCTATATTTATGGGTTTCCGTGCATGAGCGATCATCACACAAATAAATGTATGAAAATATAAAAATTAAAATTTATAAAGTATAAAAAGAAAAGAGGGTTTTAAAACCCTTGTCTCTCACATAAAAAAAATGGAACCCTTATCATTTCGCACACCCATTTCTTCCTCATGTCGGGCCTAGGGCTTGGCTCCCTCCCTGTCACAGTGCCTCCTCTACTTGTAGCAGCCCCCGCCAGTGAAGCCCCACCCACGCTTGCACCCTTCTCTACTCACACAAGGAGCTCCTCCTTTTGGATTTGCATAGCCGTACAACCTAGTCTGTCCCAAAACCTCATGTAAGAAGCCTCCCACCGAGAGCTTCCTGTACGCTGGTGATCCCCCAATGCTTCTCACAATGGCGTCCTAGTGCTTCTCCTGTGACGTATCTCTCACTCTCCCATGCAAGCTTCTCCTCACAGACCAAATGGTTTGATGCCCTAGAGATTCCTTCTTCTCTTCTGAGATTAATGCTCCCTTCCTCTTGGTTAAAAGTGTTGGCGGTGCACCAGCGCCAAGAAAGTTCACTTCAGCAATTCCCTTTGGTCATGCACCTCATCTTTCCAGCTAGACTTCATCGACACAGTCTCAATTAGTGGTAGCTGGAAGGCAGTGATCTACTGAAAATTTGATAGCTTTTTATTATCCATTTCATACCTGTTTTTGAAGATATTGCACTTTAAAGAAAGATACTTTTCATGATTTCATGCAAGTATAATGATTTTAGGCCTTTTGTAGCAAAATGAAGCGAAAAGGGCAAATTTGGAGCAAAATGAGGCAAAAGTGCATTTCATTAAACTAGCGCCGAACGATGCTGTCACCAGTGTCGAACCACTCTATTTTACAGAGAGTTGCGGCTGATTGACAGAATATGCGCTGAACAGCGCTCTACCCTACAGCGGACCGCGCTCTATCCTGATTTCAAACTAGATTCAAAGTATTTGGCCAGATTTTGGAGGGTTGCTTGAGAAAAATCTTGGAAAATCATTTATGGCCGAATTTAAAAATCTTTAGAGCCAAATTTAGAGAGAGGGAGAGAGTTTAGAGTGTAGAGAAAGTGAGGAGTGAGTGTCTTTCCATTTTGTATAGGAAATCTAGGTTTTGTGTTTTCTCTTCTAAGGAGTGTAAGAGGAGAGGGAAAGTGAGAGATTTCTCCTTCCTTACTTATCTAAAGAGAGAATTGTGTGTTGTTGTGAAGAAAGAAGAGGAGTCAAATAAATTCCTTGGGATTCGCTTGGGGAAGAGTTTGAGATAAGTTGTCTTTTCTTTATTCTGTTTGTATGACGTTGTTTTTATATATAAAATCCATGTTTTGTCATCTTTTCCTCATGAGTCTTGAGTAAATTCCTTTGTCTTCCTCCTTTTCATGTGATGTGTTGATGTTGTGATATGGAAATGATGTGTCGATTTATTATGGAGAATTTGTGATGACCATTTCACTTCGAACTTCATTTAATTTTTGATATGGCCAATTGAATTGTTAAAACTTGTTGAGAATCATATGTTCCGAAAGGATTATGAGTTCCACAGAAAAAGTGAAGGTCTCATTCAATGTTCATGAATGATAGATGTAGTTTATGGGGATTGAGTGAAAATAAATAGGAAAATATACTTTGATGGGCGTAGAATTGGAGATTTCAGAGTGACATGATGAAATCCTCAATTTGGTTCTAATGTTTTGAAACTAAAGCGAGAGTTAGCCTTTAGAGGAAGGGAAGTGGGAGCTCTAGAGTGAGAGCCAGTATCCTCCCAGCCTAACCACATATTTAGGAACTGAACTTAGGATTAGCCAATGTTCTTTATACGATGAAGAAGGGTAAATAATAGGAATGCTCCTATTTGGCACAAAAAATTTTCATCACTGATCTATGTCACAATAATCATCATATTATAATTAGAGAGGAGGAAGACTCTTTCTTACAACTGAAGTTTGTTATACATATAGTCTTGTGTTAGTTTAACTTGCAAGAAGTTTAGAACGTACTTTGGTATAAATAGTAACTACAACTGTTTGTCTTTATTTTAAGAATTGAACTTACTTGCAATTGTGTTGTGATTTGATAAGTGATTCTGTACTGCGCCATAAAATTAAAGTCTCCATGTGAGATCGATAGCCAGGACTCTAACTAGAGCCCTGTATTACTTGAGCGATACGTATATTTGCATTTAATTGTGTGACTCATTATAAAATTAAATCAATATATATATATATAAATCTCAGTTCATAAATTTTGGCAAATTAAAAAAGTCGCATCAAGTTTTTGACGCCGTTCCCGGGGAGGAAAGGTAACTGCTAAAATTTAATTTTGTAGTATTTGAAATCTTATATTTAAATTACAAGTCATAATTATGTGTGTTTGTTTATTGTTAGTGTGCTTAATGTGTTTGTATGTGTAGTATCAGATCTATAGGTTTAGTGCCTTACAATTATGAATTAGAGCGTACTATTAGAAAATTTTGAAAACAAAAAAAATTCTGAAAATCCTCACAAAATAGCGAACAACTTAAACAATCAAAACAAAAATATACCAAGGCCTTTAAGAGATTATGCTAATTCAACAACAGATGAAATTCACTTAACTATCCAAAACTCTGATGTTGCTGTTAATTCATTTGAGCTTAAACCTACTTTAATCCAAATGGTACAGAATTATCAATTTGGAAGAACACTACAATGAAGATCCTAACTTACATCTCGCTAGTTTTCTAGAAATGTGTGCTGCCTTTAAATATGATGGAGTGTCAAACGATGCTGTTAGGCTTAGACTTTTTCCTTTTTCGTTAAGGGATAAGGCTAAGGCGTGGTTAAATTCATTAACACCTGGATCTATCAGAACTTGGGAAGAGCTTTCACAAAAGTTTCTGTCAAAATATTTGCCTCCTTTCAAAACTACTAAGCTGAAGAATGATATCACATATTTTAGTCAGTTTGATGGAGAATCCATATATGAAGCTTGGGAAAGATTCAAAGAAATTCTGAGAAAATGTCCACATCATGCTTTACCAGACTGGTTAATAATTCAAACATTTTATAATGGATTAGTGGGATCTTTAAGATCAATTATCGATGCTGCTGCTGGTGGATCATTAATGTCCAAATCTTTTGATGAAGTATATTCGTTAATTGAAGAGATGTCTACTAATAATTTTCAATGGCCCTCTGAGCGGGTAAATCCTAAGAGAGTAGGCAGTATTTATGATTCTGATGCGATAACTATGATAGTCTCTCAAATTGCTGCACTTTCTAAGAAAATAGATTAATATGGAATGAATTATTCTCCAACAACCCCAATGTTAGAAGAAAATTCATTATGACCGATGATAGACTCTCAAATACTTTATGAAACCCTTAATGCCATAAATAACAAAGTCAATAATCCATATTCGAATTATTATAATCCTAGTTGTAGGAATCACCCAAACTTCAACTGAATAACACCAATGATGTTGTTAACCCACAATCAGGAAAAAATTCTATGAATCCAGTTGGAAATCCAAATAACTAAGGAAATATTAATTATAGACCTTCTTATCCTCCTGGTTTTAATAGTAATCACCAAATTAAAGAAAAGAAGTTGTCTACTGAAGAAATGATTATGAATATGGGTAATCAAATTTAAGCTCAAAATGTTGCGATGAAGAACATTGAGAATCAATTGGGACATATCTTTACTGCACTTAATAATAGACCTTCTGGAAATCTTCCTAGCAATGTTGAGATTAACCCAAAAGATCAAAACAAGGAGCAAATTAAGGCTATTCAATTAAGGAGTGGAAAAGAATTGGAACCAAGAGTTCAAAAAGAAGTCGAAGTTGAAAGAGAGGAAGTGAACATTAAGAAAGGTTCTAATAAGATATATCCAGATGAATATTCGCTAAAACCAATGAAGATAACTCTTGAAAAACCACCTCCTCCTTTTCCTCAAAGACTAAAGAAATAAAAAAGGGATAATAGATTTGTAAAGTTTTTGGAAATTCTTAAGAAATTAACAATTAATATTCCCTTTTTTGAAACATTAGAGCAGATGCCTGATTATGCAAAGTTTATGAAGGATATTATTAAAAAGAAAAGAAAGTTCTAAGACCACGAGACTGTTACACTTAGCGGTGAGTGTAGTGCAATTATTCAGAAGAAGCTTCCTGAAAAACTTAAAGACTCGGGTAGTTTCACTATCCCGTATGTTATAGATGAGAAATTTTTCGGAAGAGTTTTATGTGAGCTTGGAGCTAGTAATAATCTTATGCCTTTATCAACTTTCAAAAGATTGGGAATGGGAGAAATTTCACCTACATCTGTGACTCTTCAACTGGCTAATCATTCTATCACTTATCCTAAAGGAGTTGTGGAAGATGTATTAGTAAAGGTGGATAAATTTATCTTTTCTGTAAACTTTATTATATTAGATATGGAGGAAGATAAAAAATTCCAATTATTTTGGGAAGACCATTCCTTGCTACTGGGAGAGCTATGATCGATGTTCAAAAAGAACAATTAATTATGGGAGTTAATGACCAAGAGGTAATTTTCAATATTCTGAAATCTATGAAATACCATTCAACTCAAAAAGATGATGAGTGCTTTCGAATGGAAATCTGCGATTATTTGAGAGAAGGTCATTTTAAAGAAGTATTTGAAGAAAATTTGAAATGTCAGGATGAATATGAAAGTGAAAGTGAAGATGATTTGGATGATATGAAAAATGAAAAATTAGAATTTGTTCAGGAAAGATTTGAAAGATTGAATACTATAGAAAATGGACATAAAAGTTTAATTTCATCTATCCTTAAACCCTCTGAACTTGAGCTGAAAATTCTCCCTAATCATTTAAAATATATGTTTTTAGGAGAATCATCTACTTTACCAGTCATTGTATCTTCGGATTTAAATGAATATTAAGAACAAAAATTATTGGACACCTTAAAAAGAAACAAAAAGGCTTTTGGTTGGTCCATAGCTGATATTAAAGGAATCAGTCCATCGATTTGTATGCACAAAATTTTGTTGAATAAACAACATAAACCTAGAGTTGATCCATAAAGGAGACTGAACTCAATAATGAAAGAAGTGGTTAAAAAAGAGATTTTAAAGTTGTTAGATGCTAGAATTATATATCCTATTTCTGACAGTGTTTGGGTAAGTCCAAATCATTGTGTTCCTAAGAAAGGAGGAGTGACTATTGACGTAAATGAACAAAATGAAATTATACAGACAAGACAAGTCACTGGTTGGCGAATATGTATTGATTATAGAAATTAAAACGCTACCACCAGAAAAGATCACTTTCCTTTACCTTTTTTAGACAAAATGCTAGATAGACTTGCTGGACATAAGTATTATTGCTTTTTTGATGGGTATACCAGTTATCACTAAATTCCTATTGCTCCTGGGGATCAAGAGAAGACTACATTTACTAGCCCTTATGGAACTTTTGCATTTAGAAGAATGCCCTTTGAATTATGTAATGCACCTCCAACATTTCAAAGATGTATGATGTCCATATTTAGAAAATTAATAGATGATGGAATTGAAGTGTTTATGGATGATTTCTCGGTATTTGGAGATTCGTTTGATGCATGCCTATGCAACTTAGAAAAAGTTTTAGAGGTATGCGAAAGAACAAATTTAGTCCTAAACTGAGAAAAGTGTCAATTTATGGTTGCAGGAGGAATTATGCTTGAGCATAAAATATCTGAATATGACGTGGAAGTAGATCCTACGAAGATTCAAATTATAGAAAAATTACCACCTCCAACAACTAGGAGAGGGGTAAGAAGCTTTTTGGGACATGTAGGATTCTGCAGGCGATATATCAAAGACTTTTCAAAAATCACTAAGCCTCTATGCCAACTTTTGGAAAAAGATAGGAAGTTTGATTTTAACGATGAATGTTTAAAAGCTTTCGATCTATCATAGGAAAAATTAATGGCTGCCCCTATAATAGTTTCACCTGATTGGGAGAAACCATTTGAATTAATGTGCGATGCTAGTGATTATGCTATTGGAGTTGTTTTAGGGCAAAGACATGAAAAAATGTTTAAAGTTATATACTACGCTAGTAAGACTCTTACTGATGCTCAAATTAACTAAACTACTACTGAAAGAGAGTTATTAGCCGTCGTTTATGCCTTAGGAAAATTTAGATCTTACTTACTTGGAGCTAAATGTATAGTGCATACTGATCATTCTACTATTAATTATTTAATGCAAAAGAAGGATGTAAAACCAAGAATGATTCGATGGATACTTTTAATGCAAGAATTTGATTTTGAGATTGTTAATAGAAAAGGGGTCGATAATCAAATAGCTGACCATTTATCTAGACTTGAACAACCTAATTTGGATGATTTTGAAAAGGAAATCATAGAAAATTTTCCTGATGAGCAATTATATAATATTATTGAAGGAAATTTACCGTGGTATGCTGATATTGTAAAATAAATCGTTAGTAATATTTTACCACCTGACTTAACAATGCAACAACAGAAAAAATCTAAGCATGATGCTAAATTTTATTTCTAGGACGATCCTTATCTGTATAAGCAATGTAAAGATATTATTATTAGGAGATATGTGCTTTATGAAGAGACTAAAAGAATTATTCGAGAATGTTATGATTATGAATTTGGAGGACATTTCAGAATTGATAGAACTGCACATAAGATTTTGCAATCTAGATTTTATTGGCCTACTATATTCAGAGATGTTTATAGATTTATCAAAACTTGTGATCGATGTCGGAGAAAAGGCAATATATCCAGAAGAAATGAAATGCCTCTTAATTTTACATTGGAAGTTGAGATTTTTGATGCTTGGGGATTATATTTTATGGAACAATTTATTTCTTCATTTGGAAATATATATATATATATATATATATATATATATATATATATATATATATATATATATATATATATATATATATATACTAATTGTTTTTTATTATGTATCAAAATGGATTGAGGCAATAGCTTTATCTAGGTGTGATGCTAGAAGTGTTTCATGGTTTTTGATGAAAAATATTTTCACAAGATATGGAATGCTTAAAGTAATCATCACTGATGGAGGATCCCATTTTAAGAATAATCTGATTCAGAGATTGGTGGAAAAGTATAATATTATGTATATAATCTCTACAGCTTATCACCCCAAACTAATGGTTTAGTAGAGGTATCTAATCGTGAAATTAAATAAATTTTGGAGAAAGTCATTAATCCTGAGAAGTTAGATTAGTCTGCTAGATTAGACACTACTATATGGGCATACATAACTGCTTATAAAACTCCTATAGGAATGTTCCCTTACAGATTAATCTTTGGAAAAACTTATCACTTGTCAGTTAAATTAGAATATAAAGCATATTGGGTGATAAAGAAATTGAACTTTAATTTGAAAGATGCTGGTGAGAAAAGACTGTTGCAATTGAATGAATTGGAAGAAATTAGAAATGAATCATATGATAATGATAGAATATACAAGGAGAGAAGAAAAATATGGCATGATCGGAAGATTGTTAAAAAGGAATTTGAACCAGGATAAAAAGTGTTATTATACAATACAAGATTGAAGGTATTTCCTGGGAAACTGAAATCTAGTTGGACAGGAACTTTCATTGTCGTAAAAATCTATCAATTTGGAGCTGTGATTATCGAAGACAGTAAATCTAGAAGAATATTCAAAGTTAATGGAAAAAGATTAAAACTGTATTTTGAAGGCAATATACCTAATTTTAAAGAGGTTTTAATGTTGGATCAACCTAAATAACTGGAAGGCAACGTTTGTTATAACGACGTTAAACCAAGCACTTTGTGGGAGGCAACCCACAATTATTGAGTGTTTGCTTTGTTTGATGTGTTATTTATGTTTGTTTGTTACTTAATAAAGTCTTATTCTTCCTTAAATATCATTAACAACATTTAAGAAATGAATCGAATCGAAGTTTGAAAAGAATTTGAAGTTTGGAAAAATTTGAACTAGCGTCGGACCACGTCGTTGTTCAGAAAACAATTTCTCATCTTTAAATTCGAATTTTGGCGGTTCTAGGCGGTAATTCTTTCACTAGAACTCCCAAAAATCACCCCTAGACGCAAGAACTACCAGAGGAACGAAAAGGAAGATCCCAAATCTTGTCCAAATAGATTCTGACTCGATAGAAACTTCAACATTTCAAGTTTTCAACCATAGAAGGTTCGTCAGTTTTGAAGCGGAACGCCTATTCAACAAAAATATCTAAAAAATGAGGTTGATTAAAGAGCGAGGCTTTGTAAATCGAGGTACGAATTCTCCTAACACTATAATTGATGAAATTATTGTTCATTGACGTTGAAAAGTATAGTGTTATACTACTACCATCGTAGTTGTCTCGGTTGTGAAGACGTTTTATGCAAATCTTCATGGAATCAACCAAGGATCAGTTTATTTGCGAGGTAGGTTTGTCACATTTACTCCTGCAAAGATTTAATGATTTATACATGATTGAGAATGTGCCAATCTGCCACTATTCAAATTTTGCCCCAACGAAGGACAACATGAATGATATATACAAATATCTAACGAATGAAAGTGATGAATGAGAGATAAGAGATAACAAGTATGTAGTTTTTTCGACCACACTGTTAAATCCTACGTCAAAGCACTTACATTTATTTCATATGTGCAAAGTTGCTCCCGATTATGAAAATCAATAAAGTAACTAAGGAGTGCGCTATTTTGAACTACTGTATTCAAATAGGGATGCCTATTGACGTTGGTTCAATAATTGTTAAGTCTGTCTTGGGATTGATCATTCATGGATCAAAGTATGGGCTTAGACATCTTTCCACCATATTTCTCCTCTACAGTCAATCATAAGTTCCATATGAGAATTGGGAAAGAGTACTTCTACCTTGGAAGCTTATAGACCCAGCAGATGCATATAGTAATCAGGCAGTTGATGATATGAATGACATGAGTATCATTGAAGATTAAACCTCTCAGAGGTCAACACCTATTCCTCCTTACTTTCCTGAAAGTTCACAGATCATCTTGAAAAAAATTATGAAATTAGAGAAGGAAGTGCAACACCTGATGAATGCAATCAACAATCTATCTGATTTATTTGATCATCTGGGTTGGAGAATGAAGGAGCAATTTGATCATTCTGAATTTCTTGAAGGAAGTTTGATACAGTTGATGAAAATGAAAGGTTGGATTGTAGAAGATTCTACTGAAGAATTCCCTTTTCGTTCATTCTACACTTTGTTCATTCACACTCAATACATTGAGATCTTAGAGTTGATGAAAGTTCTGAGGAAGAATGAAGACCTAATTATTGTATTTTTGTGTTTGTATATTTGAACTGATTAGTTTGCTTTGCTTTGCTTTGCTTAGATATTATGTTTAGATTTGCTTTCTTGTTTAGTTTTCAGTGTTATGTATGTTGTGGTTGTGAGCGACGCTGAATTTTAGAATTTTATGGCTTGACGATGTGTAGTGTTTAGTGTTATGTGTATGTGTTTGTAACTTGGTTTTATATATGAAAGTGATGTTTTGTGTTGTCTGTGTTAAGAAATATTATTTGTCATGGCTTTAGAATGTTATTCAATGTTTAATTAGACTAATTTGACGTCAGAGCGGGTTTGAAAAGATCAAAATTGCAAAAGAAAGTCGAAAGCCTAGTTTTTGATCTGGCTCCGAACAACGCTGTCACCAGCGCTGGACCGCGTCAAAAGACAGAGAGTATGGCCATAAGAGCAGAAAAATGCGCGGAACGGCACTGTCGGTAGTGTCACACAGCACTAGATCAGAAAAAAGGCCAGAACTCTAAATTTTTGTGATTTCGACCCGCCATTTTTGCCCAAACTGTTATCTTCTATCTCCAACTGAGGATGACTTTCGTACTTAGGGCTCACTAGCATTTGGATTTGAAGCGATTTCATGGTCGGAAAAGTTTGGATTTCAACATCTCTTGGTAAGAGCTACACTTTAATCTAACTTTTTTTTTATTTTGATCGTGGAAATCTCCTACATTTGAAGATTTGAAATTTTGAGGTTTTTAGAGAAACTTTGGAGATTTTTTGTGGATTTTGAGTTCTTATCTTTTTAAATTTACCTTGGAGTCCATTACATTGCAATTTTAAAATTGATTTGAATAAATTTGATATTTTTTAACAAATGGCTCCAAGAATTTAAAAGGGGAAGAGAAAATTTGATTTTGATGAAAGCAAATTTGTGAGTTTCAAGGCTTATTCACGTTTCAGTACATTTCTTATCAATAAGAAATGTATTCAAGAGAAAGCCTTTGAGAATCCTGGAGTTATAGTTGAGAACTTATTGGGAGTCGTCAATGAGAGATTTTATGTTATTTCACTGCTGAAGCGATGCTGGGAATTGTTAGAGAATTTTATGCAAATCTGTATTATTTTGAGAGTGAATACATACTGGTTAGAGGGAAAAATGGTTGAATTCACTCCTGCTCGCATTAATGCATTTTATCAGTTGAGAATGCCTTTTTCTTGTGAATATGAAAATTTTCCTATTACAAATGAAGCATAGGATTTTGAACTTTTTGACCGACGGAAAAGGGGAATGGAAGGTTAAACAAAGGCTAAAAGTTAACTTCCCCCTTTCTACTTTGAATCCTATATCAAAAGCCTGACACTATTTCATTTATGCAAGACTTTTGCCTACCAACCATCACAGCGAGGTTACTGTAGATAAAGTTGTTCTGAATTACTGTATTCAGAACATGAAGAATATAAAAAACGGGCCAATTATTTATAAAAGTATTTTGACGAGTTCAAAAGGAGAGACTACAGGTGGACTGGGACACCCCAGCGTGATTCATGCTTTGTGTATTCAGGCAGGTGTGGAAATTGAAGATAATGATGAGGTAGTCCATCCCCTGAAGCTCATTACTAAACTGAATCTGAAAACTTATGAAGCCCATGTAGGATGGAAGTGTAGTAAGAAAGCTGATGAGCCTTCTTCTAGTCATGAGAGACCGTCTATATATGGGGAGCCTACTCTGCATGATGTTATGGATCAGTTAGAAATGTTGAACACCAGGGTAGAGAGACTAGAAGTAAGGAACAAGATAAATGATGATTATCAAGTGCGGTGGAGAGAATATAAGATAGCTGATCACTGAAAATTTTATTAAGAAATTCATACCTATTTTTGATGAAATTGCACTTTAAAGAAAGGTATTTTCTTTATTTTGTTGCAGGAATGTAGAATTTAGGTGATAAAAGCAAAAATCA
This sequence comes from Papilionanthe hookeriana x Papilionanthe teres, assembly GCA_022702705.1. Taxonomy (NCBI): domain Eukaryota; kingdom Viridiplantae; phylum Streptophyta; class Magnoliopsida; order Asparagales; family Orchidaceae; genus Papilionanthe; species Papilionanthe hookeriana x Papilionanthe teres. Next base: position 63,021,449 of record CM040428.1, on the reverse strand, counting down.
TAAAAGGAGCGGATTTGGAGCAAAAAGGAAGAAAATAATGCAATTTGTGCTGAGTCACCGACGGCGAGATCGAGCTCGCCGACGGCGAGGGTACGAGGAAGAAATTCTGAAGGATTTATAACTGTCTCGCTGACAGCGAGATAACGCGGTTCGAAGACCTTCTAGAAGCCTCGCCGACAGTGAGGTAGTTCGTCGACGGCGAGGTAGTTCAAATGGCGCAGATACGTTGAACCTGGACACTTTTTGAAGGGATGCTTACACACCTCTTGGTCCTTTGCTCACCTCTATATATAGAAGCCGAAATTCAGCTTCTAAGTGTGTGTTATAAGTGTGTGTTATAAGTGTGTGTTATAAGTGTGTGTCATTTGTGTGTATCTGCGGAGTCTTAAGTGAGTTTATTTAGAGAGTCTTAGTGAATCTTTAGTGAGTTAGAAGTGTGCTTGTACTTAGAAGGAAAAGTCGAAAGGAACTTGAAAATGTACGCAGGGAGGAAATTAAGATAAGTATCTTTGTTATTGTTTTTAACTTTAAATGAAATCCATGCTTAGTTTAGTTCCCATGCATTCGAGTAGTTAATTTAGTCTTTCTCCACTGTTTATGAAATTAAGTGACTAGATGAACTAAAAATAGAAGTACTTTTAAATATTAATAAATTGTGATAATTTTTACTTAAAACTTAATTTACTTTCAAGCTGGCCATTTGATTTGTTAAAATGTGTTGATTATCAACTATAGTAAAAATTACATCGATATTCGGGAATTCAAAAGCCTTGGAAGGAGGGTGCAAATAAATAGGGAAATAATATCACTAGGCGTAGAATAGAGCATTTTAGTGTGACGGACTAAAATATTCAATTAGATCTATTGTTTGAGAGCGAAGTGTAGATGTTAGCCCTCGGGCGAGGGGAACGTGGGAGCTACGAAGTGGCGATCGGTATCCTCCCGGCCTAGCCGTGATTCGGTAATCGAACATAGGATTAGTCGATATTCTTTACACCTGGACCAAAGGGTAAAGAATAGGAATGCTCCTATTTATCACAATACCTTAAAATTATCTATTTAAATTCATCGATCACTTAAATTTCTAAACAAGGGGAAAGATACTTTTTTTGAATAGTTAAGACTTATTTATCGATTAGTTTAATTTCTCGCACTTTCAATACGTATTAATTTTCTACTTAGTTAAGTTACCTAATTAAAATACTTAGTTTACTTTATTGCGCTTAAATTTAGAATTCCAAATTTTTGTATACTATTTTAAAATTATTATTATTATTATTTTAAAATTAGTTGTTATTTAATTTTCTATTTCCCTGTGGGATCGATAACCAGCACTCCACTAGAGCCTGTATTACTTGATATGATACGTATACTTGAGTAGCATCCACAACATAAACAATTACAATTCTATACATATAATATAGCGGGGTCAAGTTTTTGGCGTCGTTGCAATTAAATTAAAAATATCATAATATAAAATTGTGGGTCAATAGCTTATCATGACACACATATGAGATTTTTCAGGGGAGACACTAGTGCTGTATTTGCTACTTACCCTGAGTATACTCCTTACCAGTCTGAAGAACCCGATGATGGTGGAGATCCTGCAGATGAAGATTGGTAGCTTTAGTTTTATTTTTCATTGTAGTTTGTATGTGTGATGTATATGTGATGTACCTGAGACTCTCTCTGATTAATATTTGTGATTTAATGTGTATTTAGTTGTGTTTGTAACAGACTTTATGTGAATTGTGATGTATGTGATGTGATAGTAGAATTTGCATGAGTTTGGTTTGTTAGTACTATCTGTGATAGTAACGGTTGGATGTTAATGTTGTGTGCATAGTTTATGTTTTATATTTTTAAACTTCTTCCCTTACAAATGTCTAACTCATATTGTGTATAGAAATGCTCTTAATTATTTCAGGCATATTGTTCTAATTTATGAAGAAAATCCTGCTTAAACTCAAAGGTATGAAAAGCCTAACATATTGAGGTATGAGTTATATGTTTATATGTTTTCTTTCTACCCATGTTAATTGTATTGATATTCAAAAACTTAAGTTTGGGGGAGGGAAAGAATTAACTGTTAAGTGTTCTCATTTAAATGTTTTTTCAAAATTTTTAACATGATTTCCTGTAATAGAACTCAATTTTAGATAACTGTATTTTGATTTTATTTAAATATTTTTTAAAGTTGAATGAAAGTATTTGGTAATGAAAAGTAATTTTGTAGGATAAGATATTTGGTATAAGAGAATATGACTATAGTCAACTATTCAAAGTAAGAAAAAAATGTATGTTTGAAATATTAAAAATCTTAAAACTTTATTTGGTAGAAAGGGATTGAGACTCTATGATGAATCAATATTAAGCTAATGAAATGCCTATAAGGTAAAGGATTGTTGTAAGTTTCAAATTTAGGGTGAGATAGGTGAAGTTCAAAATCATTAAAGGGCGATCCAGATAAAAGAAAAGAAAAGGAAAAGAAAAGAAAAGAAGAAAAGAAAAGAAGAAAAGAAAAAAAAGTGAGGAGAAGCTTGAGGAGATGCCTAATAAAAAATTAGCTTCACTTGAATCTACTTAAAGGGAAGAACTTAATTACTTTCCTGAACTTTTATGTATGGATTAGCATCCTTACTAATAGTGGTCTCATAAACTTCTTTTCATGTAATCATTTTAAGTGCCTTAATGTGACAATCTATAGTCATGTTTGAAATGAATAGAAGGCTAGAACTCTTACACTTGATTACTAGATAATCTTACACCTGCAGAATTACTTGAATTATACAACGATCTTTCTAAAAATTTTTCTATTATACTCATCTAAATCAAAGTTATGGTATTCTAGGAAGAAATTTCATTGCAGCGGATCATTATTTTATGTATTAACTAAAATTACTTAAGGACAAGTAATAGTTAAGTTTGGGGGATTTTGATCCACTAAAAATTTGATAGCTTTTTACTATCCATTTCATACCTATTTTTGATGATATTGCACTTTACAGAAAGGTATTTTCATGATTTCATGCAGGTACAATGATTTTAGGCCTTTGGAGCAAAAGGAAGCGAAAAGGAGCAAATTTGGAGCAAAATGGGGCAAAAGTGCATTTTATTGAATTAACGCCGAATGGCGCTGTCACCAGCGCTAGACCGCGCTATTTTATAGAGAGTTGTGACCGATTGGCGGAATAATGCACTGAACGGCGCCCTACCCTGCGTCGGATCGCGCCCTATCCCGATTTCAAACGAGATTCAATGTATTTGGTCGGAATTTGGAGGGTTGCTTGAAGAAACTCTTGGGAATTAGTTATGGCTGAATTTAAACTTCTTTGAAGCCAAATTTAGAGAGAGGGAAAGAGTTTAGAGTGTAGAGAGAGTGAGGAGTGAGTGTCTTTCCATTTTGTTTAGGAAATCTAGGTTTTGTATTTTCTCTTTTAAGGAGTGTAAGAGGAGAGGGAAAGTGAGAGATTTCTTCTTCCTTTCTTATCTAAAGAGATAATTGTGTGTTGTTGTGAAGAAAGAAAAGGAGTCAAAGGAATTCTTTGAGATTCGTTTGGGGAAGAGTTTGAGATAAGTTGTATTTTCTTTATTTTGTTTGTATGATGTTGTTTTTATATATAAAATCCATGTTTTGTCATATTTTCCTCATGAGTCTTGAGTAGATTTCTTTTTCTTCCTCCTTTTCATGTGATGTATTGATGTTGTGATATGGAAATGATGTGCTAATTTATTATGGAGAATTTGTGATGACTTTTTCACTTCGAACTTCATTTACTTTTTGATCTGACCAATTGAATTTTTAAAAGTTATTGGGAATCATATGTTTCGAAAGAATTATGAGTTCCACAATAAAAGTGAAGGTCACATTCAATGTTCATGAATGAGAGATGTAGTTCATGGGGATTGAGTGCAATAAATAGGGAAATATACTTTTATGGGCCTAGAATTGGAGATTTCAGAGTGACAGGCTGAAATCCTCAATTTGGTCGTAATGTTTGGAAACTAAAGCAAGAGTTAGCCTTCAGGGGAAGGGAAGTGGGAGCTCTAGAGTGAGAGCCAGTATCCTCCCAGCCTAACCACAGATTTAGGGATTGAACTTAGGATTAGCCAATGTTTTTTATACACTCAAGAAGGATAATGAATAGGAATGCTCTTATTTGGCCCAATACATTTGCATCACTGATCTATGTCACAACAATCATCATATTATAATTGGAGAGGAGGAAGACTCTTTCTTATAATTGAACTTTGTTATAAATTTAGTCTTGTGTTAGTTTAACTTGCTAAAAGTTTAGAGCGTACTTTGGTAGAAATAGTAACTAAAACTGTTTGTCTTTATTTGAAGAATTGAACTTACTTGCAATTGTGTTGTGATTCGATAAGTGATTTCTGTACTACGCCATAAAATTAAAGCCTCCTTGTGGAATCGATATTAAGGACTCCACTAAAGCCCTGTATTACTTGAGTGATATGTATACTTGCGTTTAATTTTGTGACTCATTATAAAACTAAATCAATTTATATCTATAAATATGACTTCATACAATTTGGCAAATTAAAAAACTTGCACCAGGTAGCGGCGGGATCGTGATGTAAAGAGGTTCGAAAATCTCATCTTTTTCTTCTCTATCATTTGCACTGCTCCTGCCCAAAATCTACAAGGAGACGGAGAGATCTATAGTTGAAATGGTCATCGACTTTTCTTTGGCTTCTGACATTCCTGTTCTCCGGTGCTTGATCCCACGGGCCTCCTCGTATCCTTGCAGCCAACAACCTGAGTAACCCATAAGCTTGCTGGTTTCTTTCTCTTATGGTCGAAGCTGCAATGCTTCCTCCAGTGATCGAAGCCCTCACCGGCTTTTGATCATCTCAGAAAGGTATGTGTCGGTCATATCTTCAATTGATATTATCATTTAATTCAGGCACTTGTATCCCTTATGTGCTCTCATTCTCTTTGTCCTTACATGATACGAGGTATGCCGACCCATGGCCATCCTGGCGAGGAGAAAACTTGAAGCAAGCAAAGAGAATGCATCTTCAACCTCCGTGTGGGTGAGAAAATTTCTAAACCCTTGTAATTTTCATTCCTAACAGACCTTTAGAACTTTGTGTTAGAGAAAACTGGTAGGTTATGAATAGTTTTCGTGGGCTACCCCTACGATTCCATGAGATTTTGAAACCTATAACTCATCAAACTTACGGTTGGAATCCAAATTTCCCACAATTTTGGCAATTCCAATCTTCTATGAAGAGATTGGAGCATGTGGAATTCAGAAGAAAAAAAAACTCCATTTGTTGTTTCATGGTCCAAATTGCGAGAAGTTTTCTTCAAAAGATTGAAGCAAACCCCTCAATTCTTTCGCCAAATTTTAAGGCAGTCTTGTTACACATCCATAAATCGAAGCTTAGGATCTCATATGAGAACGTTAGGACGAGTCTAGCTTGCTATTGAACACGTCATGTCCTTGCATGATGCTTTGCATGTAACATTTCACATGTCACATCGGCTCAATTGGCCGCTAATCCGATCAATCGATCACTTTGGCTCGATCAGCCATTCTAGGCCCGATCGACCGACCACTTTGGTCTGGTCGGCCGCTTCTACCCGTGTGCTCACTTGATTCATCACTTTTCAAGTGTCACAATTTTTTCGTTTAAATTTTGTTTGATACTTAAGTCACATTTTGGCAGCCGTCGTGACAGCTTATATCTCGATCGAGTGATGATGATGTGTTGCTTCTTCATGCATGCTTGCATATGCATTGTCTGGTGTTCTGATATCAAGTTAGATTCGTTAGATAAGAAATCCCATGTTGGTCTTGATTTTTTAACATACATTATTGTCGAGTAAATCTTGGTGAGCAATGCGAGTTATTGCATCGGGATCAACACAAGTATGATTGTGCTAAAGTTCTAATGAATCTTACATGTCACATTTAATAGCCTGCTATATTTTCAAAATTACAATTAGTAGAATTAGACAATATGTAAGGCCAACTCTTTTAAAATTTTTTTGGGTGATATACATTAGACCCCTTGGGTTCTTAGGATGGTTCCATAATCGGTAACCCTGCTAAAGTCATACAGGAGCATTTATCCCTACACTTTTGCTCATAGCTAGATATTGTGACTCAGACATAACTGAATAGATGGTGTGCTAGGCTAAGATAATGGTGCTTAGGAAATCTTTTGATGTCCTGACTATTATTTTCTGTTTGTTTTGGTTGCCCTAGGAAGAAATCTTTTTGCGTGTTGTCTTTTGTATATTACTGGGTATGGACTTGCGCACTAGTACAATTATGGACAGTTTTCTGTGCAGGGAGTCATCTCTGAACATAAATATAAAGGGAGGAGCAAATATTGTATTAAGTACTAACTCTTTCTGTAGTTACTTCTAAGCTCTTCTTCCGTCAAACGTGAGTCATATGTGTTACATGATATAATTCGTGTTAACTCTTTTGTAGATTGAGTATCTTTTTTAACTTTTTCATGTATTTGACTGAAGTCTTTAGGATCAAGTTTGTATCAGAAGTAAGATACGAGGGCAGGTTTCGAGGTGCATGACCACTGAACCATGTGACAAGGATCAGGAGCAGCTGCTCGTGTCATGTACTTTTATTATGAATTCATATTCATGTATATAATTAGGACAAGACATGTATATGCGGAATCCGACTACTTTTCCTACTTTCCTGGGATATATTACCAACCCAGTAGCATCAGGTTGTTATATATTTTGTTTGATTTGCTTTACTTGTTGCAATGTGCTTGCCATTTGCTCTTTCTTGGCTTGATATTTGTGTGTTATTTTGAAAATATAATTTAGGCTGCTTAAAGACCAAAAAATATAAATTTTCTACAAAAAATTCTAATAATAAATTATTTAAGATAAATCAAAGTTAGGATTAAAATATCCCATCTTTAAATGAGCATTTTCTTAATATTTTTACTTTCGTGCATGGCCTTCGGTTTGGATTTAAAATGATCTGCATTGCATGAATATCACCCAAATCATTCCCAATAAGGCCTCTACATTTAAATTTATTTGTAAATAACCGCATCAAATTGCATGTCTCGAGAAGGAGCCCCTGTTTTCCTTCAATTGATTTGACCAAGTATACATTTTTAGATAGGAGGTTGTCTAATACTATTACAGTGTCAGAAGCTACCCCAATTCAAGTGATGGCTTAAGTTCTTTATGCGGTGGTTCTAGCTTCATAGCTGGACCCCATTTCTATCTGCACTTTAGCGATATCTTTTTTATTTAATTAATGGGTATAAGCTTCACCTTTTGCAAAATCTCTCTTAGAGGTTCATAAAAATTAGAGTTTCTTTCTTTTGACATTAGGGCTACTGAGGTCTCTTTAGAAGACGCAATTCATGGATTGCTGACAAGGGATCTCTAATCGAGTTAGGTTGACTACATTCATGACTAAGTAGACTACTCTATATCTTATGATAACGGTTCCATAATAACTTGACCTGACTACGTCTACCTGCTTAGAAATTCATCTTCTTTTTGTTAACACCTTCTTTGAGTCTTGTTATTCCTTTAAAAAATCACTAATGTCATCTCATGGGCCCTGCATGCTTTGGTTGCCTTCGCTAGTATTGGATACGGTGATTCACCCTCAATTCTATGGCCCAGTATATAGGCATCAAAAGCATCAGGATTCTCCCATTTGCGATGTTTAAAAATACTTTGGTTTCTTTAATAATGAAAACAAATCAACACAACAGTTAACAATTCAAGTTTTCAAGTCTAAGACATAGAAGTTCAATTAAAATTTTCCTAAGTCAAATCACCATCGATTCCAGAATAACAACGCCAAAAACTTGATACTGCTTCTTGGTGCAACCACTCACTGAGGGCTCACACAAGTGCACGTATTGTATCAGTAATATCAGATTTTAGAGTCTGAAATGTTTCACAGAGAACCAGATCATTCTCAAAATAGGAATGTTCTGGCCTACTGGTTTAAGTTCTAGCCTGAAATATAAAAAATATTATAGTCTGAAAAGATAACCTACTGACCAGAGAAAAATGTATTGAGAAATTCATACCAATATTATATCAATTTTTGATGAAACTGCACTTTAAAGAAAGGTATTCGTTATGTTTTATTGCAGGAATGAAGATTTATAGGATATGGAGCAAAAAGATAGAAAAAGGAGCGAATCTGGTGTCGGCATATTTTTTGGTTATGTGTTTTGAAAAAGGGGTCGCCTACAGAAATTGTCGGTGAATTTTAAATTTTAAGTTTAATTTAAATATATATATATATAATTTGAAAAGTAGCATTTGATTTTTGAAAATAATTTTTAAGTTTGAAAATTTTAAGATATGAAATCAAACCGATCTCACATCCCAAATAATTTATATAAACGAGCACTGCACCACAAACCATGTATCTACCTTGAAGAATAGACACACTGCTTGATAATGGGGCTCGATTAAATAAACTAGAAGATTTGTGACATTCGTTTGGTCTGTGAACCAATTTTATAAGCTAACAAGTTCCCCTGCTTAATATAAAGGAATTAAGCGGGGTTTATATTACTCAGGTTCTTAAAGTTCCCTATAAGGGCAAGCCCCTATAGTTAATTATATCTTAAATGACGGGAATCATTTAAGAAAACTCTCGATAATGATCAGTGGTTTTGCTTTCAAGAATTTCAAAGTTTAAGGTTTTCAAATAATTGGACTTTGGAAATTTCAATAGGGAATAGCTCAAATTTGGAATAGTTATTTTAGGAATCCAATGGAAGAGAAGTAGGAGAAGCTGAGGATCCAAGAAGAATCTTGGCAACTTCCCAAAATATCATATTGTTTGGCTTCAATTTAAGAGTTTATTTAATGTTGTAATCCTGCCAATTTTAGTTAATTAGGACTTATATTTGTATGAAAATATCACACAAATAGCCTCGAAGATGTGAGGGTTTATGTCGTACCAAACGATTACCTCGGAGTCCTAAGACCGGTTAGGGCTTAATTTGCATAATATGATTATGCAAATACCTAACGAAAAGTTGAGGATTTATGTTGCACTAGGCAAACTACCTCGAAATCCTATGGCTTTGTTATTTAAAACTAGGAAAGCTTTTGCTGAAGTAGATTCCAGTTTTGCTGAAGAAGATGGTCGTGCTGCCCACCGTGCTCCAAGCTCCTTGTTGTTGCAGAGGTTTAGTTTTAGAAAGTGAAAATCAGGAGATGAGAGAAGTGTTTTGGTTTAGAAAAGTCTTAAAGTCCAAATGTCTTTAATGTTTTAATTAAAACAAATCCTAAAGTTGGTTAAACAGAACCGATTAAGATCCCACGGTTCCGTCATCCCGGCATCGTTATTTTCATCGGATTCACTTAGTCCAGATGAATTTGCTAAACCCAACTGAATGAGTTCCACACTTTCATTTAGACCGTGGGAAATCTTGTTAGCAACACGTAGGTTACATCATCCGAGGTATTCCCGATCATCCAACAAGACGTTTTAATTTAGTTATAGTTGTAGTTTTGTGTTCTGTTTGTGATTAAATTTTGAGTTGTTTTATATTTTGAATGTTGTGGTGGTGAATTTTATCTTGTTGTGACTTTTAATTTAGTTTTGGGTTTCAGTTTTGTGGCTATCCTAAAGGTTTCAGTTTTCATGCATGGTGACATTTTTGTTTAACATGCAAGAAAAGTAAAAGTACGGTGCAGGTGAATGAATTGCCATAAAATAAAAACGTACCTGGAGGGTCTTCCCGTCATTCCAAGCTACACTTAAAATACATGTTAGAGCATTTATATATTTGCAAGAAACACCTAGGTAAAGCTAAGGGAAGGTTTTAGTTGTCTACCAAAGTCTAATCACTATGGCTAGTCGATTCCTATGACGTCTAGGTTCTTGTGTTTTGTTAAGGATGATTTTCTTCATCAAAGAGAAATTAAGTTCAATTGTTCTTCTAAAACATCTCATCATATTGAAAAAATGCTTAGGACGAGTCCTAAACATTTTTTCAATATTTCTGAGATTATTTTGAGTCCAAATGAATTTTATTGTATTGGTGAGTTAATCATCCAAGAATTTAGTTAAATTTTGTTTCTTGCTCAGTGAATTAAGATGTTTGATTATCCTATGAGTGGAGTGACATTTCACTTAATGCTCCATTTAAGAGTTATGATAACGAAAGCCATTAAAGGCAAATTAATTTATTAAAGATTTTAATGATTTAAAATTGGAATTGATGATTTAAAGTGGTTTAATTTAGTTATAAAATTTTAATAATTTTAAGTTTGGAATAGTGTTCAAGTTGTTTTAATTTAATTAAATCTTTACATTTTAAATGATCTCAATGTATTAGATTAATTTTGGTTGAAAGAGGTGTTTAAATTATTTGATTTTATTAAATTTTGATGATTTGATTTAGATTATAATACTTTAGGTTGATTTTTATTAGTTTGATTTTTCATATTCTTAATTATGAATTGTTTTAAGATTGCTTAAGGTTTCAAATTTGTTTTAGATTTGTTTTTTAAGTAATTTCAAATTAATTTTAATGTCTTAAATTTATTTCAATTTGATTATCAAATCACATAATGTCTTAAGCTTTTAATTTAATTAAGGTTTACTTTCCTTTTAATTATTTACTTATTAATTTAAATTATCATTTTTGAGTTTGATTAAGAGTTGAATATTATTAAAGTGATTCATTTAGGGGTTTTAAATTAAAGAATTGATATCTTCTAGAATCATATTCCTAACCTTAATAATCCAAATTTTAATTTATTCTTCCAAAATTTACATTATTTAATTAATTAAGGTTCACTTCAAACAATTTCAAGATAATTAATAGGCTTCTACCATTTAATTACCTAAGTTTCAATCATCCAAGAGAAATTTAAGATTAGATATTTTACCCTCCCTTTAATTAAACCTAGATGTTAATTAAGGTTAAAATCCTTTAATTACCTTTATGCCCTTTTAAGCATGTTCATTTTATAACGCACTAAATTGAGCTCAAATGAACTTAAAATTTTTATGTCACTTCACTCACATGTCAATTAAGACATTAGAGGAGAAAATGTGATTTTTCTGAATTTAATTTAATTTATATAATTATTTTTGTGAGAAAATGAGGGTTTTCAATGAAAATTCAACAACATGATCAAAGTGAGGTTTCTGTCCTTAAGAAAATTATGGGATGTTTTTACTGACCAGAAGACCACTTGGTCCAATTTTGGTGATTTTTTGAATTATATTTTATTTATTATAAATATTTTGTGTTTTGGAGTGTTAATTAATTATAAAATAAAATTAAAAATTGAAAAATAGATTTTATATTTTTCCTAAGTCCCCTTGACCTCAAGAAGTCGAGAGAAGCAAATTTTATATTTTTTTTATTTTTCTTTGATTTACTAGAATTAATTTAGTGAAAAGGTTGGAAAATCCATTTTTAATATTAAAAATTGTCTTAAGCCTTTAAAATTCAATATCTTAACCTAGAGACTTGGGAAAAATATTTGGTTTGTTCCTAAGTGATTAGGAGGTAAAATATGTCATTTTTATTATTTTTAATATTTTTGTGATTTTTACTATTTTTTAATTATTAAAATATTAAAATAAGACTAAAAATGAAGATTTTTAGAAAATTCCAATTTTAATTTTTTTAGACTCCTCTGACATCAGGAAAGCTCCAAAACCATTTTGGTGAATTTTTAAAATGTATTTTTGGACTTATGAATTTTTAAAGTTTAATCTTGGTTATGTGACTTAATTAGTCCATTTAGTGGGGCTAATCACTTCCAATTGACTTTAAATTTTTATGTGGAACTCCTCTGACCCTAAAGATCAGTGAAGAATTATTTTCAAGTTATTTTGATGTTTGGTTAATCCAAATTAATTAAAATTCAGTTTTGAGTATTTAGGCCAATTAGGGTTATTCTTAATGAATTAAATCAAAATACATTTTTCTTAGGGTCCTCTGGTTCTAAGATACCTCCCTAAATTTTCCTAAAATTTATTGAATAGCATGCTAATTATGGGAATTAAAATACCAAAACAGAGACAAAAACTTGAAAAATACATAACTTGCCATAGAAATGGCCTCTGGCCTTGGAAAATTCAGGGAAAGTTCCCAAGAACGGAGGCTACAAAAGCCCTCTGGTCTCATGCCATGGTGAATTGTATGCATATATGGAGAATTAAAATACTAAAAATAGTAAATAATTAATTAAAAATAAAATATTCATCAAAATAACTTAATTCTTTTTCCACATTATTCTCCTCTGTTCACTGAGTAAGAGAGTATTTTTATTTTATTTTTGTGATTTTTCTATACAAAGTTATGAATTTTCTAAGTTCTGGGTATTTAATTAATTCAGAAAATAAGGATTTTTCTACTTATCCACGCGGCACCGCGTCAACCTTATCAGCTCCGAAGCCCTTACGTGTCGCGCTCTCATATGACGCCGCCACCTGAGTCAGCAGCCACGCGTCCTGCGGTCTCGCTCCGTCTTCTGATCCGACGTAATCCGCACCGTCCATTCGATACAAGGTCGATCCAATGGCGGCCGATCATCGTCTCCGACTGGTGTGTCCTGAGAGCCGTCCACACTCAAACCCTAAGATCTCTCTCATTTCTCAATGGATTTGTGTTCTTATGCTCTATGGATTCATCTTGAGGAGACGAACACATCCATACGGTTTACATGCTATGAAATTGATTCAAATGAAATGGAGAATTCACAGAAACTCGGGAGGGAGAAGTGATCCATACCTTAGCTCTGAGAAGTGAAGCTTCAATCAGAGAGTTGCGGAACCTTCGATTGCACAAAAGGAAGCTCCAGATGAAGTCTCTGGCTCTGGGGAATTGCCTAGGTACAAAAGTGACCAAGGCCGATTTCAAACCTTGGACTCTAGAAGCAATGGCTGGCTTGGTGAGGGGGCTTTTGCTGGGGAACTTCTTCTCTACCTCTGGTGAAGGTGTGGGAGAAGTTAATTTGGATTTGGTGGAGTTTCAAGTGATGTCCTGTTTTGACCTGAGAATTGAGCTCCAAAATTGAGCTTAATCAGCGAAAATTAGGGCACGAAGACAGTGGAGATGAGTTGCTCTAGGCTAGGGGAAGCTCTGTGAGGAGTTTGGCAAAGTTCTGTGAAGGTTGATTTCAGCCAACCTTTTGGCCGAGAGGAATGGTTGGTTTAAATAGCCATGGTTAGGGGCTTCCCAGGGGAAATTGAGGGCTGAGATTTGCTGCTCTGGCGAGGAGAAGAATAGCTGTGGTGGCCAATTAGGATGGGGTAGCTCAGCAGGTGAAATTTGAATTTTTTAATCAAATTAGGCCTCTCGGCCTGGTGGTTTCCGGCGACTGGGGTGGTGGTCCGGCCAGGGTCAGGTCACCCTCAGGGTCAGGGAGGTCAGAGCTTGATGTTTGTGAACTCAATTGGCTAATGCCATGTGTAAAGGGGTTGATTTAAAAAGGAATGGGGAAGGGTGCATTTTGGTCTCAATTTGGTCAAGTCATGGTTTAGGCTAGGTGCACCTCCCCAAGGCTTGACTTTGGGCTGAGGGAGAATCATTTGGGTCAGCTAGGAAGGGGTGGTGAAGTCCCCATCCAAGGTGATGTGGCTAAGCTTGGTTTAAAGTGTGACATGAATGGGGTTAAAAAGCTTAATGAGGGATTAAGAAAGAGGCCCCCTCCATTTGCCATAAATGACATGGTGAGGTGTAAAGTGACTTCCATGGCTTGCATATGGCTTATGCATGGCTTCATGGCTTCATTTGGCTTGGGAAAAGGTTTGGTCAATTTCATAAAAATGTTATTTGGAATTTTTAAAAAACTTTGGATTTTTTGATTGGTTTTGTCATGATGCTATTTTGGTTTAATCAAAATGATGGGTTTTGGCCTTAGGGGATGATTTTAATTAAGTGGGCATGATGAGTCAATATCACATGGGCTTTGGAATAAGTCTTGGGCCTTTGAAATGGTTTTGGAATGGGCTTTTAAAATGGTTTAAGGAAGTGGGCTTTTAGGTTTTGAAATAAATTGATGTATGAAAATTGGTGAGGGATTGTGTCAAATAAATTTTGGGATTGGTTTAGGAATGTACCATGAATAATTTGGAACAAGTTTGGGGTAATTTTGAATTGAATTGAGTACAATTTAGGCTTTTTGGTAATGAGGCCAAAGTGGATCAAATTGGGCCAACTTGGGTTAAGGTTGGGCCAATGTTGGGTTTGATGTAAAATTAATGTTGAAAAATATTTATGGGGGTGTGACAAAGAGTTTTCAACTTTGGTTGGGCTTTGATTTTGGGATTTGGGCCTATTTGGGTTCATGATTGGTTTAGGATCAAATTGGGGATTTTTTATTTGGGTTAAGTTTGGGTGGAGTTTGGGTTCAAATTTGGGGCAAATCATGTTAGTGTTTTGTTTGTGGGGATTTTAGGAAGGTTTAGGAAAAGATTTGGGGTTAATTGGAGTTGAGTTGGGTTAGTTTGGGCTAAGTTTAGGTCATTGGCCAAAATTGGGCTTTAAGCTTCAAATTGAAATTGAATTCACGTGTTGATAAAATTGGGTTTTGATTTGGTCTAAATTGATAATGAGGATATTGAATTGAAGCTTAGAATTGAATTGGATCAAAATTCAGGTCAATTGGGTTGGTTTGGTGGGACATTGGGTCCACTTAGGTTAAAAATAACTCAAATTGAGGGTTTTGGTAAAAGTGGGCCAAATTGACAAACTTGGCTTATGGTGTAGTTGAACAAAATGAAATTGAGAATATTTGAGATTTTTTGCAATTTTCTGGGAATTTTCTGAATTTTTGGAAATTTTGGGTTAAAAGGGTATTTTGGGTAGTTGGAGGGTATTGAGGGGTACTTTTGGAAAATTTTGGTGTATTTGGCCATGGATGATCAATTTGAGTGGGAGGGAGTGTTTAATATTAGTTTTGAGGAATTTTGGATAGTTTAAGTAATTTTGCAAATTTTGGGCAATTTCAAGGGCGTTTGGTAGGTTTGGTGGGTTCAGGGCCCCCGGGATCAAAAATTGAAATTTTGGAAAAATGAAGATTGATTAAATGTGAGTGGAATGGAGTCATTTTGGTTGAGCCATGAAGCCATATTAAGCTCACAAAAGCAATGAGAGGATTCATTTTAGGCACTCACTATGTTGTTCCTAACCCTCTTAGTCAGGGGCTTAGGGGTTAAGGTCCATCCATATGAATTACCTACATGAGTCAGGAGGTCAAATTAGTTAAAGGTAGTTTTACGATTTGGAATGTGTGTGTGTGGGAGAGTGGTGTGTGCAAGCTTACGCTCACCAGACCAGGCCACCCAGGGTAATCCTAAGGCCAAAGAGTCCTATAGGAAACTCATCCTTTAAACCTCCACATTTGATTTTAACCCTCCAAGTGGCTTAGGGGTTTACAATCAAACTTGTGGGGTTTGAAAGGAGCCAAGAAGTGTTTGAATTTGTAAGTGATGGGTCCCATTTCTAGTCCTCTAGGATAGTCAAGGATAAGCCCTATGGCTAGATCCTAAGTACTAAGGAGAGAGAAGAGAAAAGACCTCATCAAAAATGAGGTCAACAAATGGACCCCCAATAGGTGTGGTGTGCTAACCAGGCACACCGCACGTATTGGCGTTGACCGAAGAGATCAACAAAACCAACACAAATTTCTAAGTGAAACACTTAGAACGAAGCACAGAAAAATTTCTACTGGGGAGTAACATGTAAATCTCCAAGACTGATGATTCCAGAACTCTCGCTGGGGAAAAGAAAACGAAGTGAATTCTAGATCACAAGATCTAGAGAGATTCGATTTTAGATTCGTTTCATTTTCTGTTTCAAGTTTTAATGTGTGAGTTTGGATTTTTGGTTTGAGTTTCAATTCCGATTAAAGTTCGATTCAAGATTTATTTCAAGAGGGATTTCGTGGAAATCCAGGATTTGAGGTGAGCATCGGAACCTAGGTTCCAACCACGGGATTTGAAGAGAATTAGAGTTTAGGCTCTAGCCTCAAGAAGAGAGTTGGAATTTGAAGAGAACTAGAATTTAGGCTCTAGCCTCAAGAAGAGAGTTGGAGTTTAGGCTCTATCCTTGGAAATTTGAAAGAGTGCTAGAAGTTCGGCTCTGAACTGGAAGTTCGGCTCCAGCCTCAAAAGTTTAAAAGAGAGCTAGAAGTTCGGCTCTAGCCTCGAAGAGAACTGGAAGTTCGGCTCCAGCCTCAGAAATTTGAAAGAGAGCTAGAAGTTCTGCTCTAGCCTCGAAGAGAACTGGAAGTTCGGCTCCAGCCTCGGAAAATTGAAAGAGAGCTAGAAGTTCGGCTCTAGCCTCGAAGAGAACTGGAAGTTCGGCTCCAGCCTCGGAAATTTGAAAGAGAGCTAGAAGTTCGGCTCTAGCCTCGAAGAGAACCGGAAACTCGGCTCCGGCCTCGAAAGTTTGAAGAGAGCTAGAAGTTCGGCTCTAGCCTCGAAGAGAGCTGGAAGTTCGGCTCCGGCCTCGGAAATTTGAAAGAGAGCTAGAAGTTCGGCTCCAGCCTCGAAGAGAGCGGAAGCTCGGCTCCGGCCTCGGAAGTTTGAAAGAGAGCTAGAAGTTCGGCTCTAGCCTCGAAGAGAACTGGAAGTTCGGCTCCGGCCTTGGAAGTTTGAAGAGAGCTAGAAGTTCGGCTCTAGCCTCGAAGAGAAGCTGGAAGTTCGGCTCCAGCCTCAGAAATTTGAAAGAGAGCTAGAAGTTTGGCTCTAGCCTCTAAGAGAACTGGAAGTTCGGATCCAGCCTCTGAAATTTGAAAGAGAGCTATAAGTTCGGCTCTAGCCTCGAAGAGAACTGGAAGTTTGGCTCCAACCTCGAAATATTGTTCTGTATGAAGAAGGACCCAATCCCATGCCATATGAACCAAATCGAACAAAGTTCGTGACTCCGTGTCATTAGGACTAGTCGATCCTCTAACAAACAGAGGAAGGAGAATTGAAAGGTTGGAATTGAAGGATTCAGAATGAAAATCATTCTGAGGTTTAGATTTGTTTTAGTGATTCGATTTCATTTTCGTCTATTTGGAGTTCGTGTTTAGTTGCAGTTTATTTTGACATTCAAATTCTTAAAAAGAAGGAATTCCTTATTCATTTTCTTTCTCTTTTCATTCTTTGTTTGAAGTTCATTGAGCTTAATGCCGTTTCCCAGTCAATTTGCACAAAAAGAGGTGAAGTCAGAACGTGAAATGATCATTCTCATTCCAATCTATTGAAAATACATTACAACTTGATCCAAAACATGATGATATTTTCCTCGAAAATTCAGTATCTCATACAATCCTCATAAATCCAAAACGGATTGCGTAAGATTCTTGTTGATTCTTCCAAAAGCATTTGTCAAAATCCATGTATGAATAGTAAGATATATGGACAATAACATCACCTTCCAAGCCACCCTTGGTAGGAATGACGTACGGATGTGCATTGGAGGTGTGTTATCTCCCATGTAACTCACAGCTCGTAGGACCGGAGACTCTCTAACTCTGGATCTGGCTGAAAATGAAAGGCATCTTACTGTCGTCCATCCTTCTGAAGGTGATGGAGATTCGTTCAACAGGCACTCCTGGGATGCAATGTTTTGCTATGTCTGCTCCATTTCCTTTTAATACCATGACGGAACCTACCGGAAGTGGTATTTCCACCGGCCCTCGGAATTTTCTGGAGCCCGCTATCTGGAGGTCAGATCCGAACATGATATTACACAGGTTGACAAAAGAGACTGTGCAGAAAGGTCTGACAAAGTCATGATGGTCTATGTGTGGAGGTATGCAGTCGCCCTCCTTGTAAATGTTAATGATGCAGCTATTGGGTATGCAATCTGTAGGCAATACCCTCCATGTCACCATCCTTTTTACCATTCTTTTGATAATTATTGGCATCAGATCCACCTCACTGTGACGGAGTATCCCTGGTGAATTTCCTTTTCTGTCTTCTGCGAAGTTGTAGCAACACCCGCACTTGGATAGTTACTCTTCCTTTTCACGGCATCCATCTTCGGGTTTCGAATAGGTTTTCTCCCTCGGACGACCGGCTCGGCTCATTTTACGAAGCTCGATAATACGGTCCACAATCTGTCGTTGTTCGTAATGCGAGAACACATCTGTATGCAGCTCAAGACCTTCCAAGATGTTGATCCTCTTGCCTCGAATCCTCTCAAAGTATTCAAAAGTTTTCTTTTCAACTTGCTGTAATTTCTCCAGCTCGTATTTCGGGATTATCTGAAGTCCTCGAGGTCTGGTAACATACTGCGGGATGTATGGCTCAACCCCAGCACGCTTTCCTGCATGTCTCGGCTTCTCGGGGTAGTCTCTATCGGGACATCCTCCGGGGTTGCTTTCTCAACAAGACTCTTCAAAACTGGTAGCTCTGTCTAGTGTCGTGGTACTATCTCCGTTTCTATTTTCCTCGGGATTTCTTTCATTCTTTCAGCTGTTCTTGGAATTGACTTCCTCCTTTCGGCTCTCGACGAGCCGATCGCTGAAAAATTTATTAAGAAATTCATACCTATTTTTGATGAAATTGCACTTTAAAGAAGGGTATTTTCTTTATTTTGTTGCGGGAATGAATAATTTAGGTGATAAAAGCAAAAATCATAAAAAGGAGCGAATTTGGAGCAAAATCATGCAATTTGTCTTCGAGTCGCCGACGACGAGATCGAGCCGCCGACGGCGAGGTTACAAGAAGAAAATTTTGAAGAATTTATAATCGTCTCGGCGACAGCGAGCCCGAGCCCGCCGACGCCGAGCTAGAGCGGTTTGAAGATCTTCTAGAAGCCTCGCCGACAGGCGAGGTAGTTCAGTCGCCGACGGCGAGGTAGTTCAAATGGCACGGATACATTGAACCCGGACACTTTTTGAAGGGATGCTTACGCACCTCTTGGTCCTTTGCTTACCTCATATATAGAGGCCGAAAATCGATCTTTTGTGTGCGATCTTTTGTGTCTTTTGTGCAATCTTTTAGTCTTTTGTGAGTTCTAAGTGTGTTAATTTGTGTGCGGTAGTGTGTCTTTAGTGAGCCTTTTAGTAAGTTTAGTGAGTAATTAGTGAGTCGTCTTTATCTTGGAAGGAAGAGTCAAAGGAACTACGAGGAGTCCGTTTGGGGATAAATCGAGGTAAGTATTTGTATTTATTGTTTTTAACTTTAAATGAAATCCATGCTTAGTTTAGTTCCCATGCATTCTGAGTAGTTTATTAGTCTTTCTCCCTGTTTATGAAATTAAGTGACTTGATGAAATTAAAATAGAGATACTTATATATATTAATAAATTGTGATAATTTTTTACTTAAAACTTAATTTACTTTTCAAACTGGCCATTTGATTTGTTAAAATATGTTGATTATCAACTATAGTAAAAATTACATCTGATATTCGGGGAATTCAAAAGCCTTGGAAGGAGGGTGCAAATAAATAGGGAAATAATATCATTGGGCGTAGAATTGAGCATTTTAGTGTGACGGACTAAAATATTCGATTCGGTCCTATTTTTGAGAGTCGAAGTGTAGATGTTAGCCCTCGGGCGAGGGGAACGTGGGAGCTCGAAGTGGCGGTCGGTATCCTCCCGGCCCTAGCCGCGATTCGATAATCAAACATAGGATTAGTCGATATTCTTTACACTGGACCAAAGGGTAAAGAATAGGAATGCTCCTATTTGTCACAATACCTTAAAATTATCTATTTAAATTCATTAATCACTTAAATTTCTAAACAAGGGGAAATATACTTTTTACGAATAGTTAAGACTTATTTAGCAATTAGTTTAATTTCATGCACTTTCAATACGTATTAATTTTCTACTTAGTTAAGTTACCTAATTAAAATACTTAGTTTACTTTATTGCGCTCAAATTTAGAATTCCAAATTTTCGTATACTATTTTAAAAATTATTATTATTATTTTAAATTAGTTGTTATTTAATTTTCTCTTTCCTTGTGGGATCGATAATCGAGGACTCCACTAGAGCCACTGTATTACTTGATACGATACATATACTTGCGTAGCATCCACAACATAAACAATTACAATTCTATACATATAAATAGCGGGGTCGAGTTTTGGCGTCATTGCAATTAAATTAAAAATATCATAATATAAAATTGTGGGTCAAGTTTTTGGCGCCGTTGCTTGGGAAAGTAAGAAAAATTTACTAAAGTAACGAACTATTTTAAAATAATCATAATAAATAAATTAATATCTATTCCGAAATTGTATGCGCAAATTTGGAAACAAAAATTTAATACCTTACGATTCGAATTAGAGCGTACAATTAAAAGAATTAGAAAACAAAAGAAACAAATTATTAATTTAACACAAATGGCGAATATTCCTGAAATTCAAAATATGAACCAACAAAGACCATTAAGAGATTATGCCAACCCTACATCGAGATGAAATTCATTTAACTATTCAAAACCACGATGTAGCTGCTAATTCATTTGAACTTAAACCTGCAATTATCTTAATGGTACAAAACAATCAATTTAGTGGTTCACCTACGAAGATCCTAACTTACATCTTGCTAGTTTTCTAGAACTTTGTGCTTACTTTTAAATATCAAGGAGTATGCGACGATGCTTATATGACTTAGACTTTTCCTTTTTCATTAAGGGATAAAGCTAAAATGTGGTTGAATTCGTTAGCACTCGGATCTATTAAAACTTGGGGAGAATTATCACAAAAATTTTTATCCAAATATTTTCCACCATCTAAAAGCTGCTAAGTTTAGAAATGATATAACTTCTTTTTGTCGATTAAATGGAGAATCAATATATGAAGCTTGGGAGAGATTTAAGGAACTTCTTAGGAAATGCCCACATCATGCGCTGCCAGATTGGTCGATTATTCAATCCTTTTATAATGGATTAGTAGGATCTTTAAGATCGATCATCGATCTTGCTTGTTGGAGGTTCATTAATGTCTAAACCATTTGATGAAGCTTATGCACTAATCGAAGAAATGGCAACAAATAATTTCCAATAGCTCGTTGAAAGAGTAAATCCTAAAATGATAGCCAACATTCATGAAAACGATGCAATATCTATGTTAGCTTCTCAAATTGCTGCTATATCTAAGAAATTAGATCATTTTGGAATGAACTACTCTCCTATTTTAGAAGAAAACTCATCTGGACAAATCATAGAATCTCAAACTAATTATGAAACTTTAAATGCTTATTAATAATAGAACTAATAACCCTTATTCAAACTATTATAATCCTCGGTTGGAAAACTCATCCAAATTTTAATTGGAATAACACATCTAATCAACAATGGATGAATCAACCTAATCAAGCAAATCCAAACTATAAACCTAATTACCCACCGGATTTAATAACAATAACTCTCAATTCAAGGATAAGAAATTATCCATGGATGAATTAATTTTGAATATGGGTCATCGGCTACAAAATCAAGGAAATCAACTACAAATTCAAGGAAATCAATTACAAATTCAAGGAACATCTATTAAAAATATTGAAACTCGACTTGGACATATTGCTTCTTGCGCTAAATAATAGAATACCTGGAACTTTTCCTAGTAATGTGGAAATAAATCCTAAAGATCGAGGAAAAGAACAAATTAAAGCAATACAACTAAGGAGTGGAAAAGAATTAGAACCTCAAATTCAAAAAGAACTTGAAAGCCAAAAGAGGAAGTGGAAATTGAAAAGGAAACAATTCAACAAGATTCGAAACTTGGAACATCCTTTAATACCTACGAAAATTTATGTTGAAAAACCTCCACCACCATTTCCTCAACGACTAGCTCAACATAAAAAAGATAAACAATTTGCTAAATTCCTTGAAATATTAAAGAAATTAACAATTAATATACCTTTTGTTGAAGCTTTAGATCAGATGCCAAATTATGTAAAATTTATGAAAGATATTCTAAATAAGAAAAGAAAATTCAATGATAATGAAACAGTCGCACTTAGTGAAGAGTGTAGTGCTATTATTCAGAAGAAGCTGTCGGCATATTTTAGGTTTGAGTGTTGTATTTTTTAAAAGGGGTCGCCTACAGAAATTGTCGGCGAATTTTTAATTTAATTTAAATAAATAATTTGAAAAAGTAATATTTGATTTTGAAAATAATTTTAAATTTGAAAATTTTAAGATATGAAATCAAGCTGATCTCACATCCCGAATAGTTTATATAAACGAGCGCCGCACCACAAACCGTGTATCTATCCCGAAGAATAGACACCTGTTGCTTGATGATGGGGCTCGATTAAATAAACTAGAAAGGTTTGTGACGTTCGTTTGGTCCGCGAACCAATTTTATAAGCCGACGAGTTCCACTGCTTAATATAAATGAATTAAGCGGGGTTTATATTCTGGGTTCTTAAAATTCCATATAAGGGCAAGCCCCTATAGTTAATTACATCTTAAGTGACGGAAATCACCTAAGAAAACTCTTGATAATAATCAGTAGTTCTGCTCTCAAGGATTTCAAAGTTTAAGTTTTCAAGGGATTGAATATTGGAATTTCAATAGGGAATGGATCAAATTTTGAACATTATATTTTGGGAATCCGAAGGAAGAAAGGTAGGAGAAATCACGGATTCGAAGCGAACTTCGGTAATTTCCGACTATCCTATTTGTTTGGCTTGAATTTAGGAAAATCCTAATGTTTATTTAATGTTTTGATCTTGCCAATTTTAATTAATTAGGCCTTATGTTTGCATGATGTGATCACACAAATAGCCTCGAAGGTGTGAGGGTTTATGTCGTAACGGACGACTACCTCGGAACCCTAAGGTCGATTAGGACTTAATTTGCAAAGCAAATGCCTAACAAGAAGGTTGAGGTTTTATGTTGCACCGAGCAAACTACCTCGAAGTCCTATGAGTTGATTGTTTAAACTAAAGAAAAGTTTTGCTGAAGCAGATTCATGTTTTGCTGATGACGATGGCCGTGCTGCCCACCATGTTCCGAGCTCCTTGTTGTTGTAGAGGTTTAGTTGTAGAAGGTGAAAAATCAAGAGATGAGGGAAGTGTTTGGTTTTAGAGAAAGTCTTAATTTCCTTGTGTCTTTAATATTTTAATTAGAACAGATCTTAAAGTTGATTAAACAGAACCGATTAAGATCCCACGGTTCCGTCATCCTGGCACCATTATTTTCATCGAATTCACTTAGTCCAGATGAATTTGCTAAACTCAACTAAATGAGTTCCACACTTTCATTTAGACCGTGGGAAATCCCGTTAGCAACACGTGGGTTACATCATCCAGAGGTATTCCCGATCATTCAATGAGACGTTTTAATTTAGTTGTAGTTGTAGTTTTGTTGTTTTGTTTGTGATTAAATTTTGAGTTATTTTATATTTTGAATGTTGTGGCGGTGAATTTTATCTTGTAGTGTCTTTTAATTTAGTTATGGGTTTCAGTTTGGTTTCGTCCTAAAGGTGTAGGTTTTCATGCAATGTGTTGTTTATCATGCAAGAAAGGTAAGTGCGATGCGATTAAATAAATTGCAGTAAAGTAAATTGCAATAAAATAAAAGCGTACCTGGAGGGTCTTCCCGTCATCCCAAGCTGCACTTAAAACACAGTTAGAATATTTAAGCATTTAAAGTAATTTCTAGGTAAAGCTAAAGGAAGGGTTATGGTTTTCTACCAAAATCCTAACCCTATAGCTAGTCATTCCTATGACGTCCAGGTCTTGATTTTGGTTTTAAGGATGATTTTCTTCACCGATGAACAACTAAGCTCAATTTGTTCTTAAGGACATTCCATCATATTGAGGAAGTGTTTAAGATGAATCTTAAACATCTTTTCGATATTTCGAGAATTGTCCTAAGTCCAAATGAATTACATTGTGCGAAGTGAATTAATCATCCAGGGTGTTTGAGTTAAGTTTTATTTCTTGCTCAGTGAATTAGGATGTTTGGATATCCTTATGAGTGAAGTGTCATTTCACTTGATACTCCATTTAGGAGTTATAATAGTAAAAGCTCCTAAGGGCAAAATGATATTTAATGATTTGTGATTCAAATTTAAGTTCAAATTAATGATTTAAGTTTGGAATAGTGTTCAAATTATTTTAGATTTATTTTTGAATTCTTCATGTCTTAGGTGATGTCATTTAATTCAATTTAATTTAACTTTGATTTAATTTAATTTAATTTAATTTAATTTAGTTTTAATTTTAATTTAATTCTGATTTAATCCAATTTAGTTTAACTTGATGTGAATTAATATAATTTAATTTAACTTGATTTAATTTAATTTGATTTAATTTAATTTAATTTAATTTAATTTGATTTGATTTAATTTAATTTAATTTAATTTGATTTAATTTAATTTAATTTAATTTAATATGTTTTAATATAATTTAATTTAATTTAATTTAATTTAATTTATTTATTTAACTTAATTTAATTTAATTTAATTTAATTATTTAATTTAATTCAATTTATTTATTCAATTTAATTTAATTTAGTTTTATTATTATTTTCTTTGATTTTAATTTAATTTAATTTTATTTTTAATTTTAATTTTAATTGAAAATTTAAAAAAGAGTTTAATAATTTAACTTTAATTCAATTTAAATGATTGAGTCTTTTAACATTTTAAAATTTAAATTTGAATTATCATTTTAATTAAGAATTAAATATTATTGAGATGATTAATTTAGGGATCTTTATATTAAAGAATAAATCTCTTCCTAATAATAT
This sequence comes from Papilionanthe hookeriana x Papilionanthe teres, assembly GCA_022702705.1. NCBI lineage: Eukaryota > Viridiplantae > Streptophyta > Magnoliopsida > Asparagales > Orchidaceae > Papilionanthe > Papilionanthe hookeriana x Papilionanthe teres. Next base: position 62,996,767 of record CM040428.1, on the reverse strand, counting down.
CCCTATTTTAATAATTCCAATTTTATTATTCTTCCAAATTTAATCAATTATTTAATTAAGGTTTATTTCAATTATTTTAAATTGTTTAGTAGGTTTCTACCCTTTAATTATTTAAATTTCAATCATCCAAATCAGATTAAGATCAAATATTTTACTTATTAATTTTATTAAACCTAAAGTTTTAACCAAGGGTAAAAATTTTTAATTACCATTTTGCCCTTCAAGCTTAATAATTTCATAACTCACTAAATTGAGCTTAAATGAACTTGAGATTTTTATGTGACTTCACTCATATGCTAATAAAGACATGAGAGGAGAAAATGTGATTTTTCTGTATTTAATTTATTTATGTAATTATTTTTGGTGGAAAATAGGAATTGCCAAGGAAAATTTAATAATATGACCAAGGGAAAGTTTCTGTCTTTAAGAAAATTATGGGACATTCCTAATGACCAGAGGACCACTTGGACCAATTTTTGTGATTTTTTGAATTATATTTTATTTAATAAAATTATTTTAAGTTCTGGAGTATTAATTAATTTAAAAATAGAATATAAGTTGAAAAATGAATTTTATAATTTTTAAAATTCTCTCTGATATCAAGGATTCCAGAGAACCAAATTTTACAATTTTCTGATTTCTCTTTGATTTATTATAATTATTTTAGTGAAAATGCTAGAAAATACATTTTTTTTAATTTTAAAATTACCCTAGGGCTTTAAAATTTAATATCTCATTAAATAGACCTAAGAAAAATATGGGGTTTGTTCCTAAGTGATTATATTTTAAAATATGACATTTTGGTGAATTTTATTATTTTTGTGATTTTTATTATTTTTTTAATTATTAAAATATTAAAATAATACTAAAAAATTAACTTTTTAGAAAATTGAAATTTTAATTTTCTTAAATTCCCCTGATATCAGAGAGGCTCCAAAACCAATTTGGTGAACTTTTGAAAGGTATTTTGAAAGTTATGAATTTTTAAAGTTTAAAATGACTAAATGGCTTAATCAACCCATTTAGTAGGGCTAACCAAGTCCAATTGACTTCAAACTTTTATGGTGGGTTCCTCTGATCCTAAAGGTCAGTGGAGAATTGATTTCAAGTCAATTTGATGTATAGTTAGCTCTAATTAATTAGGGGTCTATTTTGGGTGTTTAAGCCGATTAGGGTTATTTTGAGTGAATTAACTCGAGTCCTATTTTTCCTAGGGTTCTCTAGTCATAAGGAATATCACCAAATTTTCCTAGAATTTATTTCACAACATGCTAATTTTTGGAATTAAAATACTCAAAACAGCCACATGCATTTGAAAAATCAATAACTTTTCACGAGAGATGGCCTCCGACCTTGGAAAATTTAGGGAATGTTCCCGAGTTCAGAGGCTTCAAAAGCCCTATGGTCTCATGCCATGGTGAATTGTATGAATGCATGGAGAATTAAAACAATGCAGGGAGTAAATAATTAATTAAAAATAAAGTACTAGGCAAAATTAATTAATTTCTTTTCCACATTATTCTCCTCCGTTCCTTTGAGCAAGAGGGTATTTTTATTTTATTTTTGTGATTTTTCTACACAAAGATATGGATTTTTGAAGTTCCGGTATTTAAATAAATCAGAAAATACCCTATTTATCTACTTATCCACGCGGCGCCGACTCGGCCTCGGCGGCTCCGAATCGACACGCGTCGCTCCCTGGTTCGGCGCCGCCCTCTGACTCGGCTGTCCGGGGCCCCGCGGTTCACCTACCATCTGCCGGTCCGACGCAATCCAAGCCGTCCATCCGATACACGCGCGATCCGACGGCTCCTGGTTATCGTCTACGGCCGGGTGCGATCCCGTGACCGTCCACACTCTAACCACTAAGAACTCTCTCGATTCTCAACGGATTTTCGTGTTCTTATGCTCTATGGATTCGTCTTGAAGAGACGAACACATCCATACGGTGAACATGCATTTAAATTGACTCAAAGTAAAATGAGAATCTCTGGAAGCTCGGGAAGAAGAGGGAGTCCATACCTTTGCTCAGAGAAGTGAAGCTTCGATCTGAGAGTTGTGTCACCTTCGATTGGGTCCGAGTAAGCTCCGGATGAAGTCCCTTGGCACGGTGAATTGTCTAGCTATGAAAGTGACCACGGCCGATCACAAAGCTTGGAGGCTGGAGCAAGCTGGGTGGCTCTGGAGATGGGGCTTTCGGTGGGAAACTTCTCCTCTTGGTCCGGTGAAGGTGTAGGACCAATCAATTTAGGGATTGGCTCACTCGTGAAGAAGTGTCCTGGTTTTTGGGCTAAAGTTTGAGCTCGAAATTGAGCTCGATTGGAGGGAATTGGAGTCGGAATTCGGTGGGGATCAAGTACTACATGTGTGGAGAGTGATGCGGAATGATTTTGGCGAGTTTCCTTAAGGTTTGGTTTAGCACCTCCTTTGGCCGAGAGGGTGAGGGGTTTAAATAGGCATGGTCGGAGGCTCTCCCGGGGGTGTTGAGGGGCGGGATCGACTGCTCTTGGCATGTGAAGAACAACCACAATGGCCAGCGGGGATGGGGCGGCTCGGCGGGTCGGAATTCCAAGCTTGGGCTCACATGTGAGCTCTCGGCCATGGAGTTTTCCGGCGACCCGGGCGGGTGGCCGGCAGGCATGGGTCACCCTCGGGTCCGGGTGGGTCGGGGTTGGGGTTTAGTGCGATCGGTGGGCCTTGCCATGTGTAAAGGAGATGGCTTGGAATGGAATGGGGAAGAGGCCATTTTGGCTAGGTTTGGGTCAACCCATCCTTTTGGGCTAGGTGCACCACCCAAGGTACTGGTTTTGGGCTGAAAAGAGTCACTTGGGTCGACTTGCCATGGAGTGGTGAAGTCTCCATCCATGGTGAGGTGGCTAAGCATGGTTTAGTGTGTGACATGCTTAAGGTAAAAAAGAGTTTAAGAAGGATTAGGAAAGGGGGCCCTCCTTTTGCCATTAATGGCTTGATCACATGTCAAACCTTCCATGGCTCCATGTGGCTTGTCCATGGCTTGCATGGCTTGTCTTTGGCTTGGGAAAAGTTGAGTCAATTTCATGGAAATGGATTTAAGAAAAATTTTGGTATTTTAGGGGTGATTTGGCAAGAGGTTTGATTTGGAATTATTTGATGATGTGATTAGAACTTAGGGAATGGCTTTGATTAAGTGGATAGCAAATGGAAATGTCATGTGGGCTTTAGGGTAGATTTTGGGCTCTTTGAAATGGTTTTAGATGGGCTTTTAAAATGGTTTAGGAAAGTGGGCTTTTGAATTTTAAAATGGATTTTGGGATGAAATTTTGGTAAAGGCTTGGGCCAAATAATTGTTGGGTTTAGCTCATAGATGTGTCATGAGTGACTTGGAACAAATTGGGAGTGATTTGGGTTTGAATTGAGTTGAATTTGGGCTCCTTTGGTGAATGGGCCAATATAGGTCAAATTGGGCTAACTTGGGCCAATGTTGGGCTAGGGTTGAAATTGATGTAAAATTAATGTTGGGAAATGTTTATGGGAGTGTTTCAAAGAGGTTTTGGCTTTGGTTAGGTTTTGATTTTGGGATTTGGGCTCATTTGGGTTAAGTTTGGGTTTAGGTCAAAATTGGGCCTTTTAGCTTTGGGTTGAATTTGAGTGGGGTTTGGTTCTAAATTTTGGGCAAATCATGTTAGTGTTTTGCTTGTGGGAATGTTAAGGAAGATTTAGAAAAGATTTGGGGCTAATTGGAGTTGAATTGGGTGAGTTTGGGTTAGGTTTGGGTCATGGGTCCAAATTGGGCTTTAAGGCCAAAAGTGAAATTGGATCCAAATGTCAATCAAATTGGACTTGGATTTGGTCTAAATTGGTGTTGAGAATGTTGAATTGAAGTTTAGAATTCAATTGGACCAGAATTTGGGTCAATTGGGTAGGTTTGGTTTGACATTGGGTTCACTTAGGGTTATAATGGGTCAAATTGGGGGTTTTGACAAAAGTAGGGTAAATTGACAAAATTGGCCCATGATGTAGTTGAACAAAATGAAATTGGGAATATTTGGGATTTTCTGGAATTTTCTGGGAATTTTCTGAATTTTTGGATTTTTGGGTCAAGAGGGGTATTTTGGGTATTTGGAGGGTATTGGGAGGTATCTTTGGAATTTTTGGTATTTTTGGGTATGGATGATCAATTTGAGTAATGTGGAAATGTTTGGGATTTATTTTGGGGAGTTTTGGGTAATTTAGGTGATTTTGGAAATTTTGGGTAGTTTCAAGGGCATTTGGTAGGTTAGGCGGGTGTAGGGTCCCGGGGGTCAAAAATTGAAAATTTGGAAAATTGAAGATTGGGTGAATATAAGTGGAATAAAATCATTTTGGTTGAGCCATGAAGCCACATCAAGCCCATATGAGCCATGAAGGGACTCATTTGAGGCATTCACTTATGTTGTTCCTAACCCTCTTAGCCGAGGGCTTAGGGGTTAAGGACCATCCATGTGAATCACCTACATGAGTCGGGAGGTCAAGTTAGGTATGGGTGTGGTTTTAGGAGGTGTATGAAAGTGTAGTGTATGAGTGTAGTGTGTGTGTAAGTCGGCCCCTTAACCGGACCGGGCCGCCGAGGCGGTCCTAAGGCCCGAAGAGTCCTATAGGAACTCATCCTTTAAACTTCCACATTTGATTTCAACCCTCTAGGTGATTAGGGGTCTACGGTCGAGTTTGTGGAGTTTGCGGGGAGTTAAGAAGTGGTTTGAAATTCTAGATGGTGGATCACGATTCTAGTCCTCTAAGATAGTCGAAGGAAAAGCCTAAGGCTAGATCCTAAGTACTAAAGAGAAGAAGAGAAGACCTCATCGAAAATGAGGTCAACGAAAGCTTCTGAAAAATTAAAAGATCCTGGTAGTTTCACTATACCTGCAGCTATAGGAGAAAAATTTTATGGAAAAGCTTTGTGTGACTTAGGAGCAAGCATCGATCTAATGCCTCTATCGATTTTTATGAGATTAGGATTAGGAAAAATTACACCTACTTCGGTAACCCTTCGATTAGGTGATCGTTCGGTTACCTATCCTAAGGGAGTTATTGAAGATGTGTTAGTAAAGGTGGATAAATTTATCTTCCCAGTAGATTTTATTGTTTTAGATATGGAGGAAGATAAAGAAATTCCTATCATTTAAGGAAGACCATTTTTAGCTACTTGGAAAAGCTATGATTGATGTTCGAAAGGAGAATTAACTATGAGAGTAAATGACCAAAAAGTTACATTTAATATTGCAAAATCAATGAAATATCCTGCTGTCTAGAAAAAGATGATGAATGTTTTCGGATGGAAATACTTGAATATTTACAACAACAACGTTTTAAGGAATATTACGAGGATAAATTAGAAAAAGAAAACACTGAATTAATTGAAGATAATCATGAAGAACTAGATTTTATTCAGGAAAGATTTGAATTTTTTGATATTACTGAAAATACTGACAAGAATATAGTTCCATCAATTATTAAACCTCTTGAACTTGAGCTAAAAATATTACCTGATCATTTGAAATATGCTTATTTAGGTAATCCTTCAACTTTACCGAGTTATTATTTCATACTGCATTAAACGAATCTCGAGAACAAAAACTTTTAGAAACTTTAAAAAAATATATAAAAACTTTTGGTTGGACTTTAGCGGATATTAAAGGAATTAGTCCTTCAATCTGTATGCATAAAATTATTTTAGATGATGAACATAAACCTAAAGCGGATCCCCGAAAGGAGATTAAACTAGATAATGAAAGAAGTAGTTAAGAAAGAAATTTTAAAATGGTTAGATAATGGTATTATATATCCTATTTCGACGAGTGCTTGGGTAAGCCCAATTCATTGTGTTCTACAGAAGGGAGGAGTGACCGTCATCGCCAATGAAAATAACGATCTTATTCCTATAAGACAAGTTGCTGGTTGGCGTATATGTATTGATTATAGGAAATTAAATACCGCCACCGGGAAAGATCACTTCCCTTTACCATTTCTAAACCGGATGTTAGATAGATTAGCCGGACATAAGTATTTTTTTCTAGATGGATACACCGGTTATCATCAAATACAAATTGCTCCCGAGGATCAGAGAAAACTACATTTACTAGTCCTTTTGGAACTTTCGCTTTTCGAAGAATGCCTTTTGGATTATGTAATGCACAAGCAACATTCCGGAGATGTATGATGTCTATATTTAGTAAGTTAATTGACAATGGAATAGAAGTATTTATGGATGATTTCTCCGTATTTGGAACATCATTTGACACATGCTTAACTCATCTTGAAAAAGTATTAGAAGTATGTGACAAAACAAATTTAGTTCTAAATTGGGAGAAATGTCGATTTATGGTTGCGGGCGGCATTGTATTAGGGCATAAAATTTCGGAAAAAGGCATGGAAGTGGACCCGCAAAAATTCAAGTTATAGCTAAATTACCACCTCCAACTACGGTAAAAGGGGTAAGAAGTTTTCTTGGACATCGTTGGATTCTACGAAGCTATATAAAAGATTTTTCAAAAATTACTAAACCTCTATGCCAACTTCTCGAAAAGGACAAGAAATTTGAATTTACAATCGAATGCTCGAATGCTTTTGAACTCTTAAAAGAAAAATTAATTACAGCACCTATAATAGTTTCACCTAGCTGGGAGAAACCATTTGAGCTTATGTGTGATGCTAGTGATTATGCTTGTAGGAGCGATTCTTGCGCAAAGATATGAAAAGATTTTTAAAGTTATATACTTATGCTAGTAAAACTCTAAATGATGCTTGAAATAAATTATACGATTCTGAAAGAGAACTATTAGCGGTAGTATATGGTTTTAATAAATTTAGACCTTATCCGATTGGAACAAAATGTATCGTGCATACTGATCATTCTGCTATCAAATATTTAATGCAAAAGAAAGATTCCAGAACCAAGATTAATTAGATGGATGTTATTAATGCAAGAATTCGATTTTGAGATCGTTAATAAGAAAGGAGCTGATAATAAAATTACGGATCATTTATCAAGATTAGAAAATCATGAATTATACGATATTGAAAATGAAATTATAGACGAGTTTTCACGATGAACAACTATATAATATCGATGAATGGAAAATACCATGGTATGCTTGATATAGTAAACTATATAGTTAGTAATATTTTACCACCTATGCTAACTTTGCAACAACGAGAAAAAATTCATCCACGATACGAAAACTTATTTTTGGGATGAACCATATTTATATAAGCAATGTAAGGATTTAATTATTAGAAGATGTGTACCTTATGAAGAAACTGAACCAATTATTCAAAAATGTCATGATTCTAATTTGGAGGACATTTTGGGACTGATAAAACTACTTATAAGATTCTACAATCTGGATTTTACTGGCCTACTCTATTTAGAGATGTATATAGATATATTAAAACTTGTGATAAATGCCAAAGAGTAGGAAATATATCTAGAAGAAACGAAATGCCTCTAAACTTTATATTAGAAGTTAAAATTTTTGATGTTTGGGGATTAGATTTTATGGGACCTTTTATTCCTTCGTTTGGAAACTCATATATATTAGTAGCTGTTGATTATGTTTCCAAATGGATTGAGGCACAAGCTTTACCTAGGTGTGATGCTAAGAGTGTTTCAAAATTTCTGATGAAAAATATTTTTACTAGATTTGGAATGCCGAGAGTGATTATCACTAACGGAGGAACTCATTTTAGAAATAAATACATTCACAAACTAGTAGAAAAATACAATATTACTCATTAGATATCCACTGCTTATCATCCACAGACTAGCGGATTAGCTGAAGTATCTAATCGTGAGATTAAACGTATTTTAGAAAAATCTGTAAACCCAAATAGGTTAGATTGGTCTATTAGATTAGACACTGCATTATGGGCTTATAGGACTGCTTATAAAACTCCAATTGGAATGACTCCTTACAGACTTATATATGGAAAAACGTGCCACTTACCAGTTGAATTAGATCATAAAGCATATTGGGCGATTAAATAATTTAATTATAATATGAAGGAAGCTGGTGAGAAAAGATTGTTGCAATTAAATGAATTGGAAGAATTAAGAAATGAATCGTATGATAATGATCGGATTTATAAAGAAAAGATGAAATTATAACATGATCGGAAGATTAATCAGAGAAATTTTGAACCGGGACGGGAAGTTTTGCTATATAATACTAGATTGAAATTATTTCTGGAAAATTGAAGTCTCGATGGTTAGGACCTTTCACCATAACTCAAATATTTTCGTACGGAACTATAGAAATCGAAGATCCAAAAGCTGGACATAAATTTAAAGTTAATGGACATAGATTAAAACCATATTTCGAAGGTATAAGACCTAACTATAAAGAGGTTTTAATGCTTAGTCGACTCGATTAATAATTGAAATTAGGTCGGGTCGACGACGTTAAACCAAGCGCTTTATGGGAGGCAACCCATATTAGTTATCTATTTTTATTGTATCTCAATAGTTAGTTTATATTATTGAAACTTTACTACTCGATTATTATTAAGAATCATCACATATTCGAACCATTATGATGAGAAAAGAAATTATTCGATTTAGAGCGAAATTGGACATTATTTTGAAATCTCGCCGACGGCGAGGTCGATACTCGCCGACAGCGAGGTTCGCGCCTAAATTAGATTCAGTTTATTATCGAGCTCGCCGACGGCGAGAAACGTCCTCGCCGACAGCGAGAACCGGAAAGGCGGTTTTATAACTAAGTCGCCGACGGCGAGAAACGTCCTCGCCGACAGCGAGGAAGTTATAAAGATGAGTTATTTATACTTTGAATGCCGATTTGGACGGTTTCAACACCAATTCCTTTGTGAAAACCCATTCTTAAACCACTCTAAGTCTGCCTTCTTCACTAGAATTCATTCCATTCACCATAATGGCCTCCAAATTCTTAGATTCCTCTAAATACGGATCGTTTAACCGGAGGAAATTTGTGAGTGCGGAAGCGCGACGGATCTTCAACAAGGTTTTGATAAAGAAAAGAGTTATCAAGGAACGGGGATTTGTCGATCGAGGATTAGAGAATTCCACTACGAAGATAGAAGAAACGATCGCGCGGCGCACTGCTGGGAGGTATTTTGTTACACTACGTCTGCTGTTGTTATTCCAGTTGTGAAAGAGTTTTACTCTAACTTACATGCGATCAACAATGGGAATATCTACGTCCGAGGAAGATGGATGACGTTTACTCCATCAAGAGTAAATGAATTATTCTCTATAGAAAACACCCCGGTATGTCACTACTCAAATTTTGTGCCTTCTCGATATAATATGAATGAGATATTTCAATATATGAGCTGATAAACCGGAAGATTGGAAAATGCGTGAAGACGGGTATGTTAGTTTCTCGCATCACTTTTGAATCCTCGTCTCAAAGCACCGCACTTTTTCATCTCATCTAAATTGTTACCTACTATGAGGGTAAACAAGGTTTCGAAGGAATGCGCTATATTGAATTATTGTATTCAAAGTGGATTACTTATTGATGTTGGATCAATAATTGTTAAGTCTGCATTGGGTTTAATTGTGCATGGGTCAGTTCACGGACTAGGACACCCATCTACTATTTTTGCATTATGCGATCGATACCGGGTTTCTTATGAAGCTTGGGAAAAGGTTACGTTACCTTGGAAGCCGCTTGATCCTACGGATATGTTCCCTACTTTGGACAATAATGAAGACATTACATTTATCTGCGATAGAGCTTTACAGAATAATCCTATAGCAAGGCCTATTTCAGATAAAACGGAGTTACTTATGAAGAAAATTAATGGAATGGAGAAAGAACTACGGAATGTGAGAGATTTAATCGACAATATATCTGATTTATTTGATCACATTGACTGGAGGATGAAGGAACACTTTGATCACTCCGGACACACTGGAAGCTAGCTTTCTTCATTTACGAGACGAAGGGTTGGATCACTGAAGAATCAGCTCGGAATTTCCCTTCGAGCCTTTCTATAACTTATTTGTGCATCATCGTCATATAGGAAATATCGGAGAAGATGAAGATTCGACCTTGAAGAGTAGTAGTAAAGATTTTCATAGTATGTTTGTATTTATGTTATTTGATTTGATTTAGATTTTATTATGTGTGGAGTGATGATTGGAATATCTCAAACTTAATTGAGATATGCGTCATAGTTTTGTATCAGCATTTAGTGTGTCGTGGATTGATTTGCGATGCTGATTAGTAGTAAGGATTGAAGTTTGAAGTTTGATTATAGAGTTTTAAATTATGTTAGTTTGTATGTCTCATGGATTTCAATATTAAAGTTAATTTGTTGTGTTGTGTGAATTTGTTTGTGTATAAGTAGCTAATCTTCATATTAAATTAATAAATGATATGATCGGAAATATAATATAAGACAAATCGAGGTTGAAAATGATTGACGAAATTTAAAAATTGAAATTTTTAGGACCTCGCCGACGGTGAGAAAAATCTCTCCGACAGCGAGATCGATCTCGACGACGACGAAGAATTTCTCGCCGACGGCAGATTTTTCCGAAACTTTTGCCTTATGGAATTAATTAGCTCGCTGACGGCGAGAAAAATCTCGCTGACAGCGAGAACGCAAAAAGACCTATATTTGACCGGTCAAAAACACTATTCATCATCCCCAACCTCTCATTTTCGCAAAAACCAACCTAGGGCTTGAGAGATCTTGGATTTAGAGGAGATTCCATCACTCAAAAACACCGGATTTCATCTTCTCTTGGTAAGTGCTTCACTTCTATGCAAAAATTTTTGATTTTCACCATGTATTTTCACCACATTGCAAATTTTGGGAAAAATCAAAATATGGAAGAAATATTCGGTGGAAATCCATGAAATTTAATTTAAATTGCTTATAAATGTTGTAGGAAGCATTCTTAGGATTATTTTTATGTTTAGTGAAAATTTTCATGATTTTCACAGATCGATCGTATGGCTCCACGACAAAAACGTCGAGTAGAATTCGACGAAGATCGATTCATCAATGCACGAGCACAGACTAAATATTTTGAAAATATTCGAGGAAGAAAGTGCATTGCGGATCGGGTTTTCAAAAATCCGGGAGGAGAAGTAGAGAGGATTATTAAGGAACGAGGTTGGGAGAATTTACATTACGTTCGATATAGAGCAGTTGTGGAAGTGGTTAAAGAATTTTATGCCAATTTAAGCTGCTTGCGAAGATGCACCGAGTAAAGGTACGAGGGTTTTTGGTAGAATTCAATGCTGCAAGAATAAATGTGTTCTATGAAGTTCATGACTCGCCCTTTAGCGAGTATGAAACTTTTGGAATGATGGAAGGACCACTGGAGGAAGTCATTAACTTTCTCAGCGATGGGACCGGAGTTTGGAAAATTAAGCGACGGGAAAGAGTGAATTTTCCTCTTTCTAAATTAAATGCGATCTCCAAAGCTCGGCATTACTTTATTTGTTCTACTCGTTACCCACCTATCACCACGGTGAGGTAACACAAGATAGAGCGATTCCGAATTTACGTATTCGGAATAATAGAAGCATCGACATCGGGAGAATTATTTATCGAAACATCCTGGCCACTCCTCGAAATGAGAGTGGAGTTGGATTGGGACACCCTGGATTAATTTTTTCACTCTGCCAACTCTCTGGAGTTGAGGCTAGAGATAATGAAGAATGGGTAGAACCAATGAAACAACTCACAGCTGCTAATATTAAGAAGTATGAATCTCATGAAGGGTGGAGAGCGGGAGTAAGAAGTTATTTCACTCGGTCGAGTAGAGATATACCCTCTACTAGCCATGAACCTCCTGAGCCTACCACCCCTACCCTACAAGATCTGATGAATGAATTGACACTGCATAGAAGAAGTTTTGAGCAGTTTGGAAATACAATGGGAGAAGATTTGATCATTTTGATCAAAGAATTGATAATCTGGAGAGGAGACATGATTATGATAGCGAATATCTCCAGCGACATTCGGAATACGAGATTGCATACTATGAAGCTAAACGTCGTTATAGGAGTGGTGATTTAGATGTTGTCTTTCCTGAGTGCCCCCGATATTCACAGTACCAGCTCGCTCGGTCTTCTCGGCCTACGGATCGGGGAGGAGATGATATAGCCTGGGACTTTGATGCTGAAGAATAGGACTTTATTTGTTTTATTTGTTTGATATTAAGTTATTTTAAAGACTTTATATATTTGTAATATTCAGTACTTTATGTTTTGAGACATTGGATGTTTGTTGGATTATTTGCTTGAATTGTTGTAGTAGTTTAGTTTTGTTTTTGTATTAGTTAATTGCATTTGTTTTTATGTTAAATAGGATGTTAGTTTTCTTTAGTTTTTTTTATTTTATTCTGTGTTGTTTTAAATTGTAAAATTGTTAATCTGTTAGTTAAAATGTTTTTAATATGTTAGTAATTCATATGTATAGTGTAGAGTTAATTTTAATTGTTATAGTTAATACTTATCTTAGATTTTATCCTGCATTTTCTTTAAATTGTTATATATATATGGAGAATACTAACAGTACAGGTTCAATAAAAAAATGAAAAAGCCTGCAAAAATTTCAAAGAAAAAGAAATACCTAAACTTCAAAGGTATGATTTATTTACTTTCCCTTTTTCATTATTTAGAATAGATATAAAAATTTAAGTTTGGGGGGGGAGTAAAATACAAATTTAGTTATTAACTTGTTCTCAATTTCTATTTTCAAATTATTATAAAATGATTTTTATAACAAATTTTTCAATTTAATTAATATGAATTATTTTATTTAATTATTATAAAAGGTTAAATAAATTATTTCTAGTGCTTTAATTAATTAAATAGAATAAAATATTTGGTTAAAGGGAAAAAGAATATAGTAAACTATTTTTAGTAAGGAAAACTATATTCTAAAATTAAAATTCTTAAGTATTCAAGTGAAAAAGAAAAGATTGAAAATCAATAAAGTAAAAGCTATGAAGTATATATAAGCTAAGAAATATTCCTAAGTTTCAAATTTAGGAAGATGAAAATGAAGTTCAAAATTATTAACGGGCTCTCCAGATACAGTAATCCTCAAAAGAAAAAGAAAAAGAAAAAGAAAAAGAAAAAGAAAAATGAGGAGATGCCTTATCAAAAATTGGCTTCATTTGAATTAACCTAAAAGGAAAAACTTAGATATTTCCAAACTTATGTTTATGGATTAGAATTTTACCTAATAGTGTTTTCTTGAATTTCTTATCATATGAATATCTTAAGTAGTTATTCTTTTAAATATAGTCATTCCTGAAATGAATAGTAAGCTAGAAATCTTAGACCTGATAACTAAATAATTTATTTTTATAAGATTAATTAAAATTACATGAATTGTTTTTATTTAACTTTATTATATTAATTAATCTAATTCATAGTTTATTTGAAATTGAAAAATTTTACTATAGAAATCATTATTTTTATGTAGTATTAAAATTACTTGAGGACAAGTAATAAGTAAGTTTGGGGGATTTTGATCGCTGAAAAATTTATTAAGAAATTCATACATATTTTTGATGAAATTGCACTTTAAAGAAGGGTATTCTCTTTATTTTGTTGCAGGAATGAATAATTTAGGTGATAAAAGCAAAAATCATAAAAAGGAGCAAATTTGAAGCAAAATCATGCAATTTGTGCTGAGTCGCCGACGGCGAGATCGAGCCCGCCGACGGCGAGGTTACAAGAAGAAAATTTTGAAGAATTTATAACCGTCTCGCCGACGACGAGCCCGAGCCCGCCGAGCGAGCTAGAGCGGTTTGAAGATCTTCAGAAGCCTCGCCGACAGCGAGGTAGTTCGTCGCCGACGGCGAGGTAGTTCAAATGGCACGGATACATTGAACACGGACACTTTTGAAGGGATGCTTACGCACCTCTTGGTCCTTTGCTTACCTCTATATATAGAGGCCGAAAATCAGTCTTTTGTGTGCAGTCTTTTGTGTCTTTTGTGCAATCTTTTAGTTTTTTGTGAGTTCTAAGTGTGTTAATTTGTGTGCAGTAGTGTGTCTTTAGTGAGTCTTTTAGTAAGTTTAGTGAGTAATTAGTGAGTCGTGCTGTACTGGAAGGAAGAGTCAAAGGAACTACGAGGGTACGTTTGGGGATAAATCGAGGTAAGTATTTGTATTTATTATTTTTAACTTTAAATGAAATCCATGCTTAGTTTAGTTCCCATGCATTACGAGTAGTTTATTAGTCTTTCTCCTCGTTTATGAAATTAAGTGACTTGATGAAATTAAAATAGAGATACTTATATATATTAATAAATTGTGATAATTTTTTACTTAAAACTTAATTTACTTTTCAAACTGGCCATTTGATTTGTTAAAATATGTTGATTATCAACTATAGTAAAAATTACATCCGATATTCGGGAATTCAAAAGCCTTGGAAGGAGGGTGCAAATAAATAGGGAAATAATATCATCGGGCGTAGAATTGAGCATTTTAGTGTGACGACTAAAATATTCAATTCGGTCCTATTGTTTGAGAGCTGAAGTGTAGATGTTAGCTCTCGGGCGAGGGGAACGTGGGAGCTGCGAAGTGGTAGTCGGTATCCTCCAGCTCTAGCCGCAGATTCGATAATCAAACATAGGATTAGTCGATATTCTTTACACTCGGACCAAAGGGTAAAGAATAGGAATGCTCCTATTTGTCACAATACCTTAAAATTATCTATTTAAATTCATTAATCACTTAAATTTCTAAACAAGGGGAAAGATACTTTTTCGAATAGTTAAGACTTATTTAGCAATTAGTTTAATTTCCTGCACTTTCAATACGTATTAATTTTCTACTTAGTTAAGTTACCTAATTAAAATACTTAGTTTACTTTATTGCGCTCAAATTTAGAATTCCAAATTTTCGTATACTTATTTTAAAAATTATTATTATTATTTTAAATTAGTTGTTATTTAATTTTCTCTTTCCCTGTGGGATCGATAACTGAGGACTCCACTAGAGCCTCGTATTACTTGATACGATACGTATACTTGCGTAGCATCCACAACATAAACAATTACAATTCTATACATATAAATAGCGGGGTCAAGTTTTTGGCGTCGTTGCAATTAAATTAAAAATATCATAATAGAAAATTGTGGGTCACGAACCAATCTCTTCGAAGTATTTGTACTGACGGCAGCGACTGTCTCTTCACGCTGATCTGCTGCTAGCTTAGTCAGCATCTTGCGAATGCGACGGTTCTTGTTTCTTCGTTGAGTAGGAGTGAGAGTGACTCTCCTCACCTCTTGAATTTATGTAGGCATGGCGCTGACAAGTCTGCCTTCTGCTGTAGCCACCACGTAACTTTCTTATCCTCTCCTGTTGCATGAGCGATATTTTCTTTTCTTTTCTTGCTAGTAGACGGCTAACTCGGGCCACCTAATTTCATCACTGTCTGACTGTGGAACTCTTCCCGATCAACCGGAGTCCAATCAGTTTCTTCATATTGTAGCCCGACCAGTGTGAAATCAGAGTCAATTTCAATCACGGCTCCATCCTTCATCCTCTTTTCATCGAGTGCTAGACTCACACCATTCTTAAAGTTCAGAACCAACCGCCCGTTCGACATTTCCCTGCGAAAAACAAGGAAAGGATCAGGGGCTGTACTAAGAACAAGAACAATAAGAAAACCTTTATTAATGAAAAATTTTATTTACTTCTTTTAAATTTTAAAGGAAGTAGGAAGAAATGAGGACAAATCAGGAATGAATTGATTTAAAGGAAAAGATCAAAATTTTATCATTTCACATATTTTCTTTTTAACACACTTTTTGTTAATGATTTTTTTTTATCATCCTTTTTTTATATTGTGGGTTCGGACCCAGTTACGAATGATTACTCCACCCATGTTTCTAGGAATGAGACTCCACTTTTAAAGTCCATCCTTCGAAACATCAGATTGCGTAATATTTCTTTAAATATCGTCCATTAATTGGAAGCATAGGTCGTTCTCCACGACAGTTAACAAGCTGGTAGAAACCCACTAAGCAGACTGTCTCGACCACGAACGGCCCTTCCCAAGTTGGTTCAAATTTACCTCCTATCTTGCGGTGTGCAAGAATAGGTCTTCTGAGTACTAGAACCAAATCACTGACTTTGAATGTCCTTGGGCGGACCAGTTTATCGTGGGCTGGATCATCTTGGCTTGATACAGTTCCAAATTTTGCTGCGCTGAAAGTCGTTTCCCTTATAAGCTTTCCAATTCTTCTAGTCGTAATTTGGCATTTTCTTCTGTAGTGATCTTGTTCGCAACTGCAATTCTGAGTGACAGAAGCTAAACCACTAAGGGTAAAATGGCCTCGAACCCGTACACTAAGGCGTAAGGCGTAGACTGGGTAGGAGTTCTGAAAGTCGTTCTGTAGGCCCATAAAGCTTCTAACAACTTCTCGTGGCAATTTCTTTTGTTGTCATCCAAAATTTTCTTTAATATTTGGACGAGAGTCTTATTAAAAGCTTCGGCCAAGCCGTTTTCTCTTGGGTAGTAGATCGTTGAATAGTGCCAGTCAATCCCGTGTCTCCTGACAAAATTGTTGATCTTCGTACTCTTGAATGCTGACCTATTATCTGAAATGATTCTGCGCGGTACCCCAAAATGGTAGACAACTTGATTCTTGAAGAACTGTAGCACGTGGTGTGCCTTCACTTCTCTGAGCGGTACTGCTTCTGCCCACTTGGAAAAGTAATCTGTTGCTACAAGAATGAAGCGATGTCCACTTGAAGAAGGCGGTTCTATCCGACCCACAATATCTGTGCCCCAGCATTCAAATGGCCATGACACAATTGTCGGATGTAGCACATTCGGAGGCTGATGTAGAACCACTCCATGCACTTGGCATTGGTGACAACTCTTGGCAACTTTCATGCAATCGATCATCATCGAGGGCCAGTAGTACCCTAGTATCTTAATCTTCATTTTCATCTTCGGACCCGACTGATGAGCGCCACAAAGTCCTGAGTGCACTCTTTAACAATTTCGCGAGCCTCGGACTCGCTCAGGCACCTTAACCACATCTGGTTAAAAGACCTTCTATATAACGTATTGTTTATTAATGCGTAAGACAGAGTTCTTTTCTTAATTTGATGGGCGAATGACTTATTGTCCGGTAGGTTTCCTGTTTGCAGGTAGTCTATTAGCGGCTGACGCCAATCTTCTGCATTTTCCATTCTGCCGCAATTGTTTCTTCTTCTTTCTCCGACTTGTGTATCGTGTCCATGTCGAACTGTGAGAGAACCCGACGTCCCTGAACTGACACTTCAACTGATTCATCCTGCAAGTAGGCAAATTCTTTTGCAAGGCGGGCTAACGCATCTGCAAGAGCGTTTTCTCTCCTGGGAATCTTGTAGATCGTTACATTCGGAATCTGCTCCAACAATTTCATGGCATACTGAAAGTACTGCTCGAGTCTTGGCTTTAGAATTATGTATTGTCCAGCGACCTGTTGAATGATCAAATGAGAATCTCCATAGATGTTGATATCCGTTATCCCCATCTGAATGGTTAATTCCAATCCAGTTATAAGGGCTTCATATTCTGCCTTGTTGTTTGTACAGGGTTATGTTAAGTGGTAGGAGTACCTTAACATCCCCCGCTCCGGTGTTATAAATATTAGTCTGATTCCTGCCTTACCGGGCACTATCGTTTGCAATTCTTTATTTCTAGGCTCATTATCTGCTCGTCTGGCAAGTCATCGTTGAGAGGCGATTCTGTCGGTAAAGGGTATGCTGCGAGGAGGTCTGCTAGGACTTGTCCCTTTACGACACGAAGAGGAACAAAAGTTACATCGAATTGCAATAGTATCATCGACCACCTAGCAAGTCTGCCGGAATGCGTCGGGCGAGTCATCAAATATTGCAATGGATTAACTTTCGAGATAAGGTTGACCTTATGAGAAAGCATGTAATGCCTGAGCTTTTGAGCGGCGAAGATCAGGGCCAAACAATGCTTCTCAATCGGGGATACTTTACTTCCGTCGGAATTAAACGAAGACTTAAGTAGTAGAGAGCGTTTTCTTTTCCCTCGTCGTTGACCTGGGCTAGCAGGGCTCCGAGAGAGTTGTCTAAAGCCGCGATATAATATATCAACGGTCTACCCGAGACTAGGGCTGCTAAGACAGGGGGTTCCATTAAATATTGTTTAATGTCCTCAAAGGCCAGCTGACATTTCTCTTCCCAAACGAATTTGGCGTCCTTTTTAACTAATGCCGAGAATGGCTGACACCTACCTGACAAATTCAAGATAAAGCGTCGAATATATGCGAATTTTCGTTGAAAGGATTGTAGTTTTTTTAAGGTTTTGGGAGGTGGAATTTCTAAGATAGCTTTAATCTTCTCCTGATCGATTTCAATTCTACGATGTCAGACAACAAATCCTAAGAATTTCCCAGAGGTGACGCCAAAGGCGCATTTCAATGGATTCATCTTAAGGTTATATTGTCTTAATCGCTCGAAAATAATTCTCAAATCATACAAATGTTCTTCCTTCAGCTTGTTTTTGATGACTACATCATCCACGTAGCATTCAACTTGGTTGTGAATGAGATCATAAAAAATTCTCGTCATAGCTCTTTGGTATGTTGCTCCTGCGTTCTTCAATCCGAAAGGCATCACTGTGTAGCAGTATATTCTAATTGGCATTCTGAAGGCTGTGAGGTTTTTGTCTTCCGGTGCCATCTTTATCTGGTTGTATCTTGATGATCCATCCATGAAAGAGAAGACTTCGTGCGTTGAGGCGATGTCGATCATTAATTCTGGGATTGGTAATGGGAATTCATCCTTTGGACATGCTTTATTCAAATCTCTGAAATCCACACAGATTCTGATCTGTCCATTCTTCTTTCTGACTGGTACCACATTGGCTAACCAAGTCGGATATTGTTCTTCACGGAAAAATTTAGCGTCTATTAGCTTCTTAACGTCAGCTATAACTTGTTGTTCAATCTCTAGACGCATTCTTCCGGGAGCTTGTTCGACTGGAACGACAGTGGAATCCACTCCTAGTTTGTGAACTGCGACTTCGGAGCTAATCCTGGCATTTCATCATAATTCTAAGCAAAACAGTCCCTGAATTCCATCTGTAGCTTGATCATTTCTTCGGAGTCTTCTTTATTGAGTAAGGAGCTAACAAAGGTCGGCCTAGGCTCTTCGTTAGTACCTAAGTTAACTTCCATTAACTCGTCTACTGTAGATTTAATTTCTTCTTCAAATTCCGGTGGAGCATCTCCGATTTGCAGATCTTCGAGATCATCTGAGGTTTCTAAGCAGACTTCATTAGGCTCGCAAGTGACAACCAAGCAAAACTCTGAGTCGTCAACTGATCCTACTGTGCCGAATCCGAGACCGTGCTTTGAATTGGGAGGGCGACTGACATTATTCCATAATTTTTAAAAGTGTTGTGATCGACCTTTTGTCCATTGTTTAGATAAGACACCACGTTGAATTAAATTCTGAACACATGGAGAATACCACTCAAAAGACAATTCCATTAATTCAGAGGAAGTAACATCTTCAAATTGTACATCATTTTCAGTTTTGGAAGAAGAAGCACCACTGTAGAATTTGATTGGCTTAGCACCACCACCATGCACTTCCTTGACCACCATACCCTCGATCTTATTAGAATGGATCGGGGTCAGGGTCATTGTATGCACATAGTGGTTAATCTTCTCGTACATTGATTTGTATTCTTCATTCTTTTCATCTTCGAGAGAGATCTTGAACTGGGGTTTCTTTTGATTTACTGTTACTACTTCTTTCTTGATTTCTTCTTCTTCGGAACTGTTCTCCCAATCAACGTCGATGACCGGTTTCTTTTGTCCAACTGTTCCAACGTCTCTTCCTCGACCCCATCCCCGGCCTCGACCTCGGGTGCGAGTTCTGGAGAAACCTTCACCATCTCGCCTTAAGGGAGTGGTGAGTAACTGTTGGACTAGAATTTCAGGTTCTCCGTCATCCCGAACTTCTTTTGCTTCATTTGGTACGGTATTTCTGGAGAAGATTGTTTTCTTCGGAGGCGCGTAATAGGCTGCATCTTCATGAATTCTAATCTCGTGTACGGAGAATCGTTGCAAGTCACCCTTATAACACTATTCTCCTCCTTCGTAATACTTTATGCACTGGTGCAGAGACGACGGTATCATCTGGTTTTCATGGATCCATGGCTGACCTAGTAGAGCGTTGAACGATGTCTCAGAATCAATTATATGGAATTTTGCGGTTGTCTTTACTAAGTCACTGGTCTTCATTAATAGTGTTATTGATCCAAGAGCTCTCTCTCCCTTCCGATTGAACCCTCTTAATGACATCTTATCTGCTTCAAGCTCGCGAGCATCAATTTCAAAATATGCCAATGTCCGAAGATTCATTATGTTAATTGATGCTCCCGGGTCAACCAACACTCTGGAGAGCGTGAACTTTCCAATAGTGACTGAAATGTACAACGGTCGGTTGTGATCAGCTGTTCCAAGTAGTAAATCATTGTCTGTGAAGGTAATACCTCGTTGTTCTTTTAAAGAGCAAACCTCGTCTAAGGAATTACCGGCCATTTGAGCTAAACAAATCTCTAGATCAAGTAAAGCCTTGATTAGAGTTTCCCTCATCTCCTTTGACAGGATCAGAGAGTCGTAGATGCTCAGTTTAGCTGGTAGCTTCCTAAGATGGGCTAGCACGTTATAATCCACTTTATTACCATGTTCCTCAATTTCTTCCCGAACGGGTAATTCTTCTGCTGGGGTTGGTTCTTCCTGAGCAACCACCTGCTTTCCTTTATCCTTTGGACCCATTCTCGGAGGTAGAACTTTTTCGCTTCTTAGGTTGGCTTCAGTTATTTCTTCTGCATCTGGTGTTGAATCTGCCGGTGTCTCCTCTTAAATCAGAATGACTGGCTTTTTTGGAGTTGCTTCGGAATCTGATAACTCCAATTCTATAGTAATTGGAGCTCCTCGGAATTCACAAATAGATTCGTTACTTATTGAGCTTTCGTAGCCATCTTTGTGAGTGTCTTCTCCTTTGCCACGGTCATCGAGGTTTAGTATGATTTGAGAATCTTTTATCGTATCAGAATCGAGATTCAGATTAGGTTGGTTGTCGTTAGTTACGTAATCGTTAGAAATAGTTAAAACGTAGCCAACACCAAAACTTTTATCATTATAAGATCCCGCCGGGGCGAGCAAATAATCATATAGAGTCAGAGGTCCGAGGGATTTCTCCCCCGAATAGGAAACAAACATCCTAGGAAAAGCAGCCCCTAGTCTACCCTTTGGAGCCTAGGTCTTCTTTTCTTCCACGATCTTCTCCTCCTTCTGGGGTGGTTCTTCGATCGCAAGCGATAGCACCGGCTTGACAGGTTTTAAAGTCTGAGTTGAAGCGCGCACCAAAGCGTTCTGGAAATGATCCAAGATTTTCTTTGAAGACTTTGTCCAGACGGTATTCCATCCATCATCGGTCGTGTATGGGTTTATCAGAACAATAGGACCCGTTGAAATGACATTGATAGAACCTCCTTTTTGGGGTTCCTTCATGTATTCCTTCGGGATCGTTATGTTCCCTCTTCGGAGATTACCTTCGAGCCAATTCTTAAAGTGAAGCAATCTTCAATCTTGTGTCCGATCATCCGGTGGTAAGGGCAATAGTTCGGATGATCTTTCTTGTTGACTTCCTCTGGCTTTTTGGGCTCTGGTAATTAAAAATCAGGTGTCTTCATCAAACTGCGAAACATTTTAGCTATTGCTTCTGTCTTGAATGGATACTCCTTGTTCAGAAGTTCCTCCAGGGGACGTGATGAACGAGGTAGAGGTTGACTATGCTGCCATGGCTGGTGGCTCGGTCGAGGCTGTTGATAGCCCTGCTGAGGTTGCTGATAAATCTATTGTGGTTGTTGGTAAGTCCGTTGTGGTGGTTGATAACTAGGTTGTTGTTGCTCTGGCTGTATCTGCACTGGCTGCTTGCCTTTATCTACTGCCGTGACGATTCCGGATTTCTTTTCAAATGCTTTTATAGGCATTTGCTTATCGGTCTTGTCTACGAAACTTAGCTGTTTTGCTTCCTCCTACAAGCTCCCTGATCACTGAAAAATTTATTAAGAAATTCATACCTATTTTTGATGAAATTGCACTTTAAAGAAAGGTATTTTCTTTATTTTGTTGCAGAAATGGAGAATTTAGGTGATAAAAGTAAAAATTATAAGAAGGAGCGGATTTGGAGCAAAAAGGAAGAAAATAATGCAATTTATGCTGAGCCGCCGACGGCGAGATCGTGCCCGCCGACAGCGAGGGTACGAGGAAGAAAATTCTGAAGGATTTATAACTGTCTCGCTGACAGCGAGATAGCGCGGTTTGAAGATCTTCTAGAAGCCTCGCAGACAGCGAGGTAGTTTGTCGCCGACGGCGAGGAAGTTCAAATGGCACAGATACATTGAACCTGGACACTTTTTGAAGAGATGCTTACATACCTCTTGGACCTTTGCTTACCTCTATATATAGAGGCCGAAAATCAGTCTTTTGTGTGCAGTTTTTGTGTGTCTTTTGTGTGTTCTAAGTGTGTTATAAGTGTGTGAGCAGTCTTTAGAATCCTAATTAGTGTAATTAGTGAGTAATTAGTGAGTTGTGCTGTACTGGAAGGAAGAGTCAAAGGAACTACGAGGAGTCTGCTTGGGGATAAATAAAGATAAGTATTTGTATTTATTGTTTTTAACTTTAAATGAAATCCATGCTTAGTTTAGTTCCCATGCATTCGAGTAGTTTATTTAGTCTTTCTCCTCGTTTATGAAATTAAGTGACTTGATGAAATTAAAATAGAGATACTTTTATATATTAATAAATTGTGATAATTTTTACTTAAAACTTAATTTACTTTTCAACTCGGCCATTTGATTTGTTAAAATGTGTTGATTTACAACTATAGTAAAAATTACATCTGATATTCGGGGAATTCAAAAGCCTAGGAAGGAAGGTGCAAATAAATAGGGAAATAATTTCACTGGGCGTAGAATTGAGCATTTTAGTGTGACAGACTAAAATTTTCAATTCGGTCCTATTGTTTGAGAGTCGAAGTGTAGATGTTAGCCCTCGGGCGAGGGGAACGTGGGAGCTACGAAGTGGCGATCGGTATCCTCCCGACCCTAGCTACGGATTCGATAATCAAACATAGGATTAGTCAATATTCTTTACACCTGGACCAAAGGGTAAAGAGTAGGAATGCTCCTATTTGTCACAATACCTTAAAATTATCTATTTAAATTCATCAATCACTTAAATTTCTAAACAAGGGGAAAGATACTTTTTTCTGAATAGTTAAGACTTATTTAGCAATTAGTTAATTTCCTGCACTTTCAATACGTATTAATTTTCTACTTAGTTAAGTTACCTAATTAAAATACTTAGTTTACTTTATTGCGCTTAAATTTAGAATTCCAAATTTTCGTATACTATTTTAAAATTATTATTATTATTATCTTAAAATTAGTTGTTATTTAATTTTCTCTTTCCTCGTGGGATCGATAACCGAGACTCCACTAGAGCCCCGTATTACTTCGATACGATACGTATACTTGCGTAGCATCCACAACTATGAATAATTACAATTCTATACATATAATATAGCGGGGTCAAGTTTTTGGTGTCGTTGCAATTAAATTAAAAATATCATAATATAAAATTGTGGGTCAAGTTTTTGCGCCGTTGTCGGGAAAGTAAGAAAAATTTACTAGAATAACAGACTATTTTAAAATAATCATAATAAATAAATTAATATCTATTCAAAAATTGTATGCGCAAATTTGGAAACAAAAATTTAATACCTTACGATTCTGAATTAGAGTGTACAATTAAAAGAATTAGAAAATAAAAGAAACAAATTATAAATTTAACACAAATGGCAAATATTCCTGAAATTCAAAATATGAACCAACAAAGACCATTAAGAGATTATGCCAACCCTACATCGGATGAAATTCATTTAACTATTCAAAACCCCGATGTAATCTGCTAATTCATTTGAACTTAAACCCGCAATTATCCAAATGGTACAAAACAATCAATTTAGTGGTTCACCTACCGAAGATCCTAACTTACATCTTGCTAGTTTTCTAGAACTTTGTGCTACTTTTAAATATCAAGGAGTATCCGACGATCGTTATAAGACTTAGACTTTTTCCTTTTTCATTAAGGGATAAAGCTAAAATGTGGTTGAATTCGTTAGCACTCGGATCTATTAAAACTTGGGGAGAATTATCACAAAAATTTCTATCCAAATATTTTCCACCATTTAAAACTCGCTAAGTTTAGAAATGATATAACTTCTTTTTGTCGATTAGATGGAGAATCAATATATGAAGCTTGGGAGAGATTTAAGGAACTTCTTAGGAAATGCCCACATCATGCGCTACCGGATTGGTCGATTATTCAAACCTTTTATAATGGATTAGTAGGATCTTTAAGATCAATCATCGATGTCTTCATCGGAGGTTCATTAATGTCTAAACCATTTAATGAAGCTTATGCACTAATCGAAGAAATGGCAACAAATAATTTCCAATGGCCTGCGATAGAGTAAATCCGAAAAAGATAGCCGACATTCATGAAAACGATGCAATATCTATGTTAGCTTCTCAAATTGCTTGCTATATCTAAGAAATTAGATCATTTTGGAATGAACTACTCTCCTACTTTAGAAGAAAACTCATCTGGACAAATCATAGAATCTCAATCTAATTATGAAACTTTAAATGCTATTAATAATAGAACTAATAACCCTTATTCAAACTATTATAATCCTGGTTGGAAAACTCATCCAAATTTTAATTGAAATAACACATCTAATCAACAATGGATGAATCAACCTAATCAAGCAAATCCAAACTATAAACCTAATTACCTACCTGGATTTAATAACAATAACCCTCAATTCAAAGATAAGAAATTATCTATGGATGAATTAATTTTGAATATGGGTCATGAACTACAAAATCAAGGAAATCAACTACAAATTCAAGGAAATCAATTACAAATTCAAGGAACATCTATTAAAAATATCGAAACTCAACTTGGACATATTGCTATCACGCTAAATAATAGAATACCTGGAACTTTTCCTAGTAATGTGGAAATAAATCCTAAAGATCAAGGAAAAGAAAAAATTAAAGCAATACAACTAAGGAGTGGAAAAGAATTAGAACCTCAAATTCAAAAAGAACTTGAAAGCCAAAAAGAGGAAGTGGAAATTGAAAAGGAAACAATTCAACAAGATTCAAACTTAGAACATCCTTTAATACCTATGAAAATTTCGTTGAAAAACCTCCACCACCATTTCCTCAACGACTAGCTCAACATAAAAAAGATAAACAATTTGCTAAATTCCTTGAAATATTAAAGAAATTAACAATCAATATACCTTTTATCGAAGCTTTAGATCAGATGCCAAATTATGTAAAATTTAAGAAAGATATTCTAAATAAGAAAAGAAAATTCACTGATAATGAAACAGTCACACTTAGTGAGGAGTGTAGTGCTATTATTCAGAAGAAGCTTCCTGAAAAATTGAAAGATCCCGGTAGTTTCACTATACCTCGCGCTATAGGAGAAAAATTTTATGGAAAAGCTTTGTGTGACTTAGGAGCAAGCATCAATCTAATTCCTCTATCAATTTTTAAGAGATTAGGATTAGGAAAAATTACACCTTCAATTAGCTGATCGTTCGGTTACCTATCCTAAGGGAGTTATTGAAGATGTGTTAGTAAAAGTGGATAAATTTATCTTCCCAGTAGATTTTATTGTTTTAGATATGGAGGAAGATAAAGAAATTCCTATCATTTTAAGAAGACCATTTTTAGCTACTGGAAAAGCTATGATTGATGTTCAGAAAGGAGAATTAACTATGAGAGTAAATGACCAGAAAGTTACATTTAATATTGCAAAATCAATGAAATATCCTGCGCTAGAAAAAGATGATGAATGTTTTCGGATGGAAATACTTGAACATTTACAACGCGAATATTTTAAGGAATATTACAAAGATAAATTAGAAAAAGAAAACACTGAATTAATTAAAGATAATAATGAAGAACTAGATTATATTCAGGAAAGATTTGAATTTTTGGATAATACTGAAAACACTGACAAGAATATAGTTCCATTAATTATTAAACCTCCCGAACTTGAGCTAAAAATATTACTCGATCATTTGAAATATGCTTATTTAGGTAATTCTTCAACTTTACCAGTTATTATTTCATCCGCATTAAACGAATCTCAAGAACAAAAACTTTTAGAAACTTTAAAAAAATATAAGAAAACTTTTGGTTGGACTTTAGCAGATATTAAAGGAATTAGTCCTTCAATCTGTATGCATAGAATTATTTTAGATGATGAACATCAACCTAAAGCAGATCCCCAAAGGAGATTAAACCCGATAATGAAAGAAGTAGTTAAGAAATTTTAAAATGGTTAGATAATGGTATTATATATCCTATTTCGACAAGGTGCTTGGGTAAGCCCAATTCATCGTGTTCCTAAGAAGGGAGGAGTGACCGTCATCGCTAAAGAAAATAACGATCTTATTCCTATAAGACAAGTTATCGGTTGGCGTATATGTATTGATTATAGGAAATTAAATACCGCCACCGGGAAAGATCACTTCCCTTTACCATTTCTAGACCGGATGTTAGATAGATTAATCGGACATAAGTATTTTTGTTTTCTAGATGGATACACCGGTTATCATCAAATACAAATTGCTCCCGATGATCAAGAGAAAACTACATTTACTAGTCCTTATGGAACTTTCGCTTTTCGAAGAATGCCTTTTGGATTATGTAATGCACCAAGTAACATTCCGGAGATGTATGATGTCTATATTTAGTAAGTTAATTGACAATGGAATAGAAGTATTTATGGATGATTTCTCCGTATTTGGAACATCATTTGAAACATGCTTAACTCATCTTGAAAAAGTATTAGAAGTATGTGAGAAAACAAATTTAGTTCTAAATTGGGAGAAATGTCAATTTATGGTTGCGAGCGGCATTGTATTAGTGGCATAAAATTTCGGAAAAGGCATGGAAGTGGACCCTGCAAAAATTCAAGTTATAGCTTAAATTACCACCTCCAACTACGGTAAAAGGGGTAAGAAGTTTTCTTGGACATGCTCGGATTCTACGTACGCTATATAAAAGATTTTTCAAAAATTACTAAACCTCTATGCCAACTTCTCGAAAAGGACAAGAAATTTGAATTTACAATCGAATGTCTGATTGTATTTGAACTCTTAAAAGAAAAATTAATTACAACACCTATAATTGTTTCACCTAACTGGGAGAAACCATTTGAGCTTATGTGTGATGCTAGTGATTATGCTGTAGGAGCAGTTCTTAGGCAAAGATATGAAAAGATTTTTAAAGTTATATACTATGCTAGTAAAACTCTAAATAATGCTGAAATAAATTATAC
Source organism: Papilionanthe hookeriana x Papilionanthe teres (assembly GCA_022702705.1). Lineage (NCBI taxonomy): Eukaryota > Viridiplantae > Streptophyta > Magnoliopsida > Asparagales > Orchidaceae > Papilionanthe > Papilionanthe hookeriana x Papilionanthe teres. Next base: position 62,969,308 of record CM040428.1, on the reverse strand, counting down.
AGTTACAGAAAGAGAATTATTAGCGGTAGTATATGGTTTTAATAAATTTAGACCTTATCTGATTGGAACAAAATGTATCGTGCATACTGATCATTCTGCTATCAAATATTTAATGCAAAAGAAAGATTTCAAACCAAGATTAATTAGATGGATGCTATTAATGCAAGAATTCGATTTTGAGATCGTTAATAAGAAAGGAACTGATAATCAAATTGCGGATCATTTATCAAGATTAGAAAATCATGAATTATCTCGCTATTGAAAATGAAATTATGGACGGTTTTCCCGATGAACAACTATATAATATCAATGAGTGGAAAATACCATGGTATGCTCGATATAGTAAACTATATAGTTAGTAATATTTTACCACCTATGCTAACTTTACAACAACAGAAAAATTCATCCATGATACGAAAACCTATTTTTGGGATGAACCATATTTATATAAGCAATGTAAGGATTTAATTATTAGAAGATGTGTACCTTATGAAGAAACTGAACCAATTATTCAAAAATGTCATGATTCTGATTTTGGAGGACATTTCGGGACTGATAAAATTGCTTATAAGATTCTACAATCTTGATTTTACTGTCCTACTCTATTTAGAGATGTATACAGATATATTAAAACTTACGATAAATGTCAAAGAGTAGGAAATATATCTAGAAAAAATGAAATGCCTCTAAACTTTATATTAGAAGTTGAAATTTTTGATGTTTGGGGATTAGATTTTATGGGACCTTTTATTCCTTCGTTTGGAAACTCATATATATTAGTAGTTGTTGATTATGTTTCCAAATGGATTGAGGCACAAGCTTTACTCTAGGTGTGATGCTAAGAGTGTTTCAAAATTTCGATGAAAAATATTTTTACTAGATTTGGAATGCCGAGAGTGATTATCACTGACGGAGGAACTCATTTTAGAAATAAATACATTCACAAATTAGTAGAAAAATACAATATTACTCATAAGATATCCACTGCCTATCATCCACAGACTAGTGGATTAGCCGAAGTATCTAATCGTGAGATTAAACGTATTTTAGAAAAATCTGTAAACCCAAATAGGTTAGATTGGTTCTATTAGATTAGACATCGCATTATGGGCTTATAGGATCGCTTATAAAACTCCGATTGGAATGACTCCTTACGAGCTTATATATGGAAAAACATGTCACTTACCAGTTGAATTAGAACATAAAGCATATTGGGCGATTAAAGAATTTAATTATAATATGAAGGAAAGCTCGGTGAGAAAAGATTGCTGCAATTAAATGAATTGGAAGAATTAAGAAATGAATCATATGATAATGATCGGATTTATAAATAAAAGATGAAATTATGGCATGATCGGAAGATTAATCGGAGAAATTTTGAACCAAGACGAGAAGTTTTGTTATATAATACTAGATTGAAATTGTTTCTGGAAAATCGAAGTCTCGATGGTTAGGACCTTTCACCATAACTTAAATATTTTCATACGGAACTATAGAAATCGAAGATCCAAAAACTCGGACATAAATTTAAAGTTAATGGACATAGATTAAAACCATATTTCGAAGGTATAAGACCTAACTATAAAGAGGTTTTAATGCTTAGTCGACTCGATTAATAATTGAAATTAGGTCGGGCTGACGACGTTAAACCAAGCGCTTTATGGGAGGCAACCCATATTAGTCAACTATTTTTATTGTATCTTAATAGTTAGTCTATATTATTGAAACTTTACTACTCAATTATTATTAAGAATCATCACATATTCGAACCATTATGATGAGAAAAGAAATTATTCGATTTAGAGCGAAATTGGACATTATTTTGGAATCTCGCCGACGGCGAGGTCGATACTCGCCGACGGCGAGGTTCGCGTCTAAATTAGATTCGGCTTATTTATCGAGCTCGCCGACAGCCGAGAAACGTCCCCGCCGACGGCGAGAACATGGGAGGCGGTTTTATAACCGAGTCGCCGACGGCGAGAAACGTCCTCGCCGACAGCGAGGAAGTTATAAAGATGAGATATTTATAATTTGAATGCCAATTTGGACGGTTTCAACACCAATTATTTTGTGAAAACCCATTCTTAAATCATTGTAGATCTGCCTTCTTCACTAGAATTCATTCCATTCACCATAATGGCCTCCAAATTCTTAGATTCCTCTAATTCGGAGTGTTTAACCGGAGGAAATTTGTAAGTGCGGAAGCGCGAGCGGATCTTCAACAAGGTTTTGGTAAAGAAAAGAGTTATCAAGGAACGGGGATTTGTCGATCGAGGATTAGAGAATTCCACTACGAAGATAGAAGAAACGATCGCGCATAGCCTGACTCGGGAGGTATTTTGTTACACTACGTCCGTCTGTTGTTATTCCAGTTGTGAAAGAGTTCTACTCTAACTTACATGCGATCAACAATGGGAATGTCTACGTCCAAGGAAGATGGGTGACGTTTACTCCATCAAGAGTAAATGAATTATTCTCTATAAAAAACACCCCGGTATGTCACTATTCAAATTTTGTGTCTTCTCGATCTAATATGAATGAGATATTTCGATATCTGACTGATGAACCGGAAGATTGGGAAATGCGTGAAGACGGGTATGTTAGTTTCTCTGCATCACTTTTGAATCCTGTCTTAAAGCACTGGCACTTTTTCATCTCATCTAAATTGTTACCTACTATGAGGGTAAACAAGGTTTCGAAGGAATGCGCTATATTGAATTATTGTATTCAAAATGGATCGCCTATTGATGTTGGATCAATAATTGTTAAGTCTGCATGGGTTTAATTGTGCATGGGTCGGTTCACGGACTAGGACACCCATCTACTATTTTTGCATTATGCGATCGGTATCGGGTTTCTTATGAAGCTTGAGAAAAGGTTCCGTTACCTTGGAAGCCGCTCGATCCTACGGATATGTTCCCTACTTTGGACAATAATGAAGACATTACATTTATCTCTCGATAGAGCTTCACAGAATAATCCTATAAGCAAGGCCTATTTCGGATAAAACGGAGTTACTTATGAAGAAAATTAAAGGAATGGAGAAAGAACTCGCAAAAAGTGAGAGATTCAATAGACAATATATCCGATTTATTCGATCACATTGACCGGAGGATGAAGGAACACTTTGATCATTCCGGACACTCGAAGCTAGCTTTCTTCATTTACCGAGACGAAGGGTTGGATCACCGAAGAATCGCTTCGGAATTTCCCTCATGCCTTTCTATAACTTATTTGTGCATCATCGTCATATCGGAAATATCGGAGAAGATGAAGATTCCGACATCGAAGAGTAGTAGTAAAGAATTCCATAAGTATGTTTATGTTTATGTTATTTGATTTGATTTAGATTTTATTATGTGTGGAGTGATACTTTGAATATCTCAAACCTAATCGAGATATGCGTCATAGTTTTGTATCAGCATTTAGTGTGTCGTGGATTGGTTTGCGATGCTGATTAGTAGTAAGGATTGGAGAATTGAAGTTTGATTATAGAGTTTAAAATTATGTTAGTTTGTACATCTCATCGATTTCAACATTAAAGTTAATTTGTTGTGTTGTGTGAATTTATTTATGTATAAGTAGCTAATCTTCATATTAAATTAATGAATGATGTGATCGGAAATATAATATAAGGCAAATCAAGGAGGGGATGACAATATAGTTTGGGACTTCAATATAGAAGATTAGGACTTTATTTGTTTTGTTTGTTTGATGTTAAGTTATTTTGGAAACTTTTATATATTTATAATATTCAGTACTTTATGTTGTGAGACATTGGATGTTAGTTAGATTAATTTGCTTGAATTGTGATAATAGTTTAGTTATTGTTTTTTTGTGTTAGTTAATTGCATTTGTTTTTATGTTAAATAGGATGTTAGTTTTTCTTTAGTATGTTTTTTATTTTATTCTGTATTGTTTTAAGTTGTAAAATTGTTAATCTGTTAGTTCAATGTTTTTAATATGTTAGTAATTCATATGTGTAGTGTAGAGTTAATTTTAATTGTTGTATTTAATACTTATCTCAGATTTTATCCCCGCATTTTCTTTAAATTGTTATATATATATGGAGAATACTAACAAGTACAGAGTTCAATGAAAAATGAAAAAGCTCGCAAAAATTTCAAAGAAAAAAAGAAATACCTAAACTTCAAAGGTATGATTTATTTACTTTCCCTTTTTCATTATTTAGAGTAGATATAAAAATTTAAGTTTGGGGGGAGTAAAATACAAATTTAGTTATTAACTTGTTCTCAATTTCTATTTTCAAATTATTATAAAATGATTTTTATAGCAAATTTTTCAATTTAATTAATATGAATTATTTTATTTAATTATTATAAAAAGGTTAAATGAAATATTTCTAGTGCTTTAATTAATTAAATAGAATAAAAATATTTGGTTAAAGGGAATAAGAATATAAGTAAACTATTTTTAGTAAGGAAAACTATATTCTAAAATTAAAATTCTTAAGTATTCAAGTGAAAAAGAAAAGATTGAAAATCAATGAAGTAAAAACTATGAAGTATATATAAGCTAAGAAATATTTCTAAGTTCCAAATTTAGGAAGATGAAAATGAAGTTCAAAATTATTAACAGGCTCTCCAGATACAGTAATCCTCATGAAAAAAAAAGAAAAATAAAAAGAAAAAGAAAAAGAAAAAGAAAAAGAAAAAGAAAAATGAGGAGAAGCTTGAGGAGATGCCTTATCAAAAATTGGCTTCATTTGAATTAACCTAAAGGAAAAAAAAAAACTTAGATATTTCCAAACTTATGTTTATGGATTAGAATTTTTACCTAATAGTGTTTTCTTGAATTTCTTATCATATGAATATCTTAAGTAGTTATTCTTTTAAATATAGACATTCCTGAAATGAATAGTAAGCTAGAAATCTTAGACCTGATAACTAAATAATTTATTTCTATAAGATTAATTAAATTACATGAATTATTTTTATTTAACTTTATTATGATATTAATTAATCTAATTCATAGATTATTTGAATTGAAAAATCTTCCTATAGAAATCATTATTTTTATGTAGTACTAAAATTACTTGAGGACAAGTAATAAGTAAGTTTGGGGAATTTTGATCACTAAAAAATTTATTAAGAAATTCATACCTATATTTGATGAAATTGCACTTTAAAGAAAGGTATTTTCTTTATTTTGTTGCAGGAATGGAGAATTTAGGTGATAAAAGCAAAAATTATAAAAAGGAGCGGATTTGGAGCAAAAAGGAAGAAAATAATGCAATTTGTGCTTGAGCCGCCGACGACGAGATCGTGCTCGCCGACGGCGAGGGTACGAGGAAGAAAATTCGAAGGATTTAAAACCTGTCTCGTCGACAGTCGAGCCCGAGCCCGCCGACGGCGAGATAGCGCGGTTTGAAGATCTTCTAGAAGCCTCGCCGACAGCGAGGTAGTTTGTCGCCGACGGCGAGGAAGTTCAAAATGGCACAGATACATTGAACCTCGACACTTTTTGAAGAGATGCTTACATACCTCTTGGACCTTTGCTTACCTCTATATATAGAGGCCGAAAATCAGTCTTTTGTGTGCAGTTTTTGTGTGTCTTTTGTGTGTTCTAAGTGTGTTATAAGTGTGTGAGCAGTCTTTAGAATCTTAATTAGTGTAATTAGTGAGTCTTTAGTGAGTTTAGTGAGTAATTAGTGAGTCGTCGTTGTCTTCGGAAGGAAGAGTCAAAGGAACTACGAGGAGTCCGTCAGGGATAAATCAAGATAAGTATTTGTATTTATTGTTTTTAACTTTAAATGAAATCCATGCTTAGTTTATTTCCCATGCATTCTGAGTAGTTTATTTAGTCTTTCTCCCTGTTTATGAAATTAAGTGACTTGATGAAATTAAAATAGAGATACTTTTATATATTAATAAATTGTGATAATTTTTACTTAAAACTTAATTTACTTTTCAAACTGGCCATTTGATTTGTTAAAATGTGTTGATTTACAACTATAGTAAAAATTACATCTGATATTAGGGGAATTCAAAAGCCTTGGAAGGAAGGTGCAAATAAATAGGGAAATAATTTCACTCGGCGTAGAATTGAGCATTTTAGTGTGATGGATTAAAATTTTCAATTCGGTCCTATTGTTTGAGAGCCGAAGTGTAGATGTTAGCCCTCGGCGAGGGAACGTGGGAGCTCGAAGTGGCGGTCGGTATCCTCCCGGCTGGCCACAGATTCGGTAATCAAACATAGGATTAGTCAATAATCTTTACACCTGGACCAAAGGGTAAAGATTAGGAATGCTCCTATTTGTCACAATACCTTAAAATTATCTATTTAAATTCATCAATCACTTAAATTTCTAAACAAGGGGAAAGATACTTTTTCTGAATAGTTAAGACTTATTTAGCAATTAGTTAATTTCCTGCACTTTGAATACGTATTAATTTTCTACTTAGTTAAGTTACCTATTTAAAATACTTAGTTTACTTTATTGCCCTTAAATTTAGAATTCCAAATTTTCGTATACTATTTTAAAATTATTATTATTATTATTTTAAAATTAGTTGTTATTTAATTTTCTCTTTCCATGTGGGATCGATAACCAGGACTCCACTAGAGCCCCAGTATTACTTGATACGATACGTATACTTGCGTAGCATCCACAACATAAATAATTACAATTCTATACATATAATATAGCGGGGTCAAGTTTTTGGCGTCGTTGCAATTAAATTAAAAATATCATAATATAAAATTATGGGTCACTCCCGGCCTAGCTAAGCAACTTCTCGAAAGTCTTGATTGTAAATCCTTTAAGGAGAAGTGCTATCGGGCCATGGATACTTTTCAGCAAAATACCGATCGCATGTTGTTCCTGAAGTTGTGGTTCACACTTCATGCTTAAGTTTCTCCACTGAAGTATGTAATCCACCTAAGTTTCGTTCGGTTTCTGTTGCTCCACCACTAAATCACCGATAGTGATGTAGTGTCGAGCTCCGACAAACCGCTTAACGAAGAGGTTTTCCAATTCTGAAAAGATCTTGACTGAGCCATTCGGAAGTTTTGCATACCAATCGAAGGCAATCCCTGACAAACTGCTGACGAACTGATGAAAGAGCAAAGCATCGTTCCCACCGGCATTGCAGCAACTACCACGAAAGTGTGCTACATGCTGCCGTGGTTTCCCGTTACCGTCGAAAGTCTTAAACAGAGGTGGTACGAAGCCCTTTGGGTATTGGACTGCATCAAACTCTTCAGGGTAAGGTCTACCGGTTTGAATAGATGCTCCGCTCTTAGACGGTGCTAAGGCTTCTCGTACCTGCTGTTCTACCATGTTTTTGATATCCTTTTCAGGAATTATGCTCTATGGAGAATCTTTCTTCGGTTGTTCATCTCCGTTAACAGATGTGATCTCCTTCCCTTCGTCCGCAATGTGAATAATCTCTGGGGATGTTTCCTTTTGAGGTTGCAGCTGACTCTGGAGAGTGGCTAAAGCGGCAGCCATCTCTTCCATCATTTTTGCCAATTAGGAAATTGTATCATCCTTTTCTTGAAGTTGTGCTCTCATCACTTCTGGTTCTTCCCTTTCTGAAGCTGACGGAGCGCCTTGCAAAGCTGCCGATGCTCGGGTCTCGACCATATTAATCTCGACGTACTCTTCATCCATAAATTCTGATGAATCTATTTCAGTTTCCAATTTTTCTCCTCTTTCCTTTGCTAACAGTCGGATGTCCGTTCTTAGCTTACCTATGGCATCCTCTAGTGGTCTCTTCCAAATGGTTTCATGGTTGTCATGTGATGACTTTTGGACTTCTTTCTCAAGAGTTTCTTTTAATGCAGTAGCACTTTCTTCAGATTTTGGCTTTCTGATGAGACTCTTCTTTCCAGAACATTGTGCTTGTATCGGTTCAGCAATAATAGGTCGCCACACCATCCTTCTTGCAGTAGAAGGCCTAGGACCAGATGATCTGTTGGCTGTGCGTCGGTAGGTGGTATCCTCCCTAGTATGGTGTCCTGATACGACAACAGGCGAACTAGCTTACACTTTCTTCCTTGGCCTTTCCGGGGCAGTGACGGGGTTCACTCGCGGTTCGAGGCGGGATTTGACTGGCACTCGCCCCATCCTTCATAAGATTTCTGATACAAGACACCCTTCCTTCTTAGCTAGTTTTTCTACTACGGCTCACAGTCGGGTAAGCGGCGTAATCTTGGCTCTCTTCCTCTTACAGTCACTATAATATGCAGGTCGGGGTAATGCAGCGGCGATCTTCCGAACATCTTTTTTCATCCGATGCAGCAGAGAGAGGGTGGAACCTACTTCCTCCCAACAGCGGTGAAATTTCAGGTAGTTCTTCTTCCTCCTCAGGAATCTCTTCTAGAAAAACAACTTCAGCAGCCTTAGCCTTCTCAATCCTGGCGATCTTTCTGCTCATATTCCTTCTCTGAGTCCGAGTTAGGGGTGTAAACTTTGAACTGGACCCAATTTTGAAAATAAACGGTATTGCAGCAAAATCTGCACCCTCTACGGTGGCAGGCTTATCATAAACTTGGACTCCCTTTCCTTTCAGTTTGGCGGGAGTCGAGGCAGGTGTAGAGATAACTAGGCCGGTGGGGGTAGAGATCATAGTCCTTCTACGAACAGTGGTGTCTCTTTCAGCTGGGACTTTTTGTAAAGGCGGGAACTCTTGAGTCGACTTCAGGTTGAACTCAATCATGGGTTTCTCAGTTTCTGGTACTTTGTCCATTAGTGTGAAGAGGGTGATGTCAGCGAACTTAATATCTGTATTGTCAAATCCTTGTCCAAAATGGATGATTCCATTGTCGGGCAGTTCATCCTTATAGACGGCGAAGTCCATTCCTTTAGTGAAGGAGAAAATTAACTTTGGCGCAGTCATTTTCTAGAGGGTAAATTCCGAACGTCAATCCCGAATTATGCCTCCTTTTGTCGCAAAACTTAAGACGGAAAAGAAAGAGTCCGAACACATTTTAGTTTATCTTAATTTATTTGTGATTTTTAAGAGAATTTGTTTATTAGAAAGTTGTTTATTAAAGGATTTGTTTGTTAGGAACAAAATGATTAAAGGTATAGAAAAGGTAAAGGACCCGATTCAGAATTGGAAAGGATGAGAAAGTCTCGTAAGACTTCTCAACCCGAATGACCGGTCCTAAGCTAACACCTATTGGGGGTCCACCCCACCTCTGAAAGAGACAAAAGGATTTCAGAACCTCTCTGTTTAGGGGTGTCTAAACAGTGGCTCTAAAATCCAAAAGGAATTGACTATACCCGTTCAAGACATAAATGAACGTGGTATGCCAACAGAAAGAATGGTAGTTTGGTCCAAAAGGGGTATGGACTCACTACCAATTTATGAAAGCAAAACCATCTGATCAAAATGGAGAGAGGAACTTTTCCCCAGCACAGTCGCTAGAAGTTGTCGGCATATTTTTAGGTTATGTGTTTTGAAAAAGGGGGTCGCCTACAGAAATTGTCGGTGAATTTTAAATTTTAAGTTTAATTTAAATATATATATAATTTGAAAAGTAGCATTTGATTTTTAAAATAATTTTTAAGTTTGAAAATTTTAAGATATGAAATCAAACCGATCTCACATCCTAAATAGTTTATATAAACGAGCATCGCAACACAAACCGTGTATCTAAGTTGAAGAATATACACACTGCTTGATGATGGGGCTCGATTAAATAAACTAGAAGATTTATGACATCTGTTTAGTCTGCGAACCAATTTTATAAGCCGACAAGTTCCCCTGCTTAATATAAAGGAATTAAGCAGGGTTTATATTACCTGGGTTCTTAAAGTTCCCTATAAGGGCAAGCCCCTATAGTTAATTATATCTTAAATGACGGGAATCATTTAAGAAAACTCTTGATAATGATCAGTGGTTTTGCTTTCAAGAATTTCAAAGTTTAAGGTTTTCAAACAATTGGACTTTGGAAATTTCAATAGGGAATAGCTCAAATTTGGAACAGTTATTTTAGGAATCCAATGGAAGAGAAGTAGGAGAAGCTGAGGATCCAAGAAGAATCTTGGCAACTTCCTAAACTATCCTATTGTTTAGCTTCAATTTAAGAGTTTATTTAATGTTGTAATCCTGCCAATTTTAGTTAATTAGGACTTATATTTGTTGACACAATCACATAAATAGCCTCGAAGATGTGAGGGTTTATGTCGTAATCAAAATGATGGGTTTTGGACTTAGGGGATAATTTTAATTAATTGGGCATGATGAGACAATATCACATGGGCTTTGGAATAAGTCTTGGGCCTTTGAAATGGTTTTGGAATGGGCTTTTAAAATGGTTTAAGGAAGTGGGATTTTAGGTTTTGAAATAAATTGATGGATGAAAATTGGTGAGGGGTTGTGTCAAATAAATGTTGGGATTGGTTTAGGAATGTACCATGAATAATTTGGAACAAGTTTGGGGTGATTTTGAATTGAATTGGGTTCAATTTAGGCTTTTTGGTAATGAGGCCAAAGTGGATCAAATTGGGCCAACTTGGGTTAAGGTTGGGCCAATGTTGGGTTTGATGTAAAATTAATGTTGAAAAATATTTATGGGGGTGTGACAAAGAGTTTTCAACTTTGGTTGGGCTTTGATTTTGGGATTTGGGCCTATTTGGGTTCATGATTTGTTTAGGCCCAAATTGGGGATTTTTATTTGGGTTAAGTTTGGGTGGATTTTGGGTTCAAATTTGGGGCAAATCATGTTAGTGTTTTGTTTGTGGGGATTTTAGGAAGGTTTAGGAAAAGATTTAGGGTTAATTGGAGTTGAGTTGGGTTGGTTTGGGCTAAGTTTAGGTCATGGGCCAAAATTGGGCTTTAAGCTTCAAATTGAAATTGAATTCACAAGTTGATAAAATTGAGTTTGGATTTGGTCTAAATTGATATTGTGGATATTGAATTGAAGCTTAGAATTGAATTGGATCAAAATTGAGGTCAATTGGGTTGGTTTGGTGGGACATTGGGTCCACTTAGGTTAAAAATATGTCAAATTGGGGGTTTTAGTAAAAGTGGGTCAAATTGTCAAAATTGGCTTATGGTGTAGTTGAACAAAATGAAATTAGGAATATTTTGAATTTTCTGAAATTTTCTGGGAATTTTTTGAATTTTTGGAATTTTTGGGTTAAAAGGGTATTTTGGGTATTTGGAGGGTATTGAGGGGTATTTTTGGAAAATTTTGGTGTATTTGGCCATGGATGATAAATTTGAGTGGGGGGAAGTGTTTAGGATTGGTTTTGAAGAATTTTTGGTAATTTAAGTAATTTTGCAAATTTTGGGCAATTTCAAGGGCATTTGGTAGGTTTGGTAGGTTTAGGGCCCCCGAGGTCAAAAATTGACATTTTGGAAAAATGAAGATTGATTAAATGTGAGTGGAATGGAGTCATTTTGGTTGAGCCATGAAGCCATATTAAGCTCACAAAATCCATGAGATGACTCATTTTAGGCACTCTCTATGTTGTTCCTAGCCCTCTTAGCCAGGGGCTTAGGGGTTAAGGTCCATCCATATGAATTACTTACATGAGTCAGAAGGTCAAATTGGTTAAAGGTAGTTTTAGTGTTTGGAATGTGTGTGTGTGGGAGTGTGGTGTGTGCAAGCTTACCCTCACCAAACCAGGCCACCCAGGGTAATCCTGAGGCCAAAGAGTCCTATAAGAAACTCATCCTTTAAACATCCACATTTGATTTTAACCCTCAGAGTGGCTTAGGGGTTTACAATCAAACTTGTGGGGTTTGAAGGGAGCCAAGAAGTGTTTGAATTTCTAAGTGATGGGTCCCATTTCTAGTCCTCTAGGATAGTCAAGGATAAGCCCTATGGCTAGATCCTAAGTACTAAGGAGAGAGAAGAGAAAAGTACTCATCAAAAATGAGCTCAACATCTGGAACGAAAAATACTAGAAGAGATGAAAATTGAACTAGCCCGCCGACGGCGTGTTTTTCCAGAGAGAATTTGAATATATTATAAAGGAGCTCACTGACGGCGAGATCGAGTTCGCTGACAGCGAGCCTGAGCAGTTAGCCTACGTTCTAGAAGCCCGCCGACGGTGAGATCAATGTCGCCGACGGCGAGAAGGTCGGTTCAAGCAAAAATACAATGAATTTGGACGTTTTTTGAAGAGGTGCTTAAGCAACCTTTGGAAATATTTCTCCCTCTTTAAATAGAGACAAATCTAGGCCGAAAATGTGGGTTCTTTTGGTGTGTGTGTCTTAATCTGAGTCCGGAGAGTCTGAGTTTGAAGAGTCTGTAGTGTGTGAGTGTTCATTTGTAAGTTTAATTGAGTGTATTGTACAAGAAGGAAGAGTCAGAGGAACTTCAAGGAGTTTGCTTGGGGAGAAAACTCGAGATAATTTTTTGTTTATTTTTTTATAGCTTTAAATGAAATCCAAGTTTTGTGTTATTTTTCCTATGCATTCTGAGTAATTTTCTCTGTCTTTCTCCTTGTTGTTGAGATTTTGTGAAATGGAAAATTGAATTAGTTGTGCCTTAAATATTAAATAAAAAATTGTGATAATCTTTTACTTAAATCTTAATTTACTTTCTATTTGGCTAATTGAACTGCTAAAATATGTTGAATTATCAGCAATAGTAAAGATTACATCCAAAATTTAGGGAAATCAAAAGCCTTGAAAGGAGGGTGCAAATAAATAGGAAAATATTATTTATCTGGCGTAGAATTGGATATTTTAGTGTGACAGACTAAAATCTTCAAATTCGGTCATATCGTTTGGGAGCTGAAGTATAGATGTTAGCCCTCAGGCAAGGGGAACGTGGGAGCTCCGAAGTGGCAGCCAGTATCCTCCCAGCCTAGCCACATATTCAGTAACCAAGCATATGATTAGTCAATGTTCTTTATACCTGGACCAAAGAGTAAAGAATATGAATGCTCCTATTTGGCACAATATAATTCTAACTAAATTAATTATCCATTCACTTAATTCTCTTAACAAGGGAAACATACTTTTTCGAAATTGCAATCTTTCATTAAGTAATAGAGTTTAGTATAAGCGTTCTTTATTTTCGTATACTACATAGTAATTGCATTTGCTGAAATTAGTTCTTAATCTCTAAACTTCCCTGTGGGTTCGATATCTCGGGGCTTAATCAGAAAGTCCTATATTACTTGATAAACGATACGTATACTTGCGTAGTATCCCATATTATAAAATCATAATTTTCATATCTAAATCATCAGTACATATATTTGGTGTGGAGTCAAGTTTTTGGCGCACATATATTTATCGGGGATCAAGTTTTTGGCGTCGTTGCCGGGGAAGTAAAATAATTATTAAAGATAATTAAGTAATATATATATATATATAATTAATAATTATTAAAATTACTAGAGTAACGAACTATTTTAAAATCTACTTAAGTTGTGTATGCGTAAATTTGGAACCGAAAGTTTAATACCTTACGATTCAGAATTAAAGCGCACTATTAAAAGAATTAGAAAATAGAAAAAAGAAATTATAAATTTAAATCAAATGGCAAATAATCCATCAATTGAAAATACAAATCAACCAAGACCTTTAAGAGATTACGCTAACCCTACATTAGATGAAATTCACTTAACTATCCAAAATCCTGATGTAGCAGCTAATTCATTTGAGCTTAAACCTGCAATTATCCAAATGGTACAGATTAATCAATTTAGTGTTTCACCAAACAAAGATCCTAATTTACATCTTGCTAGTTTTTTGGAACTTTGTGCTACTTTTAAATATGACAGAGTATCTAATGATGCTGTTAGACTTAGGTTTTTTCCTTTTTCTTTAAGGGATAAGGCTAAGATGTGGTTAAATTTGTTAGCACCTGGATCTATTAGAATTTGGGGAGAATTGTCACAAAAATTTCTATCCAAATACTTTCCTCCTTCAAAAACTACGAAACTTAGAAATGACATAGCATCTTTTAGTCAGTTTGATGGAGAATCAATATACGAAGCTTGGGAGACATTTAAAGATCTTCTTAGGAAATGCCCACATCATGCGTTACCAGATTGGTTAATTATTCAAACTTTTTATAATGGATTAGTAGGATCTCTTAGATTTATTATAGATGCTGCTGCTGGAGGTTCATTAATGTCAAAACCATTTGATGAGGCTTATTCATTAATTGAAGAAATGGCTACCAACAATTTTCAATGGCCTTCTGAAAGGTTAAATCCTAAAAAAATAGCTAGTATACATGACTCTGATGCAATATCTATGTTAGCTTCTCAGATTGCTGCTGTATCTAAGAAATTAGATCATTTTGGAATGAATTATTCTCCTAATAGAAGAAAATTCATCTGGACAACTTATAGATGCTCAAACTTCATATGAAACTTTAAATGCTATTAATAATAGACCTAATAATCCTTATGCAAATTATTACAACCCTAGTTGGAAGAACCATCCAAATTTTAATTGGAATAACAACTCTGTTAATCAACAATGGATGAACAACTCAGTAAACCCAATAGGAAATCCATCTAACCAAGGAAATTCTAATTATAAACCTTCTTATCCACCTGGATTTAATAATAACTCTCAAATTAAGGAAAAGAAGTTATCTATGGAAGAATTAATATTAAATACGGGTCAGCATTTGCAGAATCAAGGAAATTAGCTACAAATTCAAGGGAACCAATTACAAAATCAAGGAACTGCAATTAAAAATATTGAAACTCAACTTGGACATATCGCTACTGCACTTAATAATAGAATTCCTGGAACTTTTCCTAGTAATGTGGAAATAAATCCTAAAGATCGAGGAAAAGAACAAATCAAAGCGATACAGTTACAAAGTGGAAAAGAGTTAGAAACAAGAATACGAAAAGAAACAGAAAGTGAAAATGAGAAAGTGGAAACTGAAAAAGAAAAGGATCAGCAAGATCGAAATTTAGAATATCCACTAATACCTATGAAAATTTCTGTAGAGAAACCACCACCATCATTTCCTCAGCGATTAAAGCAACATAAAAAGGATAAGCAATTTTCTAAATTTCTTGAAATCCTGAAGAAATTAACGGTGAACATTCATTTTGTAGAAGCATTAGAACAAATGCCCAATTATGTGAAGTTTATAATAGATATTTTAAAAAAGAAGAGAAAGTTCACAGACAATGAAACAGTTGCACTTAGCGAAGAGTGTAGTGCAATTATTGAGAAAAAGCTTCCTGAGAAATTAAAGGATCCTGGTAGTTTCACTATACCTTGTGCTATCGGAGAAAAATTTTACGGAAAAGCTTTATGTGACTTGGGAGCCAGCATCAATCTTATGCCTCTATCAAATTTTAAAAGATTAGGATTGGGAGAAGTCTCACCTACTTCAGTAACTCTTCAGTTAGCTGATCGTTCAGTGACATATCCTAAGGGAGTTATTGAAGATGTGTTAGTAAAAGTGGATAAATTTATCTTCCCTGTGGATTTTATTGTTTTAGATATGGAGAAAGATAAAGAAATACCTATAATTTTAGGGAGACCATTCTTAGCTACTAGAAGATCTATGATTGACGTTCAAAAAGGAAAATTAACTATGAGAGTAAACGATTAAGAAGTAACTTTTAACATTACAAAATCAATAAAATATCCTGCTATAGAAAAAGATGATGAATGTTTTCGAATGGAAATTCTTGAACATCTATGAAATGAATATTTTAAAGAATACTTTGAAGATAAACCAAATATAGAAAATACAGAATTAATTGAAGAAACAGACAATAAAAAATTAGATTATATACAAGAAAGATTTGAGATGTTGGATATTACGAAAACGCTGAAAAGAATCTAGTTCCGTCGATTATTAAACCTCATGAACTTGAGTTAAAAATTTACCTACTCATTTGAAGTATGTGTTTTTAGGTGACTCTTTAACTTTACCGGTTATTATATCGGCATAATTAAACGAATCACAAGAGCAAAAACTTCTGGACAAATTAAAAAAGTATAAGAAAACTTTTGGTTGGACCTTAGAAGATATTAAAGGAATTAGTAGAATTATTTTGGATAATGAACATAAACCAAGAGTTGATCCTCAAAGGAGATTAAACCCAATAATGAAAGATGTAGTCAAGAAAAAAATATTAAAATGGTTAGACAATGGTATTATATATCCTATTTCAGACAGTGCTTGGGTAAGCCCAATTCATTGTGTTCCTAAGAAAGAAGGAGTGACTGTTGAAGCTAATGAAAATAACTATTTAATACCTATAAGACAAATTACTGGATGGCATATATGTATTGATTATAGAAAATTAAATGCAGCCACCAGGAAAGATCACTTCCCTTTACCATTTCTAGACCAAATGTTGGATAGATCTAGTCGGGCACAAATACTTTTGTTTTTTAGATGGATATACTGGATATCATCAAATTCCTATTACTCATGAGGATCAAGAGAAAACTACATTTACCAATCCTTATGGAACATTTGCTTTTCGAATGATGCCTTTTGGACTATGTAATGCACCTGCAACATTCCAGAGATGTATGATGTCTATATTTAGTAAATTAATTGATGATGGAATAGAAGTATTTATGGATGATTTCTCTGTATTTGAAACATCATTTGAAACATGCTTAGATCATCATGAAAAAGTTTTGGAGCTATGCGAAAAAACTAACTTAGTTCTAAATTGGGAGAAATGTCAATTTATGGTTGCAGGAGGAATTGTATTAGGGCATAAAATTTCGGAAAATGGCATGGAAGTATACCCTACAAAAATTCAAGTTATAGCTAAATTACCACCTCCTGCTACAGTGAGAGGGGTACGATGTTTTCTTGGACATGCTAAATTTTACAGACGCTACATAAAAGATTTTTCAAAAATTACTAAACCTCTATGCCAACTTTTAGAAAAGGACAAGAAATTTGAATTCACTATAGAATGCTTAAATGCTTTTGAATTTTTAAAAGATAAATTAACCACAGCACCTATTATAGTTTCACCTGATTGGGAGAAACCATTTGAACTTATGTGTGATGCTAGTGATTATGCTATAGGAGCTGTTCTTGGTCAAAGGTATGATAAAATTTTTAAAGTTATATACTATGCTAGTAAAAATCTCAATCATGCTGAAATTAACTTTACAAAAAGAATTATTAGCAATTGTATATGCTTTTGATAAATTTAGATCTTATTTAATTGGAACTAAATGTATTGTACATACTGATCACTCTGCTATTAAATATTTAATTCAAAAAAAGGATACCAAACCAAGATTAATCAGATGGATATTACTGATGCAAGAATTTGATTTTGAAATAATTAAAAGAAAGGGAACTGAAAATCAAATTGCAGATCATTTGTCGAGACTAGAATATAACAAATTATTTGATACTGACAATGAAATTACAGACAGTTTCCTTGACGAACAACTTTATAATATAAATGAGTGGAAAATATCATGGTATGCTGATATAGTTAATTATATTGTAAGTGATATTTTACCACCCATGCTAACTCTGCAACAACAGAAAAAATTCATTCACGACGCTAAAATGTATTTTTGGGATGAACCATATTTATATAAACAATGTAAGGATCTAATTATTAGAAGATGTGTGCCTTATGCAGAAACTGAACAGATCATTCAAAAATGTCACAATTCTGAATTTGGAGGACATTTTGGAACTGATAAAACTGTTTATAAACTTTTACAATCTGGATTTTATTGGCCTACTCTTTTTAAAGATGTTTATAGATATATTAAAACTTGTGATAAATGCCAAAGAGTAGGTAATATATCTAGAAGAAATGAAATGCCTCTGAATTTTATATTAGAAGTTGAAATTTTTTATGTTTGGGGATTAGATTTCATGGGACCATTTATTCCTTCATTTGGAAACTCTTATATATTAGTTGTTATTGATTATGTTTCTAAATGGATTGAAGCACAAAACTTACCTCGTTGTGATGCTAAGAGTGTTTCAAAATTTTTAATAAAAAATATTTTCACAAGATACGGAATGCCGAGAGTGATTATCACTGACGGAGGATCCCATTTTAAGAATAAATATATTCAGAAATTGACAAAAAAAATTTAACATTATTCTTAAAATATCGACTGCTTATCATCCACAAACTAGTGGATTAGCTGAAGTTTCTAATCGAGAAATTAAACGAATTCTAGAAAAACTGTAAACCCTAGTAGATTAGATTGGTCTACAAGACTAGACACTGCATTATGGGCATACAGAACTGCTTATAAAACCCTGATTGGAATGACTCCTTACAGACTTATCTATGGAAAAACTTGTCACTTACCTGTTAAATTAGAGCATAAAGCATATTAAGCGATTAAAAAATTCAATTATAATTTAATCGATGCTGGTGAGAAGAGATTGTTGCAGTAGAATGAAATAGAAGAATTAAGGAATGAATCCTATAATAACGATAGAATTTATAAGGAAAAGATGAAATTATGGCATGATCGGAAGATTAACCAAAAAAAATTTGAACTAGGACAAGAAGGTTTGCTATTGAAATTATTTCCTGGAAAATTGAAATCTTGATGGTTAGGACCTTTCACTATAACTCAAATATTTACATACGGAGCTGTAGAAATTGAAGATCAAAAGACTGGACTTAGATTTAAAGTAAATGGACACAGATTAAAACCATATTTTGAAGGAAAAAGACCAAATTTTAAAGAGGTTTTAATGCTCAGTCAACCTGATTAATAACCAGAATAGGTTGGGCTGACGACGTTAAACCAAGAGCTTTATGAGAGGCAACCCATAGTTATCTTTATTTATGTGTAATGATTGTATATTTATTTGATTTAATATTAATTATGATATAAAATGAATTCTACTACTCATATTTATCTTTATAATCATCACGATATTGGATCTATAGAAAAAATTGGAAAGCATTTGAACCAGAGTGAAACTGGGCAAATTTTGCCTTAGCCGCCGACAGCGAGTTCTGCCTGCCAAAATTTAGTTTATATTATTTAAGAATCCCACTGACGGCGAGATTGGTGAATGAACGACTTAGGGAGTTATTTTGAAGGTTTTTGACAATTCTAAGTGATTTAACTCTTTAAAAACGCCTAGAACTGGAATTGTAAACCACTTACTTCCTAAAAATGATTTGAAACTCCACAAAAACTCATCATTATGGAATCCAATCACCTTGAAATCACTAGATCTCGAGTGTTTAATTGAAGAAAATTTGTCAGTTATGAGGCCCAGCGAATCTTCAACAAAGTAATGATGAAAAAGAGACTGATCAAAGAAAGAGGATTCGTGAATAGAGAAGTGGAGAATTCGACAACGCCTATTGAGAAGATGATTGTGTGAAGACGTTGGGAGGTATTATGCTATACAACTTATGCAGTATTCATCCCTGTAGTAAAAGAATTCTACTCCAATCTTCACGAAATCAACAACGGAAGCGTCTATGTGCGAGGCAGATGGGTAACTTTCACTCCTTCTAGAATTAATGAGTTATATTCAATAGAGAATACACCCATTTGCCACTATTCCAACTTTGTTCCTACAAGAAATAATATGAATGAGATCTATCGATATTTGACTGATGAAGCAGAAGATTGGGAAACAAAAGAAGACGGGTATGTTAACTTTTCTGCATCACTTCTAAACCCCGTCTCTAAACACTGTCACTTCTTTATTTCTTCAAAATTATTACCCACTATGAGAGTAAATAAAGTTTCTAAGAAGTGTGCGATTCTGAATCATTGTGTTCAAGTGGGATTACCTATCGATGTTGGTTCAATTATTATGAAGTCTGCTTTAGGCCTGATTGTTCATGGATCGATTTATGGGCTAGGACATCCTTCAACAATTTTTGCACTATGCAGTCAGTACCAAGTTTCATATGAAGCCTGGGAAAATGTATTTTTGCCTTGAAAACCCTTAGAACCAACTGATATGTTTCCTACTCTGGATAACGACAACAAAACAACCATTATTACGGATCAAGCACCTCAAAATTCTCTTTCAATCAGGCCCTTTACTGATAAAACAAATATGTTCTTACGGAAACTTAAAGGATGTGAAAAAGAGGTACAAAACGTGATGAATTCAGTTAATAACATCTCTGATTTATTTGATCATATTGATTGGAGGATGAAGGAACACTTCGATCATTCTGGACATCTTGAGACTAGTTTCATACGATTTTTTAGAAAGAAAGGATGGATTGAAGAAGATTCTACAGAAGAATTTCCTTACATGTCTTTCTACAATCTATTCGTTCACTTAGGTTCTATCGGAGATATCAGAGATGAGTTTAGTATAGACCCTGATAAGTAGAAGACATTCGTATTTGTTTATGTGTTGAGTTAGTTTGAATTTAAATTTTTATGTAATTTGCACTTTCGATATTTTAGATTTTAAGATTTGATCTCAGTATAGATGAGATTATGTGTTGTTTATTTATATTCAGCATTTTGAGTATTTTGGTTTGGATTGTGACGCTGAATTTGGTGTGTTAAGGTTTTAAAAATACCTTATTAGTAATATGGTGTACGAATATTGTGAACAATTGGATTTTATATAAAATTTGTGATGTTTTGTGTTGTGTGAATTTAATTGAGTTAAAAAAGTATCTAATCACAGTAAAATATATTTTATTGATTGATCGGACATTAACGAGGTTTAAAATGAATTGAAAACATTATAAAATATTAAAAATATTAATTTCTGAAAAATGCTGCCGACAGCGAGAACGACGCCGCCGATGGCGACTTTTCCAGAGACTTTAAACCTATTTGAATTAATTAGCCCGCCGACGATGAGATTTTTCCAGCTGACGGCGAGATCTCAAAAAACACTTTTATTTGACCAGTCAACCGTTACTATTCATCATCACCTTCCTCAAAACTTCAAAAAAACCAACTTAGGGCTTGAGAGATCTTGGATTTGGAGCAATTTCAACATATTTTGACACCGGATTTTATCTTCCCTTAGTAAGAGCTTCACTCCCATACAAAAATTTTTAATTTTCACCGTGTATTTCTTCCACATTTGGAGATTTTGAAAAATTGAAATATAGAGAAAATAGTTTGAAGAAATCCATGGAATTCATTTTAGATTATTTTAAGTCACCTTTGGAAGCCATTCTAGAATTATTTTGGAATTTAGTTGAGATTTTTGTAAATTTGATAGATCGAGAAATGACTCCACGACAGAAGAGGTGACTAGATTTTGATGAGACACGATTCGTGAATGCTAAAGCTCAATCAAGATACAACTTTAATATCAAAGCAAGAAAATTCATTCAAGATAAAGTTTTCAAGAATCCGGGAGGAGAAGTAGAACAGAAGATCAAAGAGCGAAGATGGGAAAATTTCTGTTATACGACAAATAAAGCTGCAGTTGAAGCGTAAAAGATTTTTATGCCAATTTGACCCAGATAGAGGATGAGTCTATAAATGTTAGAGGATTTTTAGTTGAATTTAATGCTACTCGGATTAATGTTTTCTACGAAGTACAAGATCTTCACACCAGCGAATACGATACTTTTGGAACAATGGAAGGACCGCTGGAAGAGGTGATTAACTTCTCACTGATGGAAGAGGGACTTGGAAAAATAAGCAGCGTGAACGGTTAAACTTCCCCTTTTCTATATTAAATGCAACCTCTAAGGCTTGGCATTATTTTATTTGTTCTACTTTTCTACCCACTTATCACCATAGTGAAGTCACAAGAGATAGAGCAGTTCTGAATTTTTGTATTCAGAACCACAGAAGTATAAATGTGGGGAGTATTATTTATAAAAATATATTAGCCATTGCAAGAAGTGAAAGTGGAGCAGGATTAGGACATCCTGGTCTAATTTATGCACTCTACCAATTGTCTGGATTAGAGGCGAGAGATGATGAGGAATGGGTTGAATCTATGAAACCCATTACCCAGACTAATATAAAGACTTATGAATCCCACGAAGGATGGAGATCTGGGATTAGGAGCTATGCACCTTCAACTAGTAGGGATATTCCCACTACCAGTTATGACCCTCCTACCTATAGTTCTCCTACCCTTTATGATTTGATGAATGAAATGACTCTGCAACGGAAATGTTTTGAAAAGATTGAAGAAAAATTAGAGCATATTGATCAAAGAATTAGAGGATTAGAGCGGAGGCATGATTATGACAGTGATTATCTCCAGAGGCATTCTGAATTTGACATAACTACTTATGATGCCGAGAATCGTTATCGGAGAGGAGAGCTTGATGTTATATTTCCTGAGTGCCCCCATTATACTCACTACCAGCCTACTCCACCTGTTGAACAAGGAGATGAGGATATAGTTTGGGATTTTAATGTTGATGATTAGATTCTATGATTAGATATTTATGTTGTGTGTTTGTTTAGTTATTTAGTTTATGTATTTTGATTATTATGTTGTGTAAGACATTTAAACTTTGTTGTATAAGTTAAATTTGTGTAGTTTTAATATTTCAAATTGTGATTGTAACTCTGAAACTAGATTAGTGAAATATATGTGGATGTTGTGTTAAATTGTGCTTAGTATTATAATAGGTATAAATTGTGTTAGTATTTTGTACTTATTTCAAAACTTATTTACCCAGCAATTTCTTTGATATTATATATGTGTAGAAAATTATTAACAGTACAGGTTAATTAAGTGATAAAAAGACCCTACAGAACTTCAAAAGGAGAAATACCTAAAGCACGAAGGTATGATTTAAATTTACGAGTTGTTTTCTTTTCACCCTATATAAATAGATAGAAAAATTTAAGTTTGGGGGAGAGAAAAACAAAAATTTAATTATTAAATTGTTCTCAATTTATATTTCCAAAAATTTTTATATAAATGATTTTCTGTAGTAAATTTAATTCAGTAAACTAGAATTAATTTATTTAATTATTATAGAAAGTTAAAAGAAAAACTTTTAATGATTAAACAAATTTTGTAGATTAAGATATTTGGAATAAAGAATAAGAATATAGTTAACTATTTAAAGTAAGGAAAACTATATTCTAAAATATTAAATTCTGAGGTATTTAGAGGAAAAAGAGAAGATTTAAACTCAATGAAGTAAAAACTATGAAATACATATAAGGTAAAGAAATGTTTCAAGTTTTAAATTTAGGAAGAGGAAAATGAAGTTCAAAATTATTAACAGGCTATCCAAAAATAACAATCCTCACTTGTGTTAAAAAAAAAAGGGGGGGATTGAAAATCAATCCAAAATGAAAAGAAAAGAAAAAGTAAGTGAGGAGAAGCTTGAGGAAATGTCTTATCAAAAATTGGCTTCATTTGAATCAACCTAAAGAGATAAAACTTAGTTATATTTCTAAACTTATATATATGGATTAGTATTTTACTAAATAGTGTTTTCATGAATTTCCTATCATCTGAATATCCTAAGTCATTTAATATTGCAAATATAGTCATTCTTGAAATGAATAGAGGACTAGAACTCTTAAACTTGATAAGCAAATAGCCTTATATCTATAGAATTAATTTAATTATCTAAAATTTTTTTCTAATAAACTTTAGTATAATACTTATTTAAATCGAATTCATAGTCTTTCTGAATTAAAGCTTACTACAAGTAATCATTGCTTTTATGTAGTATCAAGATTACTTGAGGACAAGTAATAGTTAAGTTTGGGGGATTTTGACCAGAGAAAAATGTATTGAGAAATTCATACCAATATTATATCAATTTTTGATGAAACTGCACTTTAAAGAAAGGTATTCTTTATGTTTTATTGCAGGAATGAAGATTTATCGGATATGGAGCAAAAAGATAGAAAAAGGAGCGAATCTGGAACGAAAAATACTAAAAGAGATGAAAATTGAACTAGCAGGCCGACGATGAGGAATAGGCCACCGACGGCGTGCTTTTCCAGAGAGAATTTGAATATATTATAAAGGAGCCCGCCGACAGTGAGGTCGAGCCCTCCGACAGCGAGCCTGAGCAGTTAGCCTACGTTCTAGAAGCCCGCCGACGGTGAGATCGTTGCCGTCGACGGCGAGAAGGTCTGTTCAAGCAAAAATACAATGAATCTGGACGCTTTTTGAAGAGGTGCTTAAGCAACCTTTGGAAATATTTCTCCCTCTTTAAATAGAGACAAATCTAGGCCGAAAATGTGTATTCTTTTGGTGTGTGTGTCTTAATCTGAGTCTGGAGAGTCTGAGTTTGAAGAGTTTGTAGTGTGTGAGTGTTCATTAGTAAGTTTAATTAAATGTATTGTACAAGAAGGAAGAGTCAGAGGAACTTCAAGGAGTTTGCTTGGGGAGAAGACTCGAGATAAGTTTTTGTTTATTTTTTTATATTTTTAAATGAAATCCAAGTTTTGTGTTATTCTTTCTATGCATTCTGAGTAGTTTTCTCTGTCTTTCTCCTTGTTGTTGAGATTTTGTGAAATGGAAAATTGAATTAGTTGTGCCTTAAATATTAAATAAAAAATTGTGATAATCTTTTACTTAAATCTTAATTTACTTTCAATTTGGCTAATTGAACTGCTAAAATATGTTGAATTATCAACTATAGTAAAGATTACATCCAAAATTTAGGGAAATCAAAAGCCTTGAAAGGAGGGTGCAAATAAATAGGAAAATATTATTTATCGGGCGTAGAATTGGATATTTTAGTGTGACAGACTAAAATCTTCAAATTCGGTCCTATCGTTTGGGAGCTGAAGTGTAGATATTAGCCCTCAGGCGAGTGGAACGTGGGAGCTCCGAAGTGGCAGCCGGTATCCTTCCAACCTAGCCACAGATTCCGTAACCAAGCATAGGATTAGTTAATGTTCTTTATACCTGAACCAAAGGGTAAAGAATAGGAATGCTCCTATTTGACACAATATAGTTCTAACTAAATTAATTATCAATTCACTTAATTATCTTAACAAGGGGAAATATACTTTTTCTAAATTGCAATCTTTCATTAAGTAATAGAGTTTAGTATAAGTGTTCTTTATTTCCGTATACTAGATAGTAATTGCATCTGCTGAAATTAGTTCTTAATCTCTAAACTTCCCTGTGGGTTCGATATCTCGGGGCTTAATTAGAAAGTCTTATATTACTTGATAAACGATACGTATACTTGCGTAGTATCCCATATTATAAAATCATAATTTTCATATCTAAATCATCAGTACATATATTTGGTGTGGAGTCAAGTTTTTGGTGCACATATATTTATCGGGGATCACCTACTAGGTTACAACAAACAACAAATTTAAATACTACACCAGTAATCGTCCTTTTAGCAATTTGAATTGAATGATATCAAATACTTAAAAGGCTCTTTGTGTATTGAGTTAAAAAAGAAGACTTTGAATGTAAATTTGCAAGTACTAAAAATTCTAGTGACAAATAGAAGCAACAATTTTCTTTACCCTCTCTCGAGTGTATAAAGAAGCATGGATAGAAATGACCTTAATTCCTTAAATCCCAGAAATATCCCTTCATAGCTTATTTCCCTAACAATTGCATGTTCCTATAAGGCACTCAACATATACCCCATAGTTTAATGTGATTAACCTAGTTGATTCTTAACAACATATACCCCATAGTTCATTGCCTCCTAACTTAACATTCATATCCAAGTCATCTTTCACAAACGCCATATAAGTCATCATCTGTTCTAAGGCTTTGACATAAGGCGTGTTGATGGTGAATTTGTTAATAGCTTCTAAAATATGGGACAACTCTTAGTCCTTTTATGCTTCTTGAGTTTGGTAAATGAATGATGGTGTCTCTCATGTTCTGTCCTAAGGGTTGAGGAGGATTTTCTTAGGTCTGGCTCAACACTCTCATTCTCCATCCTATGGTACTCATCCCCCTCCTTCACATCTCTCACTCTAATAGCCTTCACTGCTCAGGGTTTTGATCCTTTAGGTTGACTTTAGTATTACTAGGAACCGTCCCTTAGGATCTATTGCTTATCAGATTTTTCAGTTGTCCTAATTGATTTTAATTTAATATTCTAAATGGATCCAGCTTAGCCCTATAACTAGGTCCCCATTTGTATCACTAGTTCTTCCAAGGGTAACTTTTTTTACACATGCTGGGCATAGCCTTGAAATCCTTGTGGGTAAGATAGTTTTTTTTTATTGTTTCCTTGGGTAAATTATGAAGCTTCCTAACTAAAAAATTAGCTTGAGGGTTCTCCCACAGTTGGTTTCCTACAACTTGGTTGTTATTACTCCATTGAAAGTTTGGATGGTATTTTCACCTGAAGTCATACAAATTGGACTATGGGTTGTGCTTTTGGTTTCTAAATACATTGACAGTATCTAACATCATCATGCTAAGATCTCTCACTGGTCCACACACCATTCCCTCCATTGGTAAGGATCCTTGCATGGAATTAACCCTAAAAATATTAAACTTCTTAGAAATGGCAACTACTTGGGTGGTCAAGATAGCTAGAACATCCATGTCTTGCACACTAGCGACTTTCTAGGGTGTGACTCTGAGAAGGCATTTGAAAATTATTGGTCATCATCTTTCTATCAAATCATAGGCTCTTTAAAAGGTTTAGACATCAATGATTCCTCACCTTTAGTATCTCTGATGTACCTAAGGGAATCTTCTCTATCAAATCATGTGACGGAAGTGTCTTCGCCACTACCGTCACATGATTGTCTGCATTTGCTTTTGCAAACTTGCATGGATAACGAATCAGGTTCGATAGGTGAGAGACTCCCATGTCTATCATGATGCTTTAACGAGCGTTACTTACATGGTTGATCTTGGTGTGAGTTAAGTCATTGGGATTGACACTAGTATGACTATACTGAGGATTCAATGGAGCTAACTTGTGCCACCTTGCATGTCACGAGCTCGCATTTAATAGCCCTTGTTTTAAACTAAAAAAAATAATAAAATACTTATTATATGTTACTACATCCATTATACTTTAAAATTATGCATATAGCAAACTAGGCCATATATAAGGCCAACTCCTTCAAAATTCACCTTGGGTGTCACCTCTTAAATTCCTTCGATCTTTAAAGCAGGATGGCAAGATGACGTTGCCAAAGTCATACTTTCCCTTGAGATTTGACCCTGTGCACTTAGATGCTGGTTATGACACTTTTTCATTAAGATGGTGTAATATACTTGGGCTTAGGATGCTAGGTAGTCTTTTTTGATGTCTTTTGTTATTGTTCTGTAACATGTTTTTCTTGCTCTTGCGCCAGCCACGTGTCACCTTCTTTTACATTTTTTTTTGTGCCTGCATGCTGCATGTGCATAGTAGTGTGTTAAGGAATTCTTTTGTAGGGAGTTGTGCCCACTTACATGCACAGACATAGGTACTGCTATGGGGGAGTTGTAATGATTTCTAACCCTTTTGCTTGCAGGTGTTTTTAGCTCCCCCACTTATAAGGCACAACTCATTATATGTGTTGCATGAATTTCTTCATTAATGCTTGTTTTCTGCATGTCGAGTCTTCTATTTTTCTCTTTCATATGTATTTGATAGAGCCCTTGGGCCGAGTCTGTATCGAAAATAAGGTATGGGCACAACTTTAGAGGCGGACAACACATTAAACTACACTAGGCAGTCTTTTTTAATGCCTTTAGTTATTGTTATGTAACGTGTTTTTCTTGCTCTTGCGTCAGCCACGTGTCAGCTTCTTTTACGTTTTTTTGTGCCTGCATGCTGCATGTGCATAGTAGTGTGTTAAGGCATTCTTTTGTAGGGAGCTGTGCCCACTTATATGTGCACACATAGCTACCGCTATGGGGGAGTTGTAATGATTTCTAACCCTTTTGCTTGCAGGTGCTTTTAGCTCCCCCACTTATAAGGCACAGCTCATTATATGTGTTGCATGAATTTCTCCGCTAACGCTTGTTTTCTGCATTTCGAGTCTTCTATTTTTCTCTTTCATATGTATTTGATAGAGTCCTTGGGCTAAGTCTGTATCGAAAATAAGACATGGGGACAACTTTCAAGGTGGACGACACATTGAACCACGCGACGGGGACCAGGAGCGGCAGCTTGTGTCACGTATCTTAAGCCCGTAATTTATATTTTGTATAGACTTAGGATCGAACATGTAAATGCAGAGTCTGGCTGCTCTATTTTTCTTTCTGGGATATGTTGCTGACCCAGCGACACCGACCTTTTTATTATTTTGTTTGACTTTGATTTACTTTCTACATTTTCATTTGCATGCTTGCATGCCTGGATTATTTTTCATTGTTTATTTATATGCATCTGAGATTCCACGAGAATTATAATTTAGACTCATTAGGGACCTTAAAATTATAAATTTTCTACATAAAAAATCCTAAATAAAGTATTCAAGATAATTAAAATTTAGGATTGAAATATTCAAAATTTTCAATAATTGCTTTTATTTTCTTACATGGCCTTTAGAACAATTTTAAAATGAGTTGCATGACATGAATATCACCCAAGTCATATTAATAAGGCCTCAACAATAATTAAGGACAACTCTAGGTGATTGCTTTCATATTGCATGTCCTGAGGAGGAGCCCCGTACTTCTTCAACCTGACTGTCCCAATATAGATTTATATTTAGGTTGTTGTCTAGCACGCTTAGGGTGTTGGCTCCTCGACCCAGACGAGGTGTAAGTCCTTTTGTTCAGAGCATTTCCAGCTTTTTAGCTGAACCTCTACTTCTCTTCTTTTCCTGAGGCATCCTTGCTATGTTGGCAGGTGTATGACCCACCTCTTGGAGCTTTAGCATGTAGTAATAGGATAAAGTTTCCTTCCTTTGAACTTAGGGTTGCCGAGGTTCCCTGTAGATGACGCAATTCACGGATTGCTAACCAGGGATCTCAGGACGTGTTGAGTTGACTACCTTCACGACCATGTAGACTTGGGGTCCTAGTGGCTTAGAATGACGTGTCTGTGGGCCCCTGACCCAGATACCTCTAACTTCCAGGAATTACACCTCCCTTCTTTTGACTGCCCATGCTGAGCCCTTTCGTTCCCGTTGGCTTCGTTGATATCATCTCGACGGCATATGCCGATAAGCTGCAAACCATTCGGGATACGAAGATTTGTCCTCTGCCCTTACGGTCCATACATGCTTTGACGTTTGGGATACCCCCGCCGAGATGATTATTGGTTGTTTTGTGGGCATCGTATGTCGATAAGCCTTACCTACTTGGGATGTGAGAGACTCGCTCTCTGCCCAATGCTTATTCAGAGCTTTAAAGCATATGAGCGTTCCCACACGGAATAACCTCCCTTTGTTATCCTACTTTCCTTTTCCTAGGTCTACGATAATATCAGCAAAACCTTTTTTATTAAGAGTATTATTGGGTATCCCCCAATATGTAATTAACCAAGTAGGGCACGTCCGCCTTAGAAGTGCTCTTGACCCCAGAATAGGCATACACCTGAATCCTGATTATTGATAGCAATGAAGGTATTCTTTCACAGATATTGGTCCAAGGTGCCTCCGCTTAATCTTATTTGGGCAAACATACTTGACATATCCTTGCGAGGTTTATCGCACGTAGTTTTTCCACGTTTTATTTTTTCTCTTGTCTGTCTTCTTTGTGGTATGTCCATCTTTTCTAGTTTCACTCTTCTCCAGACCATTCATATGACCCGGAAGAGAGATTTATTTGGAGAAGGGAAGTATATGATGATCAACAGGCTGGCAAATCCATCAAAAATAAATGAGAGAAAAAATAAGGCAGAAGCAGCGTAATCCATGCTCACCATAGTTTCTAATATATTAAATCTAAAATTTGTTCGTAAATCACACCCAAAGACTAGATCTTGAGAGGAAAGTATAAATGTAGAGGAGAGAGAGGGAGAGAGAGAGAGAGAGAGAGAGAGAGAGAGAGAGAGAGAGAGAGAGTGTGTGTGTGTGTGTGTGTGTGTGAACTATAATCTCTAGAATGAAAAATAAACTTGTGTAAAGAGAGTCAGAGATGGAGCTACTCTACAATAAAGGCTTCTCCTATTTATAGAAAATTTAGTAAAATATCAACATTACATTTTTACCCACATCTGGATGAGGTTTACACTAGTTATTTCAAGTATTTGATAAATGAAGACTCATTATTTGATTATTTTTTTGCTTTGTTATCCCAACTCGATCGACTAAGCTAGGTCGGCTCAGCTTGGCCAATGTATCTTGGTTGGTAGAACTTGATTGGCTTGACTCACTCGATCAATTATCTTAATCAGTAGAACTAGTTCAGCATGGCTCGCTTGGTCAATTATCTTGGTTGGTAAAGCTCGGTTTGGTTAGCTCGCTAGGTCAAATTTGGTTGACTCAAAGATCGTACTTTTGGTGTGAAGTCTTTTGGTATCCGCTGGTTGATTAGAAATACTTTGTGGAACCAGCCCTTCTGTTTGGTCAGGGTTTTTGTAGGATAAACTTATGCATCTAATCTGTTTCTCTTGGTTAGAGACACTGATGTTCTCCTATGAGCTTTTTGGGTGAGTTACTTGTTTGGTATTGGTTGATCATCTTCATGTCTGTTTTTGACTCGATTGAATTGACTTGACCACTTAATTTGCCTCATTATTTGTTTGTTGGAGATCTGCATCCATCATATTCTTCTCTTCCAGACTGTATTATTAATTTTAATAGTTTTAATGATAACTAAAAAAATTTAAGAGGATAATCTTTTATAAATTGTATTTAAATATTTCAAATAATAATTATGTTTTATTGACAATGAGACTGTTTTTAGCGGAATGCTTATTGACCCCTTAATAGCCATCTCTACGGCAGGAGGGCGGTTACTGAACCCTTGAGGAACCCGGCCCTCCACCGCACGTTGCTATCTCCTCTCGCACTCGCTCAAACCCAAGCTTCTGCTCCAAATCTATCATCTCCTAAACAATTTTAGAAGAAAAGCAGATTTTCTCTCCCATCACCGCGGATTCGATGGATCCCTTGTTCAATATATGAGAGCTAGAGACCGACAACCTCACATTGGTTTTCGCCTTCGTCTCTTCTTCTTCCCGTCATGAAGGTCCGGTTTTCTTCATCCTCCATCGCCGTCTTCTCCTTTCTTATATGTTCCTTACTTGTAACATTGACTGCATCGCCCGCACTCGCCAGATCCATTCCCAAAAAAAGGGGTCTAGGAAGTGAAGGAAATCGAAACGAGAAGAAGGCTGATGAGGAGTGTGAGGGTCGATGGATCCACATCCGGGAGTTGCCGGCTCAGTTTAATACAGAGCTCCTCAGCAGCTGCAAATCATTCCCAATATTCACCGAAGACTTCTGCCCCTTCCTCGCCAACCATGGTCTCGGCCCCCGCACCCACAACCGCTCCCTCTCCTGGTACCGCACCGACTCCCACTACCTCGAGCCCTTCTTCCATCGCCGCCTCAACGAATACCCCTGTCTTACCGCCGACTACGCTCACGCGGACGCCATCTTCGTCCCCTACTACGGATCTCTTGACGCTCTCCCTTACCTGTACTCCTCGCAGTTCTACAACGATTCTGCACAGCACGGCCTCAACCTCCAACGCTTCCTTGTCGATGAAGATAATCCCCAAATCTGGGCTCGCCGATCAGGCCACGACCATTTCCTCTTAATTGCCCGGCCAGCCTGGGATATTTCGCAGGATCCAACCTCCTACCCTCCTTCTTGGGGCACGTCCTTCCTCCACCTCCCTGCCTTTCTCAACCTCACCGTCCTCACCGTTGAATCTCGCCCAGATCCATGGCAGGAGCACGCCATCCCCCACCCAACCTCCTTTCATCCAGCCACTCTCGATCGACTCGAATCATGGCTTGACCGCGCAAGGCGCTCCCGCCGTCCCACTCTCATGCTTTTCGCCGGCGGTGGAGGCGGTGGCGGGCCTAACATCGGCGGAAGTATCCGAGCGGAATGCGAGAATCGCACCGATGTCTGTGAGATCGTCGATTGCTCGGACGGCGCCTGCTCCCATGACCCGATTCGCTACATGGTGCCAATGCTCCATTCGCGATTCTGCTTACAGCCACCTAGCGATACCCCAACGCGACGCTCGACGTTTGACGCCATTATCGCCGGCTGCATCCCAGTTTTCTTCGAGGAGATCTCGGCGAGGTTGCAGTACGGATGGCATCTACCGCCAGATGACTATGAGAAGTTCTCAGTGTTTATTCCGAAAGAGGAGGTTGTGTTCGGTGGCGTCCACGTAGCCGACGTGCTCGAGGGGTTTAGCGATAAGGATGTGTGGCGGATGCGGCGGAAAGTACTGGATCTTGCGCCTCAAGTGATGTATCGCCGACATGGCAGCTCGGCCGGTCTCCGTTCAAGGAAGGATGCGTTTGATCTTGCGATTGATGGCGTGCTCCGCCGCATCAAGTTGCGGAGCGGATCGGGGGATCCGCTTGTGTTCGATGATGACAAGCTCTAGTTCATGGACGGCTTGGTTGAATTGAAGGTATAGTTTTTTAGTTTTTTTTTTTAATTTATATTTACTAATTTGTTGGCATTGTTTCCCCCATTATTGTTTAATTATATTAGAGAGAATATTATATTCAAAGTTTGTAAGCATGTGGACTTCTTATACAATTATGTTGTACATGATTATACACTATGTTATACACCGTTATGCATA
>CM040428.1:62243230-62336312 GCA_022702705.1 Papilionanthe hookeriana x Papilionanthe teres | reverse complement strand
TGGTGGAGTCTCCATCGAGGATTAGGTGGCAAAGCATGGTTTAGAGTGTGACATGCTTAAGGTAAAAAAGGCTTAAGAAGGATTAGGAAAGGGGGTCCTCCTTTTTCCATTAATGGTTTGATCACATGTCAAACCCTTCATGGCTTCATGTGGCTTGTCCATGGCTTGCATGGCTTGTCTTTGGCTTGGGGAAAAGCTTGGTCAATTTCATGAAAATGGATTTTAGGAATTTTTGGTAATTTGATGGAAATTTATATGAAACTTGATTTGGAATGATTTGATGATGAATTTAGGACTTAGGTATTGAGTTTAATTGAAAGTATGATGAGGGGAAATGTCATATGGGCTTTGAGACCAATTTTGGGCCTTTGGATGTGGTAAAAGATGGGCTTTTAAAATGGTTTAAGGAATGGGCCTTTAAGTTTAAAAATGAATTTATGGATGGGAATTTTGTAAAGAGGTTGGGCCAAATAATTGTTGGGTTTAGCTCATGGATGTGTCATGAGTGACTTGAAGCAAATTGGGGGTGATTTGGGTTTGAATTGGGTTGAATTTGGGCTCTTTAGGTGAATGGGCCAATATAGGCAAAATGAGCCAAGTTAGGCCAATGTTGGGCTAGGGTTGAAATTGATGTAAAATTAATGTTGAGAAATGTTTATGGGAGTGTTTCAAAGAGGTTTTGACTTTGGTTGGGCTTTGATTTTGGGGTTTGGGCTCATTTGGGTTAGGTTTGGGTTTAGGTCAAAATTGGGCCTTTTAGCTTTGGGTTGAATTTGAGTGGGGTTTGGGTCTAAATTTTGGGCAAATAATGTTAGTTTTTTGCTTGTGGGGATGCTAAGGAAGACTTAGAAAATATTTGGGGTTAATTGGAGTTGAATTGGGTGAGTTTGGGTTAGGTTTGGGTCATGGGTCCAAATTGGGCTTTAAGGCCAAAAGTGAAATTGGATCCAAATGTCAATCAAATTGGACTTGGATTTGGTCTATATTGGTGTTGAGAATGTTGAATTGAAGTTTAGAATTGAATTGGAACAGAATTTGGGTCAATTGGGTAGGTTTGGTTTGACATTGGGTTCGCTTAGGGTTAAAATGGGTCAAATTGGGAGTTTTGACAAAAGTAGGGTAAATTGACAAAATTGGCCCATGGTGTAGTTGAATAAAATGAAATTAGGAATATTTGGGATTTTTTGGAATTTTCTGGGAATTTTTTGAATTTTTGGATTTTTGGGTCAAGGGGGCATTTTGGGTATTTGGAGGGTATTGGGAGGTATTTTTGGAATTCTTGGTATTTTTGGCTATGGATGATAAATTTGAGTGATGTGGAAATGTTTGGGATTGATTTTGAGGAATTTTGGGTGATTTGGAAATTTTGCAAAAAATTGGGTAATTTCAAGGGTTTTGGGTAGCTAAGCGGGTGTAGGGTCCCGGGGGTCAAAAATTAAAAATTTGAAAAATTGAAGATTGGGTGAATATAAGTGTAATGAAATCATTTTGGTTGAGCCATGAAGCCATATCAAGCCCACATGAGCCATGAAGGGACTCATTTGAGGCATTCACTATGTTGTTCCTAACCCTCTTAGCCGAGGTTTAGGGGTTAAGGACCATCCATGTGAATCACCTACATGAGTCGAGGAGGTCGAGTTAGGTATGGGTGTGGTTTTAGGAGGTGTGTGAAAGTGTAGTGTATGAGTGTAGTGTGTGTGTAAGTCGGCCCTTCACAGCACTGTGCCACGCAGTAGCGATCCTAAGGCCAAAGAGTCCTATAGGAACTCATCCTTTAAACTTCCACATTTGATTTCAACCCTCTAGGTGATTAGGGGTCTACAATCAAGTTTGTGGAGTTTGGGGGAGTTAAGAAGTGGTTTGAATTTCTAAAAGGTGGTGGATCCCAATTCTAGTCCTCTAAGATAGTCAAAGGAAAAGCCTAAGGCTAGATCCTAAGTACTAAAGAGAAGAAGAGAAGACCTCATCAAAAATGAGGTCAACAATTATGGTGACACATCTTCTGCCTAATGGTCTAAGTTCATCATAAAGATAATAAATTCTCTAAGGAGCCCTTAAGAAGGCCTCCTGATGACCTTACAGCTAACCAAAGGACTTCCAGTTGACAAAGGACTCTTAGCAGACTGAACATTTTTTAGATCAAATGTTAACATCAGTAAATCATTAATACCCCACTTTAAATAGTTATGAATGCAAAATGGTGCCAATGACATCTACAAATATTAAAGGATTCTAGTGTAACTTACAAATATATAAAGGTGTAATGACATATTAATCACTTGTAACTTTTCTATTTAAACAGAGAAAAATATGTAATTTACTAGACATTTCCTAACATCTATAAATCAGGGGGTGGGGTGTCATTTCTCCAAGAAGGTACTATTGAATCTATTCTAAGAAGACTTCGGTAAACGAGTGCTCTACTTCTTTCTTTCTCTCTATCTTTATCTCTTTCTCTCTCTCTCTCTCTCTCTCTCTCTCTCTCTCTCTCTTCCTTTACTCCTCTCATCCATCTAAGACTCTATTCATTGGGCATGACCCACATAATATATTTGGATTCAACATCGTAAAAGGTATGGTGAGGTAGGGTCACACTTCGATAATAAAAGAAGCATCTCACGAAGAATGTTCCCACATGGAGGAAGCTTTTAAAATGGATTATGTCTGTGAATTTGTGTAACAATGAATTCAGAAACTCCAAGGACGAATAGTGAGATAGACGACAAACCTGATCGAAGTTGTGCTTGAAAGGAGAACACAAGCTTTTCCAGAACAAAATCAACAAACACCTGATCCTCAAGGACATCAGACAACTCAAAAAGCTAAACATGTTGAAGAATCCCAATACAAAGATGGGTCATTCAGAAGGATAGTCCACAAGAAGGGTGAATAGAAGTTCCCAATAAATTATTGATGCAGAGCGCCCAAAAATTTCAAGGTTTCATCTTTGGAGCCCTATAAGGGTTGGAGTGATCCAGCCGATCACATATCCTCCTTTGAGTCAGCTATATGCCTTCTTAAAATTTTCAATTCCTTGAAGTGTTCACTGTTCTACACCACACTGAGAGATTCGACCCTCATGTGGTTTAATGGACCACCAGAAGGAACTATCTCTTCCTTTGATGAGTTCAAGAGCTATTCAAAGAGATTGCAAGGACTCGAAAACTTTATGACATGTCAAACAATGGCCGAATGATAGCTTCCAGGCATATGTCACTCAGTTCCAGAAAGAGATGTTGGAAGTTCGGAACCTAGAGCTTACGATATGAAAGGCCACTCTAGCGCAAGGGCTGAGGAGTGCTCAATTGAAATACTCCTTGAGATTACATAAGCCCGACACATTGTCCAAACTTTTGGAGTTGGCCAATTATAATATTCCTATAGAAGAGTATGTCAACCCACCTATTTCACAAGGCAAAAAATCAAACCACCGCTTGGAGAAAAAAGCCTCGCGAGATGAGCGGTGAAAGGAGAAGCATGGCCCTTGAACGAAATAGGAAAGATGTTGGTTGTCTCATGGAGATATAAAGGCCAACTGAAATTCATGAAGACAGAGAAACATGCCCACTCAACTAAGGTTTTATATTGTGGAGTTGCTAGATACTATTCAGGACAATGAGTACTTTAAGAAGGCTCTGCCAATGAGAACCAAAGCTTTGCTCTGGCACACCAACAAATTCTATAAGTATCATAAGGATTATGGTCACTACATGGAGGAGTTCGGGCACCTCGAAAGCTTGGTCAAAAAGCCGATTCAAGTCTTCGAGCGCAAAGAGTTTGTGGCCCTTAGAACACAAACTCAGCAACAGGGGAAAGAACTTGCAAAAAATGATCGGATGAGCACGCTCGAGCAAATGCTATCCACATTGCCGAGATAGTGCCAGCTATACGGAGAGGAGATTTGGTCCGAAGAGTTGATCGTAAGATGGTCCGATCAGGGGAATACTATGTCGTTGCTTCCTCATCAAAACGTAAGCCCCATCCCCTACTCATCTTTATTGATGTATATTTGCCATCTGTGGAGAATCCCTACAACGACGCCATAGTAGTTACGATAATGATTAATAACTACCATATTGGCAGTATCTTGGTTGATACAGGCAGTTCGGGGAACATGCTGTTCAAATCAGTCTTTGATAAAAAGCATGTATCAGCCGATCGTCTGGTGGCACCGAGTGGCCCACTATATGGAATTTATGGCGTGCTAAAAGAGGCCCTGGGTAAAATTGGCCTGTCAATTACTTGGGGTGTCTGTCAATTTACTAATAGGGTTAACTTTTAGCAGTTGATGCACCTCCAAAGTACAACGCGATCTTCGGTCGCCCTCTGCTAAATAATTTCAAAGCAGTGGTATCCACCTATCACGTGGCGGTAAAGTTTCTATGTGACAGGGAAATTATTACTGTTTGTGAAAATCTGGAGCAGTCGCGGATGTGCTACCTTTGGTCGGTTGGCAATGTAAAACAAGAAACATTGGACATTCAGCACCAACGAGAGAGGGGACTTGAAACCGATGAAGCAACTATCGAGATCCTTGTTACGCTCAAGGACACATGCAAGGTTTTTCTTATTATTGGATGTTTTGATG
The DNA here is from genome assembly GCA_022702705.1 of Papilionanthe hookeriana x Papilionanthe teres. NCBI lineage: Eukaryota > Viridiplantae > Streptophyta > Magnoliopsida > Asparagales > Orchidaceae > Papilionanthe > Papilionanthe hookeriana x Papilionanthe teres. The sequence goes on along the minus strand of CM040428.1, from coordinate 62,331,724 downwards.
CAGGGCACAAGGACTTGTTGATCCAGACTCTCTGGGAGCTTCAGGACTTCTTCTGCTGAGATATCGACTTACGTAGCATTACATCGTATCATCATCAATCCAGTCGCCTAATCAATAAAATAGAAGATTAGAATGTCAACCATGACTTTGGTCGGGTCGATTCGCAAGGAGATGCAAAAGCTCAAGGAGAAAGACTTCAAACAACTATGAATATCTAGCTTCAAACAATTGTGAATTCGAAACGGTGCCAATTATGGTTACAAATAATAATGGATCCTCGAGTTAATTAAAAATATATTAATATATAATAATACATTAATCACTTGTAATATTTCTATTTAAACAGGAACAAATTATAGGATCATTTCTTCAAAAATGAACTACTGAATTCCAACACATAAAAATATGGAGCTCAAATAATGTGGTTGGTCCGTCTCCTGTCGATCCCATGGCACCGCCTTTACTGTAATCTCCAACATTGGACCAAATCCTGACCTCACGGACCACCATAGAATTATCAACCAAAATAAAAACGGCGTAAACAGAAGGCAGAGCTAAAAAAGCTAATAAAGAGTGCAGAGGGGCCCTACAATCCTTCTTCCCCGTGATCTCATATACATCGCAGAGCTAGAATCTCTCATCCATGGATCCCTCTCCTTGAAATAGTTCGCTTCGTAATTGTCATGCTAATTGTCATGCCAAAAGCATTGACAAAAGAATAAGAAGAGGAGGAAGAAGACGGGGAGGACGACGTGCAGAAGTCTACTGGTATTGAAATAAAAGAAATCGGAGAGATATTTTTTCTCTTTATTAAATTGGTGGCCTAAATAAGAATAGAAATCTGACTTCTCTGACTCTCCACCATTGGGTTTGGTCATATTTATAATAATGGTTTCCCATGTTTTCTTCCTCTGTTTTTTTTTTTCCCCTTGATGGCGTCGTTGTTGGGCAGATCAATATGATGGCTTTTTGTTAAAGCTTAAAGAGAGATCGGAGTGAGATCTATTTCGTAGGTAGGTGGCGGTGAATAAGAGTCTTCGTCTTCTCCCCTTCGTTTGGCTTGAAGGTGAGTTTCAAAAATCTGTCTTGCAGAGGTGGAGGTGGTAAACAATTTAGCTGAGCTTCGGCTTGAAGCCTTCAACGCATTAATTTGATGTCTGCTGTTTTCTAACTTTCTTGTTTGTTATTTATGACAACGCTTTGTGGGCTTGTCCTTTCTTTTCTTCTCAGTCCATCATTAATTATCGCTGTGTTTTTAGTAAAGCAATAAAGTGCCTTATCAATTAATGCTATTATCATCTACCCCCTTTGTAATTCCAGATCCATTCCATGTCTGCAAGTTTTGAAGGAGCTCTCCCTATTCTTATAGGGAAAATACCAAGTTCCATCGTTTTCATATTGTATTAAAACCCCTCTTATCTCAGATCTTGTTATATTAATTTCACCACTGAATTCAGGTGATTTTTAACATTAATGAACGCGCTTTCATTATTGCTGTGGAGAAGTCCTTTTTTTTCATGGAAACCCAAAGCCTGCATTCGCTCCTTCGATTATCTGCCATTTTTGCAGTCTCTGCTGTTCAAAATCTCATTTTGATCTACTTCTTCTGTGATTCTGAATTGTTTCTTCTTTCAAATACAAGTTGTATGTTTGCAGGTGTAATGGCTAAGGAATACTCCGGATCTCCCAAGATCCATCAGTCGGAATCAAAGAGGCAGCGCCTTCCTTGGATTCTAGGAGTGAGCAGCCTCTGCGTTATCTTTTATCTTCTCGGCGCATGGCAGAACTCAGCCGTGCTTAAACCCACGATTTCTGATGTCTCCAAAGTCGGATGCGACGATTCCGGACACGCTGCCTTGCCGGTAAATGCCCGCCATGGCGAGCAAACCTTTTCACCATCTAATGTCAAACTGGATTTCGAAGCTCACCACCAGCTTGAAATCAAGGATACTTCACCTGTGATGGAAAAGTTTCCATCTTGTTCCATGAACTTCAGTGAATACACTCCTTGCCAGGAAGCAAGCAGAGGGAGGAAATTCTCTCGAGCAATGCTGGTTTACAGAGAGCGCCATTGCCCAACAAACGATGAGCTTCTTCGATGCTTGATTCCAGCTCCTCCAGGGTATCAGACACCATTCAAATGGCCGCAAAGCAGAGACTTGGCTTGGTACCACAATATTCCTCGCAAGGAGCTGAGCATTGAGAAGGCAGTTCAGAACTGGATTCAGGTTGAGGGAGACCTTTTCCGATTTCCTGGTGGTGGCACAATGTTTCCTCGAGGTGCAGATGCTTATATTGATGATATCAATGAGCTCATTCCATTAACTGATGGGAGCATTAGAACTGCCATTGATACTGGTTGTGGAGTAAGTTTGTAAAGCTCTGACCTTTTTGAGTTCTGAGTAGATTCCATGTGAATGAATTTATGAATTCCTGCTTTTGTTCTGAATTTTTGTAGGTTGCAAGCTTGGGGGCTTATCTCCTTAAGAGAAACATCTTAACAATGTCATTTGCTCCGAGGGATACACACGAGGCTCAGGTGCAGTTTGCATTGGAACGGGGAGTTCCAGCCATGATAGGAGTCATGGCATCGATGAGGATTCCATATCCTGCAAGATCTTTCGATATGGCTCACTGTTCTCGCTGCTTGATTCCTTGGAAAGCTTATGGTGGGTAAATACGTTACTATACATGGCAAAATTAGTTAGTATTCTATAGATGATGCTAAGGCAAAAGTTTCTGAGGTTGCTGTTGAACTTAAAAAAATTGATCAGAGAGAAGCTTGACACCATGTGCAACACTCTGTACAATTGAATAGCTAATTAAGATTTATACAGCCGGCCCTTAATAGTTAATATACGGCTAATTATGATGATGAATAAATTTATGCAAAGAGATTCTGATTATTTTTTATTTCTTGCTACAGATGGTCTTTATCTAATTGAGGTTGATAGAGTTCTGCGGCCTGGAGGATACTGGATTCTTTCAGGTCCTCCAATCCATTGGAAGAAATACTACAAAGGCTGGGAGAGAACTCAAGAAGATCTGAAGCAAGAGCAGGATGCAATTGAGGAGGTTGCGAAGCGGATATGCTGGAAGAAGGTGATTGAGAAGGACGATCTTGCTGTTTGGCAGAAACCCATTAACCATAATGAATGCATCAAGTCAAGAGAGATCTATAAAACACCCCACATTTGCAAGAATGATAATGCTGATATTGCCTGGTAAGAAAATTATTGCTTATACATCTTATGCTTATTTTAAATTAACATAACAATTACTTTCATCAACAGGTACAAGAAAATGGAGACATGCATATCTCCATTGCCTGAAGTTAGCAATGATGATGATGTTGCAGGTGGAGTGCTGCAGAAGTGGCCAGAGAGGGCATTTGCTGTGCCCCCAAGGATAAGCAGGGAAACCATCCCTGGTATCACCCCGAAGAAATTTGAGGAAGACAACAAATTGTGGAAGGAGAGAGTGATATACTACAAGAAAATTATCCCAACTCTAAGCCATGGACGATATCGAAATGTGATGGACATGAATGCTAACCTTGGTGGCTTTGCTGCAGCAATGGACAAGTTCCAAGTTTGGGTGATGAATGTCATTCCTGTGAACTCTGATCACGATACACTCGGTGTAATCCATGAACGAGGTTTTATTGGTACATATCATGATTGGTGCGAGGCATTTTCGACATATCCGAGAACTTATGATTTTATCCATGCTGATGGTGTCTTCAGCATATATCAGGACAGGTATGCCACAAATTACAAATTACTTCTTATTCCCTTTTTTTTTCTTTGGTTTTTTGCAGCATGGGTAAATGGAAATTTCTTGTCATTTTACAATGTTATGGTATTGTCCATCTTGAAGATGGAGATGAAGAGCATGATCACCAAGTCCTATATGGAACTATTCATTCTCCTTTATATATATATATATATATATATATATATGCTCCAACTTAAGGGAAATTGTCAGCATATGCTACTTGTTAGGAAAATAAAAAATAAGAAGTGGTTATAATAGGAGACTAGATAATTTGAAATATATATTTGGGCCATTTACGTACATACCACCCAATTCCTATATCTTTACATATCTAACACTTAAACTGTACTTTCTTGGCATTCAAACCAATGAAATCTTTCATATCACATCAAAAATAAGACTATTTTAACATTTAGAAAGTACAATGCTCATTTTCATGCATAGGTAAGGTGGGATGTATGTAAAAATTGATGTTTATGTGTTAGGTATGTAAATACATTGCAATTGAGTGGTATGTATATTTATATATCATTAAGTGATAAAAAAGTAGATAGCCAAAAGCTTTGATAAATATATGGACACTTATTATAAATTTAAAACTTATGGAGTATCAATCTTGTTGGATTTTTTAATGAAAAAAGAGAAATTATGTCAACATTTATGGCATCATAGCTATCTTAATTTATAATTATAGTCTTAGTTATAAGAATGCTGAAGTCTCTTAAGAGAGTCTTGTCATACATCATTACACAAGCAGAATGAGTTCTTAACCTTATATTCAGCTTTCAGAATGGATTTGAGCACAACAATTTGTTTCTTATTTTTCAAAGTAATCAGATTAGCTCCCTTAAAATATAAAACCTAGAAATTGACTTCTCATCACCAATATATCCAACACATGCTGCAACTAGAAATGTCTTAATATTTTTGTGTCCAACATAAAAGTACATAACAATTCTTGGTATATTTTTAATGTACCCTAAGAATGTGAAGAATGACACTTCAATGCTTTTGTGCTTTAGTATTGCAAATGTTGTCTTAAAAACCTACTACAAAAGAGATAAGGTTGCATAACTACTAGATTATTCCATTTCCAATCAAGCTTTGATGCTGTGGTGAATTGCCATATATGGTATATCATTACTAGATAAGGTTTGTTTATATATGGGATATCTGATGATTTCCACCTTGAGGATCAATTTCTTCAAGAAGATTAATGGCATTTTTTTCTTTGAGATAGATAGGCCATTTTTTGTTGCAAGCAATTTCAATTTTAAGAATGAATTTAGGGCAACTTTGAACTTTTGTTATAAAACAATTATGTAATCAATGCTTCATTTTTGATAGTGCAGGTCAATCTTAATGAGTGAAATATCATCTTCATAAATGGATAACCAAATTGAGCAGTTTGATTTGTGCTCCACGAAAATAAAATTATTAATACTGATTTTATGAAATCTAACATTTATAAGAGCTTTATAAATGTTCTCAAAGCCAAACTTTTGGGCTTTGCTTAAGATCATAAATTTAATTCCTAAGTAGGCAGATGAGCTCCCATTGAGCAATATTTACCCAGTGTTTGCTCTATATATATTGCCTCATTCAGTTCATCATAGAGAAGGGCGTTATTAGTGTCCATTTGTAGCATTCATCCTTGATTGATGGCCATTGAGATACGAATTTAGAGTAAGGTGAGCTTTCTTAAAAGCAAGTAAATTATTTGGCAATCAACAATGGTGGCATCAAGCCAAAATTTATAGTAAATACTTATTGGCAAGCAATCATCATCACCCCAAAGGGGCTGCCAATTTTAATTTATGTTGACTATCAAAAACATTCAGCTTACCATCCATAACCTATTTCAATAGTGGTGTTGTTATGCCTCTTGATACTTTCACTATCAAAGCTTGATCAAATATATCGAAGGATAGGGATGAATTATGGATGTTCATGATAGTGTGAATAGGATGACAACGAATATGGCTTCTATCATGTGGTAGCGCAGTAGAACAATGTAGATCTAAATATTAGAAGTATGCATGAGTGCAAGTGTTGCAAAGAGTTTTTTTTAAGGCCTCATTGAGCACAACTTCAGAGATAGTGAGAAGTTGTATGGGGAAGAGTAACCAATTATGTAGTAATCTAGGTGTTTTCGGATAGAAACAAGCATCCTCATGAAAAGGTAATGTCCGTATATAGATATTCAGTAAGAGTCTCATGATATTTATACTTTTTCTTGGTACAGTAGTTCCAAGAAAATGGAATAAGTGGCATGACTAGAAAGTTTATCTTTTGGGTGAAAGGCATGAACAAGGCAATGAAAAATAAATATCCAATGAAATGAAATAAAAGGAGGTAGGTTAGAAACAAGAGTGGTGATGGGTGATTCATTGTTGAGAAGCATAAAGGGGATACAGTTAATACAAAAAATACTCAGTTAGGGCCACAGATCTCCAAAACTGGTTGGTGACATTCTTGTGATACTTGTGCACCTTAAAAAAAATTGAACTTTTTCAATGAATGTAGATGCCTCTTTATAGGCATAGAAGATAAATATTAAATAAGGGGAGAATAAATATATTAAAAAAAGAATGAAAACAAGTTTCCCAGCCTATTCATTCTCCTATCTTAAACTTTTCCCAATTTTGATTTTCTTAATATGCATCATATGCTAACAATATAAGAGAAAAATCATATGCTAACAATAATAGAACTTGAATATTCTCAAATAAATTGCTGGCGGTATCCAAATTATGTTGTGAGAACAAACTCTCACAGTATATTTCACATTGTGACTGCTAAGATTTCTTCATAAAAAGGCCATCGTAGAGGGTTTTGATTTATTTAATCTTATTGTTTCCACATCCAGAGAGATAATTTGGCCTGCACATTGTAGTGGAGGCATTTAAAATCATTTTTCAAGCCTCCAAGATTGCAATTAATATAAATGAATTCTGTTTAGGAAAACTAATCTCTCCTTACAAAATTGCAGGTGTGATATAACCTACATTCTCCTGGAGATGGACAGAATACTGAGGCCGGAGGGCACGGTAGTGTTCAGAGACTCCGTGGAGGTGTTGGTGAAGGTGCAGGCTATCACGAAGGGGATGAGGTGGAATAGTAAGATCATGGATCACGAAAGCGGTCCCTTCAATCCTGAGAAGATCCTGCTTGCTGTCAAGAGCTACTGGACTGGTGAACCTTCTAAAGACCACTAACTTCAAACCTTCAACTTATACTACCGCAAATTTTTCTTCCACTTCCTTCAGGAATAGATAATTTACATGCTACCTTATCAATCTGTGTAGGTATTGTGATGCTATTTCTCCTTGTTCCCTTTCAAGCTTCTTTCTTTTTTGTTTATTTATCATTTTTGGGCTTTTGTTGCTTCCAATTGAAGATTTATGATTCTTTAGAAACCCTGAAAGCAGAAGGGTCGCTTGTAAGCAGAAGGAAATATTAGCATGTGAGAGGGTGGTGGTTAATTGCTTTGTGGCTGTGGAAAAGTAATAATTTTGGAGGTTGTTGATTTGCTTTTCCTGTAGCAACTTTAGGAGATCTGAGTGCTTTATGTACTGTGAGAATTCAAACTGGTTAGATTCAGACTTGAAATTATATCTGTATTATTTGTCCATCTAAGCATACCAATAGTTTTTTTGGGGACAATTGAGAGCTTTATGAAATAATTATAGGATCTGTGAGTGGGCCAAAAATGGCACTTTTTGATGATTGAGCTTTAAGAATAAAGTTGGTGTTCTTTATTGAACTTTAAATGTTGAAAGTATCGTTAAGGATGGTGATGCAGTATATGTGGTACTGTGGTTGTCATTATCATTTGTATGGTTATTATGTTCTGTCACATGGGAGGTTTGCGCTCGTGTTTATAATTTTGAAGATATTTAATATTAGATCTTGATTTTATATTATTTATATTTGTCGGTGTAATTAATTATATTCTTCCATATTTATGACAGTAACAAATATTTTTACTCTTGTCAAAGTTTAGACTTTTATCAGCTTTCATTCTGATATGGCCGCGGTTGATAATTGCACTCATCTTGATCAACATGGTGAATCTGCCAGGAGTCGCATGCAGTTTTTCGCTCTAATATTTCTTTTTAAAAATTCGTCCTGTTCCTATTTCGTGTTTACATGTTTTATTCTGGTTTCATAGGCCAGTTGAATAAAAGAAAAATATTGTTATGGTGAACTTTTAGATAGTCGATTGCATATCACCAATGAAATAGTCATATCTGTTTGGGCCAGCTGCAACTTATTGAATAATCTGATGATTAAAAATAATCTGTTGGTAAGTTAGGTGCAGTTACTATTATAAATTTTTATTTTTTTGGAAAAGTCTGACTACAGTTAGGAAGCTACCACCGCACCTAGATAGGTGCGGTGTAAAAATGCTGTTTTCAACGTTTTGAAAACGCATAAGCTGTCAAAATGCAGTTTGCCCAAGCAGACCTGATGCGTTTTTAAAACTTTACCGCACCAAATAAGCTGCCCCAAATAGGCCTGTAGTCACACCGGTGAAACATATATATTGGAAACATTCGATATCTAATAGTTTTTGTGGTGATGAATATATGAAGAAAAATTAACGAGGGTCTCGCCCATTCTATTGATTTTCAAAATTGGTATGTGCAAAGAAAGTAAGATGTGTAATGGAACTAAAAAAAGACCAAGTAAAATTGCAAAAGATTGTAAACCCAAAAAGAAACTAGTAAACAAATTAACTATATGAGAAGAGAGTAATTCAAAAAAATTATCTTTGAAAGATTTAAATCTCAGTTCGATAAGTTACAAGCAATGAAGTTGCAAGCTCCGGTGATGAGTAGAAGGCCGAAAGTGTATTTATTCAGCTTAGGAGGGAATAAAACAAAAACAATAAATTGCAACACAAGTTAGAGACAACCAAGAAGAAAAGGAGTCCCTAAGGGAAAAAAAATTGCGTGCGTAAACCGTACGCAGGAGCTGCGTGCGGAATGTGGTACACGGAGGTTACAATCGGGTTACAAGCGAGCCATGTAACTCACTTGTAACATGCGCGCTCTTATTTTACAAATGTTACAATATGAGCGTGCAGATTACAAGTGAGTTACATGGAAGGTACAAATGGGTTACAACTCGCTTGTAACCCGATTATAATCCGATTGTAACTTCCGTGTACCCCATTGCGCGCTTCTATTTCATCTAGTTGTAGGTTACAAAGGTTACAATATGAGCGCGCAGGTTACAAGTGAGTTACATAGAGGGTACATAGTGGTTACAGCTGGCTTGTAACCCGATTGTAACCTCCGTGTACCCCATTCCGCACGCAGCTCCTGCGTACGGTTTACGTACGCAATTTTTTTCCGTCCCTAAGAACGGCCAAATATAAAACCAGCTTGAAGCTTCGTACAGAGAACTTAGAATCAAATATGAAGGCAAAGTCGCATAAATTATAATGCACAGATAACTGAACAAATGCAAAATGTAGGCCAAAATGACCAAATTCTAATCATGGGCAACAAACAAAGATGAATGTCTAGATATTCGGTTGAAACCATTAAAATTGTTGGATTTTATTATAGCTCACAAAAACAAAGCCAAAAAAGATAATATAATTGCATGAAAAATAAACATGTATCCAGAAAGGAACAAAAGTGAGCACTGAATACTAGGTAAGTTATAATCTATAATCTACTAATTTGATATGAGATTCCACACTTTAAGATACCTTTTTTTTTTTTTTCATTTTTCTCTGATTGTAAAATGCTCATTGTGTATAAGTGCATCAAAATGAGTGATGGTACTCTTGAAAACTCAGATATTCATTTCCATCTTTTAGTTATTTTGCTTGTAAATGTATCAAAATGAGCGAGAGTTTGAAGCAAATTGTCTCCAAAAAAGAAGAATTTTCATTTAGGAATGCATCCTTTTAAGTGATGGATGAGATTGAGGCCACTCAAAAAGCAGGTGAGAATGAGATTCCAATAGTGTGACAAAAGACAATGTTGGTTAACATGAAGTCCCGTACTCAAATGAATAACATTTATTTTCTAGGTCCGCAATGAGTATTCTCTATACTGTAAACAAATTTTAGTAGAATGCCCTTTAAACAAACATTTTGAGAAATTCTTTATAAGTAAAATGAAAATTTACCCCACCAAAAACAGTAAAGCTTTTTACCCCATCAAAACAAACATGTTAGTTTTTCCCAATTGGGATTCTAAGTAGTGGTTGAATACAATCCTCCAAAGTTGTAGAGAATGACAACAAAAACCATTGATTGTTATTTATAACTTCAAAAATTTTAGTATGAATAAGAAATGTGAGCCAAGAGAAAATGGATTCACTAAATCTCTCATAAAGTGAGAAACCATTAAGTCAAGAATCAAAACAAAAAAATGGAGATTGCTATTATAATTTACCTGCAGAAGACATAAACTTCTTCCTCAAACTATCAAATGCATCAAGGCTTTCTAAATTATATAGATGTTAAACTTAATCTTGAACCAGAGAAGAAGTTTTAAGGAACCAATTAGAAAATTATGAGATAATGTCATAATGCCTTTAAATAATCACAAATTTTCACATAAAATTGATAATATCATAATTAGTGAGACTCAGTCCACTACAATATATAAATTTAGTAGTATTACTCTAAAGAATAGTATGCTTTTTTCTATCAGCTTCATGACGATTAAAATAAGAAAAAAAAACTATTTATAATAGATGAAAGTTTCTTTCTTAAATCTTTTGGGATGATAGTGGAGCAGAATTAGTAGTACACATAACTCCATATAATTGATTTAATCAATTAAAGATTACCTAAAGAAAGAAGTTTATATTTCTATCCAAATAACCAATGTCATATTTTTTCTAGTATCATAGAAAATTCAAAAGCTTTAACTTTGGATGGAGCTAATAGTGATATAGTGGGAGGGGCTTGAATAAAAAAACACTAGCTTCACATATTTGTTATTGAGTGAGCATGTTAATAGATTTAGATAAGCAAGTTACAAGTATGATCGAAAAATAAATTAGAAGCCATATTTAAAGTTTTGAAATTTTATAAATCATTATTAATACAGTTATGATCAGGCCATTTATAAACAAACACACATCAACAGTTATTCTATAAGAACTACTACAACCATTCAAAATCATGTCATCATAATTATAATTGAGACACTGAGACTCCATATGCCAACATATGACATGTATGACAAATGTGGGCAACCAAGCCTCAAACCTGATGAAGATTTGAATCTCACTATTGATGATAATAAAAAAATTAACTTGAGTATTTGTTTGACTTTGATCCATATAATAAGGAAGAAAGGAAACTCAGACTCTTCACTTTTTCGTAGAGAAAATGATGGTTAAATCTGTTAAAGGTTTTCATTAGACCAGCATTAGATCAATTTTAGAAAAATAATTTTGGTAAAATAAGTATAATTAAAATCATGTAGGAGCTCAGTTGCTAAAATAATATTATGAGTAATATCATAGCAAAAAATGAAGATAGCTTGGGGAATCTGAATTATGCTTAGAAAAATATATTTTAAGTATCTCGACAAGAAATTTGGATATAACCTTATGAATAATATTGATGAAAGAAATAAGTTTATAGTGATTGAGAGACTAGCCATGAGAAATCTTAGAAATCAAAGTAACTATAGAATGTTTGACCAAATCAAGAAGATTTGATGTGTCGAAAAAGTATTTAATCACCTTAATACATGAAATTAATTTAATTGACAAATCATTTCGAATCCTCCAAAAGCTCTAATGTCCAAGAAATAAATTGAACTCTTCTTTAATAAGTAAAAGAATATATGGGAAATTCACGTATGTGGCGCACAATTCTTATGTGTTTACATATCTCACACCTAAAATTTCATATATACATATATAGCATTTTGGTATTTTAAATCTATATTTGAAAATGTCTATTTCACTTTTTAAAAGTGATAATAGCTATATTTTTTATGGATATTAAATATATGACCTCTTTGTGTGATGAAAGCTCAGTTATTTCTCCCAATCACTATTAAAAAACATTCATTCCTTTTTCATAACATTTTTCATATTATATGGGGGTATTTCTCCTATAAAATATGCATGTGTGATGATTATACTAAGATCTCTAAGAATCTATTGCTACTTGGGATTGCCATGTTTTTTTCCTCTGGTGTATAAACTATACTATCTAGGATATATTATCTCCTATTAATGTTCTATTTGGCCTTCTATCATCAACACATTTTTATCGATCACATCCAATGTATGTTGGTCTTCTTAGAGTTCACCCTAATGCTAAATCATTGTTGGAGTGATATTGCGATCCTTAGAAGGATAAAAAGATTGTCCGTCCTACTCCAAATTGGCTCGTATGAAAGACATTTAATGGGTGATTGCTAATGTTTAGTAGTTCTTGCTCAACTGTTTTTTCTCGACTACTCATACTTGGTTGTTCATACTTGCTGCACATTAAACTATGCCTCTAATTAATTGGGCTAAAATACCCACTAAACCTGTTTATTATTTTACTAGCCTATAATTACCTTTTTTATACATATTTAATTATCAATTCTCTTTTCTCTTGTAAAATTATGCAGCAAAAAAAAATAAGAGAATAAAAAAATATTGAATCACAGATATACTTAATGATATTTATGATATGATTAATCCCTCAGAGTTTAGATCCTTAAATCCTTATAAATAAGGCAATATGATGCTACCATGTTCATCTCTGCTTCATTGCTACTATTTTCGCCTGTATTTGTCCCTTCATATATTCATTGTTGCAAGAAATTTGGATGTAATGTTATGGTGGCGCATACTAGTATGCCCACTACCGAGCTCTTGGAAGAGTTGTTCAAGAAATGCGGGTGAAAGTTTTGCTCTAGGAAGAAGTAGAAGAAGGTGTTGAAGATGGAGGAAGTTTCAACCTCTACTCAAGGAGGTAACTCTTCAAAATTTTCTCCAAGGACCGTTATTATGTACTGGATTCATTAGGGTAATCTTCCCGAGGATCCAACTCCTCTGACCAGTGCCTTGTGGGAAAATCATCAAAGGATACACTCTTGTTTGTTGGTGTGGGTGAGATGAGTGAGATTCCTAAATATCATAACTCTTGCATCAGGGCAGATCAGACGGTATGTAAATTCTATGCATCAAAATAAAAATATGTTAAATATATATTGTATTAGTTCTTCTCTCTAATTTGCTTGTAATGTTTTTTATTTTAGCAAACTAATGGGATCATATTCTTGCACTTGGAATATAGACAAGCTGAACTTGAATGTGGCATTAAATGTTCTTGAAGGAATGATGAACAAGTTGTGGAATAGGTTATTCAGCAGCTCTCCAAAGAAGTTTTCTCAGTGATTGAGGATCAATGCAAGATGAAGATTGTAAGTATGAAACATGAGGATTGGGTAGTTACGGCGCCTGCCTACTCCAGTAATACAGAGAGGAAATATTGAGAGACTCCCATAGAGCCATCTAATTGCTACTTTAGTTGAGCTTATGCAGCATAAGGCTAAGTTCAAGCATAAAGTTATTGATTTGATAGGGTCTTTTGATGACATGTGGAATGTGTTGGTCGATCTAAAGGATATGTGTCTACTACTTCTAAACCAAACCAAGCATAGTCATTTGACCTTATTCAAAGTTGGTGGGGAACTTTTGCTTAAGATATTTAATTATTCTGGCCAGGTCCTGACAAAAATCATTTTTTATCGATATGTGGAATTTCACTTATCTCCTTAGTGTCATGTTCAATGTATTTGTCTATATTTATGTTGAGCTTGGATCAAGTAATTTGTAATAAGGAACATATCTCAATTTAGAAATATTTGAATATGGAACTTTTATTTGAATGCTGACTTAATGGATTTATTAAATAAAGTTTCTAAACTTGATATCCTAATTTTTATTGATTACCCTTGTAATTATTACAATCACACATAGTATCATGTTCACCATTTCTAAAATATTTTTCTTTTCTTTACATTCATAATATCTTCCATTTTCCGATCAAGGTATGTGACATTTTTAGAGATTAAGATCCTAAGGAAGTAAAAAAATGACTATTGAGGACATTGCATATGCTCAACACAACTACATCTTTGACCCATCCATCCATCTGCTAGTGAAAGCAAGAACGTGAAGATAAATACTCTCTTTTATGATGATACCCTATTCTATTAAGATCAGTTCAGGTTAGGATTGTGACTTCTGCTCTACCAAGAGTTAGTTAATATTTTGAATTTTTTTGTGTCAACTAAGTCGAGATCATGCCAAACTCCTTTGTGAGAATAGTGAAGTTAATCTTTTTTGTAGATGAATAGAGGTAACATGGTCAATTGGCCCATGAAGAGAGTTCTTCACCATCAAGGACTATAAGTACATTTATGTCCAATCCTCTAAGAGCATAGTGATGTTGCTTGACCTTGAGAATAAGGTGAGATATGAAAAGAAAACTGTACTTTGCCTCTTCTGATAAGGGATGGTTGATATAAACTATACTATGTGCCTTCATCATAACAAAGAGCAAGGTTAGATCATCCATAGTAGAACTTGATCACCATTTGATCATTTAAAAAGTGATTTTTGACATGAAAATTTTTAGGTCGCCATTTCTATGGAGAAGATATTAGTTTGTTAGTAATGAGATTGTTTAATTCAACTCACTTTATGTTTTCAATGTAAATTTTTTCATTTATTATTTAGCTTATATGTTTGGTGCAATCCCTGGGAGTAACAATTGGATATTTCATACCAGTATAAAGGAGAGGTTTGTCAAATTTATTATGGTGGAATTTTAGTTACTCGTCTATTCTAATATATTTTTCAGTAAATAAAGAGTTATATTTTAAATTGTCTATGTTGTAGCATTCAAAATGACATAACAAAGCTTGACAGTTCAATTATACCACATTATTTAGTTTTTGCTTCTTGCTATGATATTATCATCCTAAAGAAAGGGACAAATGAGCCAATACTTATAGAATGAGAAGGTTTAATTTCAATGAAGAAGAGAGATGTACTAACCCAAACTCTTCTATAGAGTTTTACTTTTTTTATGACTTTGGATGAGGGATGATCCACCACAACAACCAACCAACTAATGAGGATCAAGATTGTTACTAAAAGAGATTTGAAAGTGCCCATAATTTGCTCTAAATCTCTTAAGGGTGGTGTAGGAGCACAACTGAGGGTTGAGGTGTCCCTTATTAATGAGCGAGTATGAGAAGGGCATTTGCATGACTGCTCATAAGAAAAAAGGCAAGTTAGTCACTGATGTTCTATATGCCAAGGGTGAGCCGACACCTAAGAAAAAAGGATTGCTAGCCTTCCTAAGAAGGCTTCCAATCTTGTGCCATCCAAGAAGTTAGAGATATTTTGAGCCTAAGTGAAGATAAAAAATTTGCTCGTGTTGATATGTTAATCAATTTGAACATCGAGATAAAAAAATGAGCTTACTGGGCCTAATGATTTGTTTTGCCTCTTCTGAGGATCCAAAAATGATGGATAAAGACATCACATCACTGGCAATATTGCAAGTGTATGCATTAAGGTGGCAATTTGTTTACTCCTTGGCAAGTGTTGGCATCCATTTTTAATGTCATACATACTGGACATCTTTCTGAGTGATAAGAGATCACAACATGTTCTTACGTAATAACTAGTTGCTCAAGGCATCCATAGAGCCTTCAGTGGGCACATCTTGCACCATACTAAGGTGTTCACGTTGTTTTGTTCGTGCTCTTAAACGGTTACCATTGGTCGGCATCGGTCTCCTGAGATAAGGCAAACTCGATGACCATTCTAATATATTGAGGACTTACCTTGGTCATTTAGGACTTCTCGTAGTTCGAACTAGCCATAAAACCAACTTGATGGGAGTTAAGAAGGCCTAAAGGAGCTAAGTGTCTGGCATGACCACGCTTAGATTTGGTGTGGCCACAACTAGCCCTTAGCATGGTCATGCGTGAAATGGGGCATGACATGCCCAAGCCTCAAAGGGGATACGACATCATCCACCTGGCGTGACCACACATGCGGTTGGTGTGACAATGCTGGCCAAACAAAGAGGTTGTCGTAATTATGTCAATCCTCAAATGTGTCCACTCCAAAACCGTGCCCATGATGCCTTTTAGCTGGCGTGAACAAGCCCAAAAATGGGTGTGATCATGCCGGTCTCCTAGTTCGCATTGTTTCGCACAGCGGTCACTAGAAATCTTCCATCGTTGGATAACCCATTTTTTAACTTTTTTAAAATCCTAAAATGGTACAGGGGAGGATCCTAACGCATCTTCTTTTGGAAAGGGAAGAAGATCTTTGGCAAAGAGGGATATCTTCGCCCTTGGGTAGAACGTTGGAGGTATCGACCAAGCATTCAATTAAAGAGCAGGGGAAGAGCATTGGGCTGAATGGAAAAGAGCTCTAAGAAAAGGAGAGTTTCTTCTTCCAAAAAATTATCTTCTTCCTTTCTTTCCCCTCATTTTATTCTTCTTCTTACTCCATCAAACTCTTGAGGAAAGTGTAAGGGAGGCCTTGGAGAAACTTCTTGGAAGAAAATGCTTTACATCTGTTTTGGAAAAGGAGAGCTTCATCCCGCTTAGAGGAAGAAAAGGTTCAAACCTCCTTTGTGAGAGGAGAGCTTCATCCCAACAAAGTAAGAGCAAAGAGCACAAAAAGAGAACACCTCATTAAATTTTATGAAGGTGGAACCCCTAAAAAACTCTTGCATTTTTTATTCCTAGATATCCTTAGGTCTTGATGATAGAGACTTAAGGACCTAGGTTTAGTGTTAGAGGAAAAGTCCCTTAGGCTAATATTGTTTCATTGCAAATCCCTTTGTATTTTGAGTGTTTCCTCTAAACCCTAGCACATAAACTTAATCGATCTGGAACCTAGCTACTCGTGATTATTCAATGGTTTTGACACTTGATGAATGAGTTTGTGCTTGTATGTGCATAAAAAAGGTATTTGGAATGATTCTTAGAGTATTAAACTAATTGCATGAAAAATCAAACCATGCTTTTGGCATATGCCTGCACTTGGTGTCTCCTCGAGCACCGACACTTGCGATATCACCATATGTGTATGACTCAATATTTGAAAACCTTTAGTGAGTGGTGGCTAGCAATGCTAGCTCTCTATAATGTAAGTCTCCTAAACGGAAAGCGCGCCAACTCAACTCTCATGACGTCACATTAGAATGACATTAATCCTTCATGTTGTGTGCTCAATTTAGGTCACGATCGAAATTCACTGAACCCATTGAGTACTCAATTTTTGTCCACTTGACTATATTA
Organism: Papilionanthe hookeriana x Papilionanthe teres; assembly: GCA_022702705.1. NCBI lineage: Eukaryota > Viridiplantae > Streptophyta > Magnoliopsida > Asparagales > Orchidaceae > Papilionanthe > Papilionanthe hookeriana x Papilionanthe teres. Next base: position 62,314,625 of record CM040428.1, on the reverse strand, counting down.
TTTTGCATGATTGCATGTGCACTATCTGTGTGTCATGATAGCAAATTAGGCTTGCTAAGTGAGTGACCATGTGTTGATTATGATGCTTTAACGAGCATTATTTGCTGAGTAAATCTTGGTAAACAATGTGGGTTATCGCATCAAGATCAACACAAGTATAATTGTGTTGAGATTCTAAGGGCTTTAACATATATCACCTTACATGTATGAACTCACATTTAATAGTGTGTTGTATTCTAAAATTGTGCAATTAACAAAACTGGACGAGCCAACACCTTTAAAACTTATTTGGGTGACATACTTTAAATCCATTAGAACATTAAGATGGGCTCGACTTCTGTGACCCCATCAAATTCATACGGTAGCCTTCACCCCTGCACTGTACTCACATAGATTTTGTGATTAGGACACTATTTAGTAGATTGTGTGTTATGACAGGACTAGGATGCTTAGGTAGTCTTTTTTATGTCCTTGCAATTGTTTTATGTTGCTTTGTTCCCTAGCAGGCATCTCTTGATTTCCACTTTGTGTGTTTACTAAGTGCAGACTTACGCACTAGTCTAGTAGTGGAAATTTTCTATGCAGGGAGCTATGTCTAAAAAAAAAGAGAGGAAAAAATAATGGCTTAAATACTAACACTTTTTGCATGTTCTACTAATGCTCTCTACCCTCCAGAAATTGTTGCATGAATATAACCCGTGCTAACCCTTTTGTACAGATCAAGCCTTTTTTTTAGACTTTCATATGTACTTTTAGAGTCCTTAGAGAGGTTGTATCAGAAATAAAGTACGTGCACAAGTTTTGAGGCGCATGACGCACCAAATCACGTGACGACGAGTAAGAGTAGTTGCTTGTGTCCTATACTTTAATTATAAATTTCTTTTCATGTATAGAATTAGGACTAGGCATATATACCCAGAGTCTGGCTGTTTTTACTGCTTATCTGACATGTTGCCGACCCAGCAGTATTTGCCATTTTATTCTTTTATTTGACCTGATTTACAATTGCGCAGCGTGCCTGCCATTCTCTATTTCTTGATTGTGGCTTGTTTGGGCTCATAAAAAAAATGAAATTTCAGCTCATTAAGGAACCAAAAATGATCTTTCAAAAATCCTAATAATAAATTAAATCAAGATAAGTCAAAATTTATGATTAAGATATCTCAACTTTAAAATGAGCAATTTAATTTCTACTTTACTTTCCTACATGGTTAAAATGGATTTGCATAACATGAGTGTATCCCAAGTCATTTCTAATATGGCCTCCACATTTAAACTTATTTACAAAAAACTGTATCATTTTGCATATCTCAAGGAGGAGCTCTCGTGTTCCTTAAATTGACTAAGCTAAGCATAAGATTTCTACATAGGAGGTTGTCTAGTACGATTAGAGTGTTAGATTTGTCCCTAACCCAGACAGAGAATAAGTTCTTTGTGGGAGGCTTTTTAGATTGGTAGTTGGACTTCTCTTCTCATTCCTTTCCAGCAACTTTTTTGTCACTTAATTGGCGAGTACAAGTCACAACTTTACCTATTCCACCTCTTAGAGAGGCATAGAGAATTAGAGGTTTCTTTCCTCTAGCTTAGGGCTAATGAGATTCCCTTGGATGTCACATTTCATGGATTACTGACAAGGGGTCCCTGGTCGAGTTGGGTCGACTGCCTTTACGACCAAGTAGACATAGGGTCTCCATAGCTAGGGATGACATATCCATGGTATTCTGACCTGGCTACCTCTACCATTTTAGGGATTCCTCCCCTTTTTGATGACCTCTTTTGAGCTCTATCAATTCCCTTAAAAAATCATTGATATCGTCTCATGGGCCCGACATGTCTAGGCATTGCCACCCATAGTGGATACAGTGATTCACCCACTACCCTATGGCTTGGTATAGGCGTCAAAAGCATTAGGTTATCCTGCTTGAGATGATTTAAGTCCTTTGGTTTCTCAAACAACCAGATATCAAACATAATGTCAGCAAGATCATTTTTATCGAGATTGTTCTTATGTATTCCCCAAGACGTAATTAACTAATTGAATATGTTACTTTGAGAGCTGCTCTGGACTCATAATAAGCACAAAAACTTGATTATACATTAAAATATTCTTGTGACAATCTATTTTTCGTATTATTTTGTGAACTTTTTGAGTTATCAGTTTGTCTTATCATTGTCGTATAATTATATTTCACTCTTTTGAGTCATGAAGATGATTCAAATATAAGAGGAACTAGAAATAAGAAAAATATGATGATGTTGATAAAAGACATGTTGATGATTCCAAAATTTCATAAAAACAAGAACAAAAATAGATTGGCCACTCTGCTGGGGTTGAGCCTCTCTCTCAATATTATGGCTCTTGTTTACAAAATTAATGAGGTGGTTTCTTTTCGTATGTAACTTTTTGCATCATTTGAAACCTTTGGATTTTAATCCGTGTGTCAGTTGCTATGGGTAGCGGCTTGACACCTTTCTACCCCTTTCACACCCTCAGAATGTCGGTTACTGCACTTTGTACATAATTGATGTTGTTGAATAATTTGATTCTCTTTTTGACTTTCACTATTTATTTGTGTTTCTTTGATTGTAGAAATGGACGGTCAATGAATGGTCATTATTAAGTCTTTCGAGGGAATAATATATCCTTCTCCAAGTTTTTTTCGTGCAAAGCAAGGGATCATCACTTTTGGTTCCTTCAAAAACCCTGTTTGGATTGCCTTGGATAATCCCACACATGCTGAGGTGTTGGCCATGTGCCCTCCTCTAAAAAATGTGAGTCAATCACACGGTACCCCTGATGTTGTAGTAGCTCGTGTCTATATTGCTCCTCCCTCAAGGAAGAGGCCAGTATATAATGACGATGCTCCACAGCGCCCCTTAGTCTTATATAGACTCTTGGGTCACCCATTCGTACTTAATAGGATTTCCAATCCTATGGTGGGCACACTATTAAAGAGCGCTAGAGGCAGCGTCAAGGTTCCAACTCCTGCTAGGCCTGTTGTTGCCCCAACTCTTTTGTTCTAGGTCCCTCAAAGGCTTCTTCTGCCCCTACATTGGGTAAGTTGGCCCAAAGAGCCAAGAATAGGTTGTTGCACGATCAGCATTAGTCCATTTACCTATTGAGGATCCAACTAGGGATGAAGTTCAAATCTCATTGGCTGATAATCAATTTTCTGTTTTATCCACATGTAGTGACCATGTCCCAGTTCCAATTGCTAGGAGGCACTCCCCTCATTAGGGCTCAACTCATCTAAAGCTCGTAGTAGATATTTCTACTGAAGGTACCAATCTCTTGACCAGGAGGATAGTAGTAGCTATCTATTCTTTATTAGGGAAGGGGGTTGTTACCAAGGAGAACGTGCCACGTAGAGTTCTGAAACGTCTGTGCAAGCGATGAAGAATTTTCTCTACTTCCTTCGGGATCATCGTGGTAGAAGACCAAGGTCTACAGTCAGTCCACTAAAAAGCTCAGATATTTACAATCCATTATGTTGGCAATAAAGCCAGCTAAGGCGTCTATGGGACACTTGATGTGGTGACTATTTTCATTTTATAGGATGTTGTACCAGTTGCTTCTAAGATAAATGTTGTAGTGGCTCCGCTTGCATCTCTTTTAACATATATTTAAAGCAATAAATGAAAAGTTATTTGGATTATTTTTCCTTTTCTTTAAGTAAAAACAAATTAATTTGTCGTATTCCGACCAAGGGAGGTTCAAGGGATACCCTTATCGATACTCACCTCTTCATTTTAAAAATAATATGTAAGAAAATATTATGTTCATCATGTTCCAAACATGAGGCAATGGGTCAGAAATACCCCCATTAATATTCCTCTCGTCATGTCAACCTCTATTGAGGATGCCATTAAGGAAAAATCACCTTTAGTTGATCTTTTCTCAGCATCAACTCAATTAAATCTTGAGGCGGAGCCTGAGGAAGTTCCTAAAGATGATTTGATGAAAATCTCTCCAATATTCCTAATGAAGATTTCCTCGATGAGGAATTACATGATTTTGAAATGGTCACTCACCATGCGATGGCAGTCACCACTAGAGTAGCTTACTTCAGTGGGACTCTCACCCATGATCTCGATGAGCTAGATCATAATAAGTCCACTAGCTTTCAACATGACACTCTAGTTGATCATCAGGATAGGAATAAGGATGAGGTTATCTCCCTTTTCCAAGATCAAAATGCTCTTCTAATGGTACAGATTGTGAGTATAGTGGCCAATAAGGTTGGTTCTGGCATAAACATGCCTATTATACAAGTTGAGGCACGTCTGATTACACTTGTTGTGTCGCATTCGCCCACGAGGCATGTTCACACATCATCTTCTGATGTTGATCTGCAGGAACATACTATTTTTTATTCTCATTTGCTGTCCTTAATGGATGCAAGGATTAGAGCCACTTTAGCAACCCAAGAGGGCAAATATAATGTAAGGAAAGGTAGACCACATCCTGAGTCTTAAGAGTTCATCATGTTTCCTCAAGGGGGTTTGGAAATCCTCGGCAACATGTTACTTAATTCTGAGCACTCTACTGTAATATTGTTGGAAAATATGCATTACTACTTTATCGTTTTTTCACTAGCTTGTTAGAGTTCGTGTTTGAATATTACGCTAACTTACCAAATGGCCGGCATGTTGCTTAGTTTTGAGCACTTTGCTGCATCATTGGTGACAATTGTGCATTGCTACTTCAACTTTTTTTTACACTAGCTTGTCAGAGTGTGTTTGAATGGTACACCATCTTACCTAATGGCACCTTCAAAATATTCTTTGAGCTAGAGGATGCATTTATAAAGCTCTTCATTGGGGCGCACTACCAGGTTACCACGAGTGACTTCATGTTAGTTCAACAGAGGTCTGACAAAACATTACTAGACTTTGTTATTCTTTGACGCAATTTGAGCATGCAGTCTGAACCCCAACTTCAATTGTACCATGTCGTTGCTTTCCTCATGGGTAAAATCAAAGGCCCTATCTCAGTCTTGTTAAAGATGACTATTGTCAAAACTTTTGAGACTTTGATAGAGGAAGTGGCTAGCATGTAGCATACTGCAAGGGCCTTAACCTTAAAAAATGATGGCAATAAAATAAAGGGCAAAAAACTATTCGTAATGGGTCCTTTAAAGAGGACAAAAGAGAGCAAGACACTAACAAATTTAATAGCAAGTTGAAAATGCTTGTCACGTCTATGGAGCCTGCTCTCCCGCCTCCTCAGAAGTGGAAAGCCCAAACACTTGATCAAAACAAATCCAAAATTTACACTTTTAAAAGGTATTGTGTGAAGAAAATCTTCAAGAATTTATTCCAACAAGGTATGGCATTGCCTCCACTTAAATTTCTTAACCCCTCCATTGATAATCCAACCCTTAATCTTCTCTACACCATGTGGACTATTGTGGATCAAAATTTAACAACAGCACTCTACGTCATCTTCTCATCTTCTATTCAACCAAATATTCTACATCTCTCCACTACAGTGAAAGTGTGGAACACCATCTCAAAGCGGCCACAACTCACTAACATATCCTGCTTGATCTAGCTCAAAAACAAGATTCCCAATATGTCTATGACCAATCAATCCATGACTCAGTACCTAGCAAAGGTTAAAATATTTTTTGATAACATTCTCGTAGGTGGAGGTCAATTGGATAAGGAAGATATCATTGTATACACACTAAATGGGCTACCAACTACCAACTAGTCTTTCAAGTTAGCAATAAGAACTAAATTACAACCTATGGATTTAGATGACTTCACTTTCTGTTATGCAGTGAAGAAGTTAATCAAGCAACTGAAACACTAAAGATAGATCAAGCTCCCAATCCCCAAGTAGCACTGGCAATAACTAGAGGATGCAATCAAAATTCCTATCTTCGCGGAAGCTCCTAATCTGCCCCTTCAGTAACTTGCTAAATCTGCAATAAGCGAGGCCATTCAACTGCAATGTGTTGGCATCAAAAAAATTTGGATTATACTGCTTCAAATCAGGTCCTACAAGCTGCACTTGGGTTCTTGACTCAGGTGCAACGACTCACGTTACCTCGAATGGTAACCACCTTCAAGCCTCCACATCCGCCACTAGTTTCAAACACATTTTACTCTGTCAATCGGTTCCGATCAAAGCTATCGGAGATAGCATTTTCCTGACACCAGAATGTAGGCTTACTTCCTTCCATTTGGCAAAGTCCCTTTCTTTCTCATAATATTCTATCAATCCATAAATTAACCACTGATAATAATCTCTCTATTCTTTTTTATTCTGTCAGTTTCCGTTTGATTTCCCCACAGACAAATCACCTGATTCTTCGAGGTTGCAGTTCGAGAGGGTTCTACCCGATCCCTACCACGTCTCTACTCCACCTTCGACAACAACCCATAAAGCCTTCGCCACATCCATCCAAGCGTCCACCACATGGAATAAGTGTCTTGGTCATCCTCACTTGGATATACTTCAACGCATCTCAAAGACCAACCCCTCTCTTAATATCCCAACCAAGCTATCAATACGAGATATTTGTAACTGCAACATAAGTCACAAATTACCAATTAGTTTATCTTCTTCATATGTATATATTTATCGTTTCAATTGATCCATCCTGGAGTATGCGGTCCATCCCAATTTTATCTAATCAAGGGTATCTTTACTTTGTTGTATTTATTAATGATCACTCCAAATTTTTATTGGTTATTTCCGATGCAACATAAATCCGAGCAAATATTGAACACCTCAAACCTATCCAATAACTTAATTTGCTCCATGAATTACAACACAGTCCTGAACCTTCCTCGTATACTTGAGCAATTAAGTTTCCACATTGGTGTAAGGCCATGACAGAAGAATTCCATGCTTTTCACTCTTAAGCTACATGGAAATTGGTTTCCCCACCTCCAAAGCAGGCTATTCTTGGCTATCGTTGGCTTACGCCACCAAATAAAACTCGCTACAAATCCCGCATGGTTGTATAGAGCTATAAACAAGAATTTGGTATTAACTTATGAGACCTTTAGCCTGGTTGGTAAGATGGAAACACTTCGCAACATATTTACTCTGGACTTCAACAACAATTGGCCTCTATTCCAACTCAATGTCCTGAACACATTTCTACATGAATGTCTTCAAGACACAGTGTATATGCAACAACCCGTTTTCTTCAAAGACCCTCGGTTTGACGATCATGTATGTCTCCTCAATAAAGCGCTATACGGCTTGAAGCAATCACCCCGAGAATGGTTTGCCACTCTCTCTACTTTCTTTATATAAAGTGGATTCCACATCAGCAAATCTGACCCCTCCATACTGCTTTATTCAACACCCACTGAGCCTATCTTCATCCTTATTTATGTTGACGACATGATCATCACCGGCAACAATATGGCTGTTATGACCTCTCTTTCCCAGTAGCTCACTACTAGCTTCCAAATAAAACATGTAAGTGAAGTCTCCAAGTTTCTCAGCATCAAGGTGGAGCACTCCAATCAGTGCATGATGCCACATCAACATTAATAGTTACCGATGATCCTCCTAGATACCTCCATGCTTAATTCCAACCCAGTCTCCACTCCATAAACAGCTAAGAGGTATGATAACTCTGTCTTTGATGAACCCCTCGCTAACCCCACTGAATATAGACAAATTACAGGCGCCCTTCAGTACTTGACAATTAATAGATCGGGCATTGTGTTTACCATCAATTTTCTATTCCAACACATAAATCAGTCGACGTTATATCACAATCAACTTCTCAAACGTCTCCTCCAGCACTTAAGGGCCACAATTGATTCTGGCTTTCACATCTCTTACACTCCACCCATCCTTCAAACATACTCTAATGCCAAGTGGGCCAGGGGCTAAAGGAGATTAGTTACTAGTTTATGCACATTTTTGGGTAATACACCTATCTAATGGATCGTTAAGAAACAAACAATTGTTGTCCACTTGTTATCTGGAGCCGAATATCGAGCATTAGCAACCACTACAATTGTTCTTACATGGCTCAGACGTCTAATGAATGAATTGGAGTTGCACAAAAGCCCCCATCCAATCTATTCTACCATGTCGCTGTAATGGCCATTGCAAGTAATCTGGTATTCTCTACGCGCACAAAATATATCGAGATCTATTATCACTTCATTCACGAACTTCTTCAGACCGACACTCTCCAATTACATTATATTCATACCCAAAATCAACCAACAGACATCTTCACCGAACCCCTGCACAAGCAACGGCTCAATCCCCTCAAGACCAATCTTCAAGTCATTGGCAAGGGTCCTCAGCTTAGGGTGGGGGGGGTCTTAACCATCATCAACTATTGATAATGGAGCAGAGGACCACAATACCACTCGAACCCTACATGAAGAATATTTAGAATCCTAACAAACTCCAGGCGGCAGCAAAATATTTTAATGTAATCTAGAATCATCTTCTCCTCTATATATATAAAGGATGAATAGCATGTATGCTTTAGTTGATTTTTTTTAGATAAAGGAGACTATTGCTCCCTACGCGTTTCATCAGAAAAAATCGAAATAGAGCCCGAGAAAGATGACATTTTTTCTAGTTTTCTTGAGTGTGTTGTTTTGTTTTATGCTTTAGTTGATAAAATTAAGAATAGACAATACTCAGAGCTCAGGTATTAATCTTCTCCATTGGGTTTGATACTTCTACATTCAGTTGCTCTCTGTATTTTTCTGTTTATTAATAAACATTAAAAAAATAAAGTGCCTTTCAATAATTTTCTTAATTATAATTTTATATTCAAGAATATTAAAAAAAAACAAACTCCAGGCGGCAGCAAAATATTTTAATGTAATCTATAATCATCTTCTCCTCTATATATATAAAGGATGAATAGCATGTATGCTTTAATTGATTTTTTTTAGATAAAGGAAACTATTGCTCCCTACGCGTTTCATCAGAAAAAATCGAAATACAGCCCTAAAAAGATGACATTTTTTCTAGTTTTCTTGAGTGTGTTGTTTTGTTTTATGCTTTAGTTGATGAAATTAAGAATAGACAATACTCAGAGCTCAGGTATTAATCTTCTCCATTGGGTTTGATACTTCTACATTCAGTTGCTCTCTGTATTTCTCTGTTTATTAATAAACATTAAAAAAATAAAGTGTCTTTCAATAATTTTCTTAATTATAATTTTATATTCAAGAATATTAAAAAAAAATTACAGATGCTTGTGGTCTACCAAAGCAAACAAAAATAAATCCCCCCATAAAAGGATAAAATATTGCATCCGGACTCTGTAGGTGCGGAGGCGAATGGCAGGGACGCCACGTGGTAAGTGGGCCCCGCTACCATATACTACCATTGGCCAGTGTATGAGGTGGCGGGGCCCACTTGCCACGTGACACCCCGCCATTCGCCTCTGCATGCATGCGAAGTCCGGATGCAATATTTTGTCCCATAAAAGGGTATTCAAACATTTTAAACCAAATTTTACTAAAACAAAAGGAAGCTCGGCTGCTCCCCCTGTGCTTCGTTAGTGTTCTAATCAATACTACAAGCTTGATCGCCTATATAAAAAAATTGAAGTCGTCTAAAATAGACCCATAATATAACAAGATGAAAAATTTATTTACCCGATGACAATTATAATAAAAGGTTATGTACAGTAAGTAATGAAAATGAATAAAATATTCCAAAAGTAGCAACTTGAACTGAAAAACAGGCACAGAAGACCAACAATGCTTCTCTTCCCCTAAAGGTCTGAAAGCAATAACTCCATTGCTAAGCAGAAATCTGGGGAGGATAGGAAAAAACGCCATAGCAGGTATCAAGTTCAAGCTGCTGTAGGATTTTGGGAACGGCAGACAAATATGAGGAATGACCATCAATTACTTCAGTAACATCAACCTGATATAACAAGAAATGCGAATCAATCAGCTAGAATATTGAGAAATATTGCATATAATACAACAAATTATATAATGATATAAGAATTTTGAGATTACATTCTCAATTCCAGGAACAACAACTGCCTGAATACCAGCCAAACCTTGGGTGATCAGACTGCACAATAGAAAATGGGAATCATCAATGCATAAGAATTTTTCATTTTGGTGAAAAGTGTTGTGTAGTTGTAATTAAATTGAAGAGTACCTAGCACGAAAAGTCACTCCAAGGATCCAGTCATTTGTGGAATATACATTTATGAATCTCCCAGCAACCATCTGAAAAATAATAGTGAAAATACATCTAGCAATCTGCCAAAGTGAAGCACTTGTTTCCTACATCATAGTTCTAAGGTCAAACTTTGGTGCAATCATAAAGGAAGGCTTAGACAAGATTACCATATAAATACTAGTTTAATTCTACTTGAAAGAGGAATAAAAATTATAAGTTACTAGGCTTCACCTATAGCAACAAAATAATATACTATGCTTGATTTAAGCAAATGAAAAGAGATTTGCAGCACTCATTGTACCATACAAAAACCAATGCAATACATTTATCAGTTGTATTTTTTTTTCCTCTGTGAGTTGTAAAGATAACTGGACGATATTTTTTTTTTTTTCTGATATTTTAAATTGGGGGTGAATTTAAATAAATTCACCAATTAATTACCTTATGAAAGAACTTAATGTTGCTCTAAATCACAATTTAAGGAAGCGCTTGGACGTTATTATCACAAGGAAAGTGGTTAGAACATTTGGTCTTTCAGGTAACTGAAGAGGCAAAGATTTCAAACTATGTTATCAAAACAAAATTTGAAGAAGCTTCAATGTCATCAATTTGAAAGTAATAATGAATAACGTTTGGGCAGGCAGCCCTAATTCAGGTTCGAACACTTATAATTTGGCTCAGTTCAAGTTTTAGTCAATCCAAAAATGATTGATCTTGGGTGAAGTTTTGAGTTTATTTAAGACCAATCAGTTATGCTAAAAAACACTATTTTCTATATTTCAATCTGCAAGTATCAAGTAGATTGATGAAAAAAAAAAAGGTCCAAAATACCAATGTAGAAAGCTTCCTTCCACTAATTTTCATCTAAGGAATTTGATAGTGGGATAAAATTGATTCAAATTTGATATGTTGAGCAATTGGGAATGGGTGAAAAATTTTATGAGTAAAATGGACATATCTAAGAGAACTTCGGACCCTTTAGATTATGTGCTCTATCAAAATCTACTTAGTTGTATAATAGAAATTCTCCCCCTGTAAATGTATATATAAATAAACATTGAGCTAAATTTTAGTTGAATTGAACTAATTTTGAGCAAGCATGCCTTGAGTTGAAGTAAATCAATTTTAATTTTATGTTGACTAATAAGTTTCAAGCTTCAACCACTATTATCTTCTCATGGATATCATACAAAGTGATTTGAGCATACCGTCCATCAAATTATTTACATATTATGTTGTAAATATACTAATTTAATGTTATTTCCACGTATGCTAGAGTATATGAGTTGAGGACCAAGATGAATACGTAAACCAAAAACCTATTGATACCTTTCTAGCAGCAGCCCATTCTTCATCATTAAGCTTGATCGGCGCCCCAAGAAGAACGACTCTTTCTACAAGTCCTTCTGATCCATACAATATAGTTTTTTTTTTTCTTTTTTCGTTGTTGCCAATTGAAAACAGTTTAAATGATTGAGATTAAGAAATCTAAAATATTACCATTTTCTCCAGATTCAGCAAGATGTTGTAAGCACTTAAATATAACCCTTGCTCCTAAAGAAAAACCAATGAGCGTCACCGGCCTATTTCCTTGTAGTCCCTTCATCAAAGTCTCGGCAAGAAGCTTTCCTGCCTTGTCTGATCTGGGAAAAGCAGTCAAAATCAGCATTAATCAAGGACTGTTTATGCGAAATTTTCCTTATTAATTGAGAGGATGAACCCACAAACTCCATTCCCCAAGAGAAAAGGCATAAACATTGCCAAGCTGCGGTATACAACAACATTATAGAAAAGGGGATGTTTAACATGTGTGCGTGAGCGTGCGCAGGTACAGTATTGCCAAATACCGCTCACAAATAAAAAAGTCAACGTAACAGAGTGGAACAGCATGTCTTCATATTAAAAAAAAAAAAATTAAAGTCAAAGGTGAACTATAATCATAAAGGAGCTGTAATAGAACCTATCAATAGCAATGGTCCATTTGCTGTCTATGAAATCGGTCACTGAAAGTAATGCAGCAGGCCATGCCAAGGCAATAACAAGTGAATTAAGAACTGTCAACATGGCACCCTGCTTCATCAGCTGCCTCGTCAATGCTGCGTAAAAAGACACGAAAATAGTATTGCAATGATGCAGTTATAAGTAACGAAACGGAACATTTAAAGTAAATATGTCTGGCAATATACTTGAAGTAAGCCAATCCTGAATGGCAGTGCTGACAGCAATCAAATTCTTGGACTCCCATTGAAGAGCATACCTGTTGACATCAATGTAGCGAGATTGGAATCAAACTTAACAACATAGCATCTGAAGCAGAACCAACTAGCATACCGTATATGTAATATGAATATTATAAGGAAGATTTACATACATACCACTCAATTCATATGCATTTGGGCTCCCGCGATCCAGGAGGACCTAACAGGCAAGTTCCTAACTAGTTCGCGATTTCTACAACCACCTTGCCGTTTTTATTTATTTCTAATTTCTTTATTTTCTGTCATAATTCAATTATTTTTTCTATTTCTTTATTTTTAATTAAGGCTATTTCTATTAAACGTCTATTTATGTGTTGTTGGGTTGTTTTGAGACTTTAGTTTTGTTGATTTTATGATGTTAGGAGACTTCTTGACGCGGGACGTCCCAGCTCCCCCTTCCCGCTACTGACGAGGGAACTCCGCATCCCGTTGCGGCTGAACCAACCAGCAGTTATGCCGACTGGACCGACCTGTACAGGGGTCGGTTGGACCGGTCCCCGCTTCCGCTCATTAGAGAGTGATTCATCCCCTGAGCCCGTCCCAATCATGCCCCTGCTTCTCTCCTCTTCTATTTTGAGGCCTTAGAATTGCCGCTCCCACCCTAGCTTCCCTCTTCCTATTCAAGCCTTGCTATGAGGGAACTCCTTCCAATTTTATCTATCTGCTCTGAATATGTATGTTCGCTACCCTAGGTTTCGGAAGTTTTGGTGTAGTCTTCTTTCAGATTTTCTGTGTGGAGTCTTCTCCCCCTTCGAGAGCTGTATCCGACGATTATGGTGGTGTTCCAGTTGTATCCCTCTCCCCATTGGTGATTGTATCTTCCTTGTTCTTGTTTCTAGTTATCTGCCTTGCTATCCAGCACCTCTCCGCCAACCCCAAACCACCCACATCTTTGGAGCATCACTGTCGATCCACCCATCCTTGTCGCCGCCGCCCTGAGACAGCTAAATTTGTTGCTCCTGCAGTTTCTGCCCTAATTTCTAGTTGAAACTGCACAGGACAGCCAACCTTCTGGTTGTTCCTGCAGTTTTCTCACCTACCCTTCGTTACCGCTACCCCTGCTAGTCATCTCAATCCACCTAGCAACCTCCACCGCCCTTGGGATTTGTTATGTCACTTTATGTGTTGGTGATGTTATTTTCAGTTTGTGTGTGGTGAACCCTATTTCCCTAGTAATAAAAGTTGTGGTGGTTTTGGTCTTGTTTTCTCCGGTATCAATCCTCTGATTTATGTTCATCGGAGTGTAGTATCCTCTTTCTATTGCAAATGTTATGTTTCTAGCTTGCCTACGAACAGGTGATGGATCCCCTCAATATCCATACCTTGCCCATTCGCGGTTGAACTCAGTTTTCAGCCAAGACGGTAGTTGAACAACGCTACACCCTTCCAAACGCCATCGAAATCGCCTATTATCTTCCCCTTACCATTCCACAACCACATCACTGCTAAATCAGCTTCCTGAATACCTTCTAGGAGACTTAGATATCATCTAGTATCACCCAACAAACCCTCAATGTTTAGGCATTTGTCTTTTCTGCTACAATCTAAAATTCCCAAAATAAATAAATAATAATAAAATTTCACCAAACCCTAACCATTCCTACCGCAATTCCCAACCCTAACCCTAAATTTTCAAAATCCGACATTCCTACTTCCAAAAATAAATCCACCCCAACACTTAACACCAAATCATAAACCCCCGACCAACATTTGATTTCCAATCCCACATCTACCAAAAAACTTGATAGTGAGAAAAAAAAAACAAAAAACACAATGTCGCATAGGAGAAATCTGCAAAGAGATGTCCAAGAACTTACCATGAAAGACATACAACAGAACATCCTTCAAATATAATAGAGACTTGTCACCTTTTAAAGAAGACAAACTGGTGAGGTCACCAATGGCCAAAACAATGACTCGTCAGATCGAGAGGAGAAAGTGAATCTCTTCCATAAAATAGTTTCCAATAGCGAAGAAATACTACCTCAACGATTTGGCATGTACTATCAGAGTTATCGAATTTCAAAGATTTCGTGGATTAAAATGAATTTATCAAGTGGCTTCAAACAACAAAGTGAAATTTTGAGTACAAGGAAATCTCTCGAGACAAGAGGGTTAAATTGACAGCCTCAAGCTAAAAAAAAAAATGCTTATGGTGGGGGTGTATTCAACAGTAAGAAGGGAGAAGTAAAATCACCACATGGTCCAAGTTGAAAAGTGAGATGCAGCACAAATACTTCCCCCACATTACCGACATGATATGTTCATAACACTCTGCAACCTGTGCACAGAGACACTTTTATGCAGTACACATCTATCTTTGATCAACTTATCCTAAAACATGAATTGGTAAAGCCAGAGGAGCACACAATAGTGAGGTGTCTTGGAGGTTTGATGTCGTCTATTAGTAATGTGGTGAATTTGCAGCCATATCGATCTTTACTAGAGATATGAACCAAGATTTGACAATGAAGAAACAGCAACATCACCAGGTGATTGCCACGTCTTACAAGCAAAGTTTGACGCTAAGATCACGCAGCAATTGTACACAAGAAGTCAATCCAAACTGGAGAAAAGATGGAGCCTACTGGCACTCCCAAATCCATCCTAGCCAGGTAGTGCTTCAAGTGTCAATGGTTTGGGCACACTATATTAGATTGCCCAAATAAAAGAATGATATCTATCACCAAGCAAAGTGTCGTAGAGAAGGCATAAAATGAAAACCCAAGGGAAGAGAATGGAGAAGAGTTCAGTGGCACGGGGATTTGGAGTTCTGGTCGGCGCAAGCTAATGAAAGGTCTACCCTTCCTGCTAGACGGGACCATCCAGGACCACTTCTGTACCACTTCATCTCCTACTCTAATTTCTCCCCAATCTTCCCTTCCTGCTTCGGCTGCATTTCAAATTCCTTTTTCTTTCCACCCTCCTTTAATCATTGCCTATTTTCTTGCTTACCTAGTCTATCCTATACTTCCATCTTATTTATAATTGTTGTGTTGAATGCTAACCATTTTTTGGTCTATCTCTGATTTCAGGCATGCTACTAAGGTGTTCCCTCTCCGAGAGCTGTTTCAAACGGCAATGGAGTTTCGGCTTTACCTCGCCCAAGCTGGAGTTTATCTCTGGTGAGTCCCTTCACCCATGCAGCTGTTGCACACCTCATAGTGTGATCCCGGGTGAGCCGACCTCTCCTGCTCTTCTGAAGGCAGCAGGTCTTGTCGGCGCCCCTCCTCTGAACAGGCATGCCTCTAATCCCATCCCCTGCTCGTCCCAACCGCTTGCAGGTCCCGACAACACTCCTCTTCTTCATAGATTAGTAGTGCAACTCCTTCCCTGCTAGTCCCGTTCGACTGTAAGTTCAGTCGCCCCATGCCAGTGGTCTTTGTCCCTCTTCATTAGGCACCACCCGCTGGCCGACCCCTCTTCCGACGCCGCATTCCCTTTCCGCCGACCACCCCTACATCCTTCAGCAGGTCACCACCCTTCGAGCACCTTCCCGCAGCTTCCATGTTCCTGCCATGACGCTTCCAACCTATAAATTGCTTCTAGATCCTGTCCAACAGTCACTGAGAATCAGTTCTACGCCTACAACTGACCTGTCAATTTTCAACATCACTCCCACATTTACTTCCACTCCCTAGATCTATTGCACCCTGCTCGAGAAGGCTGCTTCTATCTTTTGTTACTTTGTTTATTTATTTTTGCACCCATCTTGTTGTTTATTCTTTATGTGCTGTGTTGTTTTATGTGTGGAGTCGTCCTTGTAATTATTAAATACAACAATAACACGTGTCATTTAAGTTGTGGTTTGGGCAAACTCCGGTTCAACCAGCTTGCAGCCGATGAGAGAAAGATGCTAGTGATTAGGATTTTCAGATATACAATCCATCTCCTAAGTTGCTCATGTTGAGGAAAGTCTAATATGCCAGAGATGATAAAGTTTTGAGCAATTTCTGGAATGTTATATGGAATAATCTATTACAATTTAATTCAACAATGTCGTCCAAGACAGATAATCTGATATTAGTGAGATCCTACCACGAAAATATCGACAGGTGTTTTATAGGAAGGAACATCCGAAAGTGAGATCAAGGTCCTTCCAAAAAAGAAGAAGCCTCTCCTCATTGGGGGGGAATGGTGTGGGAGCGAGGAACAAGTGGCAAGATTGCGAAGCCCACAATCTTAATCCCAGGATTTCTACGATACCACTGAAATCGGTTTCTCATGATCCAGGTCCTTCCAAGAAAAAGAAGAATAGGACTTTCATAGTCAAGGGGAATGATGGGAGCGAGCAACAAGTCGCAAGATCGTGAAACCAACAATCCTGATCGCAGGATTTCTGAGAAACAGATGAAAGGGTTCACACATCTGGGAGGTCTGAATGGAAAACTTCCCATCCGGTTCGTGATTTCTACAACAACCTTGTCGTTTTTATTGGTTTTCTCTTTTATTATTTCCTATTACTTTATTTTCCTATTTCATTATTTCTAATTAGAGTTATTTCTATTAGGAGTTTATTTATGTGTTGTTGGGACATTTTAAGACTTTAGTTTTGTTAATTTTATTAAGTTGTGATACTTTTTCTTTGATTTATGATTTCCAGAGTGTTGTATCCTCTTCCTATTGGTGTGTCTGTAGCTTGCCCTAAAACAATGGTGGATCCCCTTGATGTCTATAACTTGCCGATTCGTCGTTGGATTGTTATTTTTGGCCCGGACAGCCGCCAAACAATGCTCATCCCCTTATTATCTTACCCTTGTCATTCCACAATCACATCCCTGCTAAATCATCTTCTCAAATATCTTGTAGGAGCCCTAGAATGGTATAATTTAAGAAGGTTTTAAATCACTCTAAGTCTCTTGGTAGTTAATAAGGCGGTCAATGTGGTTCAACAAGCAAAACTGCCAAAAAAAGAAAAAAAAAAGAAATAAAAACTTTACATGCTAATACTGACTCAATAACAGGTACAGCTGTCACGGGGCTTTTTCGACAGACTAACTAGCACTTTACACGCCTCATACCAATCTAAAGAAAACATGCAGTGATGGTGTTATTTCATAATCAGCAGGAACAACACCTAAGAACTACTGCATAGGCTTTAGTTCTATGAATCCTTATATCATTCAGCCCAAATGCTACACAGCAGCGCAAAAGTTCATCAAAGCCTGGCGAAATGGTGCATTATGTAAGGCATTCAACTTTTATGAAAATAAACTTAAAAACATAATAAAAATATTTATTAATGTCAAGAATTATTAATTTTAAAAAACTGGGGCATTTAAATACATGCAAGACAATTTTTATGTATTTACATATCAAACACCTAAACTTCATATTTACATTCTTGACACTCAATTCTTTATTATCTCATCAAAAATACCACTATTGCTAGATTCTTAAAAGTAAAAAAACAGTTTCATACATGGGCCTATAAAACCAAAGTGTTATAAATATACATAAGAACATTAAGTTTAGAAATTGTGTGGTATGTAATTTATTTTCCAAAAAAATAATTTCACGCAACTAGAAAACAGTTTTTCAACATACATGCAAATTGTCGTATGAAACAAGGAATTAAGGAGAAAAAAAATCAAATAAGCTTATTTTACAAACAATATCTATGGAAAAAATAAATAAATGTAAAATATGCTACCAAAACTAGAGAAAACCTCTCACTAAACCATACATAAGAATAACAGCCATAAATTTAATTAATAAATACATACATATTCATGTTTTTAAGAGAAAAAAAATTAGAAATTGAATAAAGGATAAGAGAAAATGGTTATAAGAGAAAAAATAATTAGAAATGACAGGCAGAGCACGTTGTTATTGGTAGGTTAATGATTTTCAATATCTAACATCTCAAAGAAAGGAACTCTTGCTAAAATTTCATTTTTAAAGAATCATTACCACATCGAAAAGAAATAGAAGTGAAAGTTACTTAAAATAAGCTCTCAAAGTAAAAGGGTACTGTAAAAATTTAACAAAAAAAGTGACATTATCACAACTCATTTCAAGAAAAAAAGGAGGAAAAAATGGCATAAGCCATGTGTACTATTACTGTACAAAATTTGTCTGTTGAAGGCTATTATTTATCATGCCATTATTTTATACTATATTCTTTTAATTAAGGATATCCTCCATGATAATAATATAATCAAGTTATTTTCAAAATAACACTTAACATGGTATCAGAATAGAGCCACTCAACCCTACCGAAACACCTCCCCTTACATCTCATTCTTAAACCTATCCGTCGATCTCGACTACACCACCTTTCGCTCATGTCAGTTTGTCAGTTCCTCATTGACTGCGTGTTGTGCTTACCACCAACACCCACCTCCCTCTTTTCCTGCGCACAGTAAGATGAGCTTGATTTGCTATGATGCAACTGCTACATTAAGTCACCTATTCACCTACTGCCCTGCATGCTTTTCTTGACTAATGTACTTGATGATCCCATGCGCTTGCAGTCACCAACTTTCATCTGCTTGTCACAAATGGTTTTGTTATATCTCTCATCCTATTTCCAGGACCATGCCCCTACTATCTCTCACATCCAACCTATTACTCATTGGACGTCACTTGCTCAACCCTCCATGTCCATTTTAGGTTGCTTCTATGAAGCACGAGTGTTGTTGCTTGCAAAATATTGTTAGCACAAATATTTTCTAACATCCTTAACCACACTTCATCATTTTACAACCACGTCAAAATGATGCCTTTTAATCACTTTATTAATTAAATCATCTCCATCCACTTCTTATCTCAATGGAGTTTTTTAAAGGCTTTCTCTACACCTCTATCCCAACTGGAACTCTCAACCAAAATTGGCACTAACAACAAAACACAATGGTAACAACTAACTTTTTTATCTCAATTTTCTCATTTTCTCATTGGATCTCATAAAAAATTTCATGCCATTGACTCTCCAGCTTCCAGAGAAAAGAAAAAAGAAAAACAGCACAAAAATGATAAGTGGCAAATCTCTTGAACAATCATCTTACAACACAAAAAAACTAAAGCTTAAGCACGATTACAACACTCAAGAACAAAGAAGGGAAAGCCTATCAAAAGCTCCTGCACGATCCTCTCCTTCATTACAATCCGATCTCTGAATTTTTCCAAGAACAACCTCCACAAATTCGCTTTAAAATCCTAGGACCTTCTTAGAAGCTGCCTTGGACCATCAAAAAAAAGTCCTCAAATTCGTCCAAAACAAAATCCTAAATAGGATTTCATAATTTCCAAGCAAATAAAATAGGCGTTAAAGAGAATTCATGTAAAATATTGAATCTGGCAGCAACCTGGTGCCTACGCGCCAAAGTCAGGCATCTAACTTTCTAACTTGTATTGTTGAAGCAAGCGTCTGGGTGCCAAGATCTTTGTTTGGGGCAGCATGCTTGGCATTTGGGCGCCTAGACTATGCATCTGAGCGCTTGGGCTGGGCATCCGAGCGCTGACGGTGGCGCCTATGCGCTAGGTGAGTTTTTCTTGGTGCTGCATTATATCCATATCAACTCGCTCGAATTTTTGGATGAGATGATTTTTGCTTTTTATTTTCTTTTCATTTTTTTTTTTTTTGTAATTTTCATGCACCTGCATCATTTGAATATAAATCATTGGCACCGCAAACTCATCCAAATAACGTTCAAATTGCATTATTTTATAGATTTAAGAGCAATTAAATAAACACAAAACACATGATTATTTCTTATCAAAACGTCAATCTAAAGTCTTTAAAATTTTATCAAGAAATAGAAGATTAATTTTCGCCGTCTTAAAATTCTTTGCTTGGATAAGGCCCTTCTATATATACAGTCTTCCTTCAGTTCCTTCAATCTAAAAATGATAATATATCAATAAACCTACTCTAATACTTCTTTAACAACATGAAGTGGTTAAATGTAAGCAATAACATACCCTTGATCTTGCTTCCAGCTTAATGTTTCACATTAAAATTTCGTAATAGTTTTGGAAGTTTCGTAATAGTTTTGGAGCAATGCCATTCTTATAGCATGCTTCTCAATTAACTGTCTCGCATTACTCTAAATGAGGCTAATCCCTTATTTTCTTTTTTATCTCATTAAATTATTTTACTTCCAAATCATGTTTTCGGTTTTATTTATCTAGTCTGCTCTCTCCATCCTGTTTGTTATAAAATATATCCTCAGTTCATTAAATCCATACTCATGGGTTATTTTTGTACTAAAAAAGATTGTCATTATTGTGATCCTTCGTTGCCTTCTGTATCATCTAACAATATTTTTGGTAAACATCCCCTTACGATGCTCCTACCTCCATTTCATGCTTAAGTACATGTCTCCACTATAATTTTTATACTTATCAGCCTCCTTTGATGCACCCCCTTTTATTTCATCAACTACAGTCAAGTATTAATCTACACTAGGAACATCCAATATCATCCCCAAATTACTCTCTAAAAAGGTATATGATGTTGGACAAACTACCAAAAATAATCATCTACATTCTTTGATCATTTATCCTCTTTTTATTTTTCACTTTTCATGTCTCACTTTGCTATCACTCTGTCGGCCGCTGAAATGCGTTTAAGATTTAATTTAATGTATATATATTAGTTTTGAAAGTAAGAGTTTTAAATTTAAAAATATGAGAATGAGAATGTACGGATTTCATTCGTTTAGCAGTTTGAATGAACGAGCGTAATATCGCAAATAACGCTTCTATTCCGAAGAATAGACACCCTACTTGACAATATCGCTCGATCAAATAAACCACAAAATTCATGACATCCGTTCTGGTCTGCGAACCTTTATGTGGACCAACAAATTCTCCTATTTAATAAAAAAAGAATTAAATGAGGTTTATATTATCTGGGGTCTTTAAAGCTCCCTATAGAGGAAAGCCTCTATAGTCAATTACCCCTCAAATGACCGAAGTCACCTGAGAGAATTCTCAATTTAGATCAGGGGTTTCTGTCTTCATGAATTCAAAAGGTAGGGTTTTCAACAAAGTGTGGTAATAGAAAATCCAATAGGTGAAAGGCGCAATGTGGAACCGATTACTCTGGAGTCAAAGAAGAGAGAGGTAGGGGACGTCACGGATTTCGAGGAGGACCTCGATAACGTCCCAGACTATCCTATGGTTGGGCTTTAAATTTTGAAAATGAATTTATTTAGTTTCAATCCTATCGATTAATTATAGGAATTACATCTACATAATCACCTGATTATGAAAATAACCTGAAAAATAGGAGGATTTATGTCGTATCTGACAACGACCTCGGAATCCTAAGCGAGTTAGGGCTTATATCGCACAGCAGTGCTGTGCAAAAGCCTAAAAGAACAGGTGAGGATTTATGTCGCACTAGGCGGACTATCTCGAAATCCTAGGGCTTGTTGTTTAGACTAAGGAATGGTTTTGCTGATGTCGACACAGGTTTTGCTATTGACGATGGCCGCGCTGCCCTCGAAGTCATGCTCCGTGCTCCACGTCGTAGCAAGGTTGCAGTTTAGATTTAAGTTTGAGGTTAAAGTGGACATGAATACCGTTTCATTTCATTTTTATTATTATCGTTATCATTTTTATTGCAAGAGTGAGTGTGTGTTACAGTGACAGGAGCAGTAGTAAAAGAAAGCAGTAAAACAGGTGTATGCTACACTAAGCAGAAAAGACATGCTACACTAAGCAGGAATATGTACGAAGGAAAATAAAGCATGCTACGCTAACAGGTATGTATGCTGGAAAAGTAAAACATGCTATACTAACTGAAGCAAGCACTAAGGAAAGTAAAACATGCTACACAAGCAGGAGCAGGTACATATGCTATAGGAAGTAAACATGTTATACTAACAGGAGCAGGTACGAAGAATAACACGCTGTAAATATAAACAAACCTGTATACCTGGGAGATCCGCTATTGTAGCAAGCTCGAAGCGTGTCATGCAAGCGAAAGCTGACGTAAAACGAAAACATCATCCAGAAAGCTCAAGAAAGGGCGGTGAATGACCCACAACAGAAGGCTCAAGAAAGTGAGAAACAAAAACAAAGTAAAGTCATCAAAACCTCGGGAAAATCCTAAAAAAGGACCACGAGTGCTTCATTCAAAAATCACAAGAAAAAAATCCGAAGAAAACCGCAAGCACTCGGGTCGGGGCTAGGCTCAGAACTGTGTAGTACTGCTCGAAGGGTCGTCGAAGGCTACTCGGTCACCCGAGTGTATAGAGCCCACCACTCAACT
The DNA here is from genome assembly GCA_022702705.1 of Papilionanthe hookeriana x Papilionanthe teres. Classification (NCBI taxonomy): domain Eukaryota; kingdom Viridiplantae; phylum Streptophyta; class Magnoliopsida; order Asparagales; family Orchidaceae; genus Papilionanthe; species Papilionanthe hookeriana x Papilionanthe teres. Next base: position 62,291,989 of record CM040428.1, on the reverse strand, counting down.
AGAAGGGTGTCCTACTAAACCTAACTCAGGAGAGTGTTCCTCAACCCAAGACTGATAATCAACAAGTGGACAACCAAATTTATAATATAGATTTAAAATTTGTATTTTTAGCATGCAAGTGGATTTCAGGCATACAAAAGAGAGTTTTATCAATTTTTGATTGTAGTGGAAATATATTTTTTTTTTAAATGTAGTATCATATTCTTATCAGGTTTTGAAAATTAGGATTGTCCACGAGTCGATCATTTCGTCGGGTGTAGGATCACTAACAATCCTAAGAAGGTACGGATGCCCCGCTTGCCTTGTAGCGGTGAATGATACCGTCATCCTACGGTTCACCGGGGCCCTGGAGCGAGTCCTGGTGTCGTAGGATGGGATATCATTCTACTCTATCACTGGCGTGCCTTTAGCATCATCGCCGTCATTGCCCCAAAACAAAACAAAATCAAAACCAACTCCGAGTGAAGCGGGAAAAACATGTCAGTCAACGGGAAGGGGAAAGGAAGAAGATTAACCCATCTCCAAATCCGAAAAAGACCAAAACGGGAGAAGGGTTAATCTAAAATGCCCATAACACATGTAAAAGTAGAACACTAAAAGCGAAGTCCAAGGTCCTTGAATCAATCCTGAGGATATCATCTTCTCCCTTAGGCATAACTGGATCGACCCCCAGAACGGAGTGTCCTTTACATTCAGATAAAACTAGACAAAAAGAAAATGCGTGGAAAAGCCCTCACTAGATGAACACAAAGCTCGGCCAAGCTACCATACAAGCCTCAATCCAACTCTTCACAAATGCGTGGAAAAGCCCTCACTAGATGAACACAAAGCTCGGCCCACCTATAGTTTAAACAAAGCACAAACCCAACCCCAATAAAGACCCAAACCCGAGCCAGATTAGGCCCGCAAAGGGAGGCTGCAGAGAACAACGAAGAACCAAAATCGAGCCCCAACATGCTGTGGGGACAACTGCTAGGCAGCAGCAAAACAAAGCAAAAAAAGGGCCCCCCAATTCAAATGCCAAAGGGGACGGGAACAACAAAGCAAAAACAGCAAAAAAAGAAGGCCCCCACTCAAATGCCACTGTATTACTAGGATCAAGCCCAGCATCAAGCTAACAAAAGGAATCAAAACCGAGCCATTACAGGGCTTAAACCAGGCCACTACATGGCTGCAATCAAACCCAGCTGCAAACTAACAAAAAGAATCAAAAAAACCGAGCCCCAAAGTGCTATGGGGACAGCTGTTAGGCATCAGTAAACAGAAACAAAACAGCACCTATCTCAGTGCTGAAGGGGGCAGCCAACATCAATTGAAAACAGAGAAGTAAAAGGCTCCCAAACAGGTGCAAAGGAGCAGCCACGATAATGCTAAAACAAAGAAATAAAAAGGCTCCCAAACAGGTGCAAAGGAGCAGCTAAAACATCAAAAAAAAACCAGCCCTCGGGTAGGAGCCAAGACAAGAAAACCGAGACATCAAGGGCCTCCACAATCCAGCTCAATGTAAGGATGAACCCAAGCCACTAAACTGGGCATGAAGCTAAAGCGAAAAAAAGAAAACACCTCCATATGTCCACCATAGCAATGTATAAAGCCACTATATATTTAGCATGAGAACAAACATGGGGCTTTCCAAAATAAAGTAAAACTTCTCCCTAGCATATAACTTTGATGAAGGAGAGCCATAAGGAGCAAGAGGTGAGCCCCAAACATGCATATCAAAAGCTAAACAAGCTGCTCAATGATCCATGCTAGAAAGAAAGTAAGAAGAGGGGCTTAGAATGCATACCCCAACATGATAATAAAAGAGGCTAATGCCTTGCCTCAAAACATATTTTCCATGCCTGAGATAATAGAAAAGGGAGAGAGAAGAGTTCACAATATAGCCCATTTCATTCCCTTAGGCAAATAACCAATATCTCACATAAAACATGCTCAAAATCTCTACTCCTACTCATGCCTCAATCAATGGAGTACTCTCAAACATCCATATAAATTCATACTAGCATGACCACTATGTAAATGAGGTAAGAAAACATCATTTTAAGCAATCAAACAAGCCCTTTCATAGCACATGAACATCCAGCCAAAACTATAAGCAGGTAAAACCGAACCAAAAGCAAAGTCACGGGCCTCCTGGGCCAAACCGAGAAGAAGAGAAGGGGAAGAAAAGAGTACCAGTTAAGCCGAACAACACAAGGGAGAAAAATCGCGTAAGCCAACAAGCAAACCAAACCAAATGCCGAGCAGCCCAAGCCTCGTGTAAACCAACAGAGAAAAGTATGCGGCACCTCTTCCTTCTCCTTGGCTAGGGTCAACCTTCTCTAAAACCTAGGGCACACTCACACAAGAAGGAGGCAAGAAGAGAGAAATAGCAGCACACCCTCAAAGAGAATATCAACCAACCACAGTCCCAATCCCTAAGAGAAGCTTATATAGCCAGCTCAAAGAAGAAGTCACCCACCCTTACTTGGAGAAGTCGGCTATAGTAGGAGGGGGGAGAAGTGGCGACAAATGTCGCAGAAAAGAGTGGCGACAGGGGGCGAGAGTGGCGGCAAGGAATGCCAAAAGCACCTGTCACGGGCAGAGCCAGGTCGAAACCGCGCGAGGAGAGCAAATGGGGAGAGACTCGACCGAGTAGAACGACGCCAGGCTCGTGAACGAGAGGGAGAGGCGAGCTCCCGTGCGTGAAGCGCGAGTGATTTAGGGATTTAGGGGTTTTAATAGGATTTAAAAAAATTAAAATAAAACTTATTTTATTAAATTATGTCAAATTTTATGTCGTGGACTCACGCTCAAAAACACAGCAAATTATATGTCCCTCCCTAACAAATTCGACGTTTCGGACGCATCGGCGCAGTCCGTTTTGGGATCAGAGGTCGTTCGGACAACCTCGTCCTCGGTCGGGTCGAAAGTACGTCAAATTTGATCTCGTTTGAATTTCGAGCTTGTTGTTGATCGTCTCAACATTCTGACCTTCGATTCTGGTCCGTCGCGGAGAACTTGAAGACGTCGAGGCCGCGGATCGAGGAATTTGTGCGCAGTGGTGCAAGAAACGTGCACAAGGCTGTCCTAACGTCCGGTGGTCCTATGGGAACTCGATTTGGACTCCTAACGTCAATTCCAACCTGCTATGAGCTAGAGGTACGGAATTTCATCCGGGATTCTAAAAAGTGACAAAGTGGCTTCGAGTACTCTAATAAGAAGTAGGCCCATTGCTTAGAATCTAAGATCGTCGGGGAAGCTCCTAAAGCTAGAACCCTAAACCCTAGGAGGAAAACTAAACCTCGACAAAAGTGAGGTCAACAAATGAACCCCCAATAGGTGTGGTGCGCCGGACAGGCACACTGCGCGTATTGGTGTGGACCGAAGAAGATCAACAAACCAACACAAAGCCGCCTAAGTAAAATACTCAGGACAGAACGCAGAAATGAGAGAGGAAAAGAGAGTAGTTTCCGCTGGGGAAATAAGAGGGGGAATTTTCAACTTAAGAGTTGCAACTTTAATTTTCAATTTTTAAATTTCAAACATAGATTTGATTTCGATTTCGGATTTAATTTTCAATTTTAACTTCAATTTCAATTTTGGTTTTAAGCAGAGAAAAGAGTAGGGCGAAGGCCCACCCAAATGCATTTGTATGCTGAGAAGGATGTAGGACTGAGCCTACGCAAAATGCAGAGTGCTTCAATTTCAATTGCAATTCCAATTTTAATTTTGTGCTGAGAAAGGAGTAGGGTGAAGGACAACCCCTAATGCTGAGAGTATGCAAAGAATGGAGTAGGGCAGAAGCCTATCCCGAGTTCTGAGAATACCGGGTTGAGATGGAAAGCGCAAGGACTCACATCCAACTTAACAACTGATTGAGGAAATTTAAGGCGTTGGGAAGGAAAGCACAAAGACTCACATCCAACCCAAAATGACAGAAAAGAAAAGACAAAAAGGAATCGGACAACCCTGCACCGACCCTAGGAAACCTTACTACATTGGGAAGGAAAGCGCAAGGACTCACATCCAACCTAAGGGGTGACGAAAAAGAACGCCATAGGGGGCGGCCCCTAAAGTGACGACAAAGAATGCAATAGGGGGCGGCCCCTAAAGCGACGGACAAGTACGCGATAGGGGGCGGCCCCTAAAGCGACGGTAAAGAACGCGATAGGGGGCGGCCCCTAAAGTGACGGACAAGTACGCGATAGGGGGCGGCCCCTAAAGCGACGATAAAGAACGCGATAGGGGGCGGCCCCTAAAGCGACGGACAAGAACGCGATAGGGGGCGGCCCCTAAAGCGATAGCAAGAGCGCAATAGGGGGCGGCCCCTAAAGCGACGACAAAGAACGCGATAGGGGGCGGCCCCTAAAGCGACGGACAAGAACGCGATAGGGGGCGGCCCCTAAAGCGACGGACAATGAACGCGCTAGGGGGAGGCCCCTATAGCGACGAAAAGGGATGCAGTAGAAGGCAGCCTCTAAAGTACCGGAAAGTAACGTAAAAGGGGGGCGGCCCCAAAAGTGACGACAAGAATGCAGTAGAGGGCGGCCTCTACAGCACCGGAAAAGAACATAATAGGGAGCGGCCCCAAAAGTGACGGAAACGAATGTAAAAGAAGGGGGCGGCCCCTAAAGTGACGAAAAGGAATGCGATAGGGGTCGGCCCCTAAAGCAAAGGATATGTTTTCTTTCTTTCTTTTAGTTTCTTTTCTTTCATTGTGTTTGATGTAGAGTTTTTTATTATTATTATTGTTTTTGTTTTAAGGTTTGGACCCAATCACAGACAAGGGCGACATCAGTGCTTCGTAGAATAAGACTGTCTTTGAAACGTTGTGACGCACAGTACTTCTTGAGGTATCGTCCATTGACTCTAGGCAACTTGCAGGAAATAACCCACTCTTTAAGGTGCTATCGGAATTATATTCTTTCAGGCACCTATAAAGATGTGTTATTTCTAATGACGTCATCGCTGAAGAGGACGGAATTTCGTAGCTTCGTTTGTAGCAGTTGTCTTTTGATTCGTCACTAATTCATAAAGGATGTTCACACTGTCTTTAAGAAATTGCTCTGACGTTCTTTGAACTGACGTTGGAGTCGTATTTGCTGGGCGCTGAAGGATATGACTTCAGGGTTGAATTTTCATTAATTGCTAATATCGTCGTCGTTTCTTTAATTGCTTCTTTCTGGGCCTAAGCAGATCCCAAAATTTCTGTTCATGTGATCAAAACATTTTTCACTGTCCTAAGATATTTCTGAGCCGATTAATGACCGATCAAAAGACATAGAATCACTTGACTCTCTCCAAAGCATAATATCGGAGGAAACTTCTTAAGGTTGCCTTTCAAGTTTCATTAATCAGGGGAGGATTAAGACACATATTTTTTATTATATGCTTGCCTCAAGCTTCTTCTCAGGGAGCACTTTTTTTTTTCTTTTTTTTTCTTTTTTTTTATTGAGGATTACTATATCTGGTGGAGCACATGTTAAAGATTTTGAATGCCTGAATTGGGGTACAAATTTTTGATTTTGTGCTCACCTCAAACTTCTCCTCGGTTGAATCTTTACAAACAAAAGTTTCACTTTTTTTTTTGCTCCTTTTGTTTTCTGAGAATTACTGTATCTGGCAAGACATATTTCTGTTAAAAATTTTGAATGTCAAAACTCCCCTAATTAATAATTCTGAAATGTCCCTTAATATAAATCCTGGGGTATTATAACTTATTTGAAAGTCTGGACCCAGCCACATGGCAGAAAATTAAAAGGCACTTGATATCCCGAGTCAGTTACTTGTATTTCAACCACACTATTTCGTCATTTCAAAATTTACTCGGGACCCAGTCCAAATTCCTTAAAGTAAATGACTCAGTTATTAGGGCATTAATTTCACTCTTCCCTGAAGTCGAAGTCTTAGCAAAATATTCAATTTTGAGCTTTCCAAATATTGAGCAATTCTGGACAAAAACAAACTCCTTCCTTTTCTTTCATTGCAATAGGAGGAATGGTACAGACCAACACTGATCATACTAAGCAACAAAAGTAGTACAATAGTAATCAAAAAGTGTCTCGTCCGTTGTCAATTGCGTAGAATTCAATTGAAGCAAACAAATCACCGAAATCATATTGATAGAACTTATTTCAAGTTCCTTTCAAATATTCATCGGGGATTGTTACGCTTCCATTCTTGAAATTCTCCTCAAGCCAGTCTTTAAAGCTGAAGCACTCTTTTATGGTATGTCCAACGAACCTGTGGTATGGGCAAAAATTAGGGTGGTCCTTGTTCATCTCCTCCGGTTTCTTCGGCTCAGGCAACCTGAACTCTGGTTTCTTGATCAGATTTTTGAAGATCTTTGCCACAACATCATCCTTGAAGGAATAATTTCTGTGTAACCGATCTGACGTTATTGGAACCTGTCTTCCACCAGCTTTGTACGACCTCTGTCGAGACGGCTCGTCGACTCAGGCTGATTGTACCGCTGACCGTACTGTTGGACATGCTGAATATACTGCGGTGGTTGTTGACCATACCACTGAGGCGGCTGACTGAACTGAGGAAGCGGCTAAGTGTCCTGAGGTGGAAACTGACCGTACTGAGGAGGCTGCTGCAGCTGACTGTATCGAGGTGACTGCTCGGTCTGTATCTCTATCGGCTGCTTTCTTTTGTCGATCGTTGCCACTACTCCGGATCTTTTCTCAAAAGCTTTCACTGGTTTGGGCTCTTCAATCTTTTCCTGGGACTCCGTAAGCTTAATCTCTTCTTGTAAGCTGCTGGCTTTGCTCAGTAGTTTCTCAAACGACTTGATGGTGATTCCTTTAAGCATGAAAGCTATAGGTCCATGGATGCTTTTGAGTAAGACCTCAATCGCATGTTGCTCCTGCAATTGGGGTTCGCATTTCATACTTAAGTTTCTCCACGGTAGAATATACTCCACCAAAGTCTCTGTGGGTTTCTGACGTTCCATTATAAGATCTCCAATAATAATGTGATGGTGTACTCCGGCGAATCTCTTCACGCACAAATTTTCCAATTTTGTAAACGTCCTGATCGACCCGTTAGGCAATTCTGCATACCAATCAAATGCAATTCCTGAAAGACTGCTTACGAACTGGCGAAAAAGTAGTGCCTCGCTACCCCCCGCGTTGCAGCAACTAGCTCAGAAGTGAGCAACGTACTGACGGGGGTTGCCCGTTCCATCGAAAGTCTTGAAGGTTGGTGACACAAAACCCTTAGGATATGGGACGGCATCGAACTCCTCCAGGTAGGGTCTACCCCTTGAAATTGACGCGCCCCCTTTCGATTGGGCTAAGGCTTCCTTTACCCGTTGTTCGACCAGTTGCTTAATGTCTTTTTCTGGCACCATATTCTGAGTTGAATTTTTCTTTGGCGGCTCATCTCGACTTGCAGAAGCGTCTTCCATTCTTTCGTCGGTGACATGAACAATCTCTGGCTGGTTCATCTCTGGGGATGCTACTTGCTGTGAGTGCGACTGTCCTTGCATTGTAGCCATAGCAGTCGTCATTTCTTCGATTCTCTTCTCAAGGCGGCTAATAATTTCATCCTTTTGCTGGGAAGCCCTTCGCCACTCATCTGCTGTGTTCTCCTCAACAGACGGAGCATCACACGCAGACGACGTAGCTCAGGTTTCAACAACGTTGATTTCAGCGAATTCACCCTCCATGTAATTTGTTAGGTTGTAATCTTCATCTTCAAAGTCTTCTTTCTAATCTTTAGACAGTCGTGCAATGCCAGCTCGAAGCTTTTCCAAAGCGGACTCAATTGACTTTCCTTTGATAGCTTTAAGATCAGCTGAAGGTTTTCGAAAAACATCACTTATTTTCTCGAGCAGCGGTGTCGTCGTGCAGAAGCTAATCGAATCACACGAAATCAAATTTATAGAACCTTTTTCAGGTTCTTTTAAATACTCATTCGGGATCGTTAAGTTTCCGCTCCTGAAATTCTTCTCCAGCCCAATCCTCGAAACCGAAGCGGTTTTCTATGGTGTGACCGAGCAACCGGTGGTATGGACGATGACGGGGATGATCTTTCTTGCCGACCTCCTCTGGCTTCTTTAGCTCTGGTAGTCTGAATTTTGGCCTCTTTATCAAGTAACGGAATATCTGCGACACTGACTCCTCTTTGAACGGGTATACCTTGCTTAACCGTTGATTCATTGTTGAACCTTGTCTCCCATCTATCTGGTATGGTCTCAACTGGAACGATTGTTCTTCAGACCGTTGCGGTTGCTGTCGCGGCTGCTTGATCTTCAGAATTCCCTGATCGTGTTTCCATTCTTGTGCCTTTGTCATTTGTACGGACTTCGAATCAGACCCAATCTTGAATTTAGAAGACAGCAAAACACAAGCATCGACTAACTCTTCCTCATATAGAATATCTTTTCTTTTAGTTAGCGGAGCGACTGGTACAGTGGTAGTGAATCCGGCAGTAAGAGCAGAAACAGTCTCGCATAGTCTCAACAGCCTCTGAGTTCTTTTCAATTTCCCTTTTTGGCATGGGAAGTTCCTCAACAGACTTCATGTTGAACGTTACAATAGGCTTAACGGATTTGCTCATTTCAGACTTTGACACTGCAACGGCCACATCCCCGAACTTGGCTTCAACATCATCGAACCCTTGTCCGAATTTGATGACCGCCACTCGAGCGACTCGTCCCTATTGACGGCGAACTCTACTCCGGAGGCGAAAGAGAAGATCAACTTTGGCGAAGACATCATTCCTGACATTTAAAGAATTTCTGAAAGTCAGTAACGTCCGTGCCTAGCAGTTTCAACGGAAGCACTCAAGCTACTGCACTTGCACTGCAAACTGGGCAATTCTCTTATTCTGTTTGGTGTTTTCACCTAATTTTATTTTTATTTTCGGGTTTTAAATTTGTTAACATTGTTCGTTTAAATTCAAAATTTGAGTGAAAGGTATGAAAGTAGAAGTTTGGTTTAATTTGCCGACAGTAAATCAAACCCGAGAGACACGGAGTAAAAGTGAAATTCAGGACCCAGTCCTGGGCTGAATTCACAACGCACCTCTCGCACTAAAGCACCTATTTGGGGTCCGTCCCCACAAAATCAAAAGAAAACCCTAAGGATTCCCGAACCACTCTGTTTGGAGATGATCAAATAGATGGTTCTGAAATCAAGAGAGTTGACTGTACTTGCCCAAGAAAGAAATGAGCATAGCATGCCAACGGAAGAAATGCAATCTCGATCATGAGGAGCATGGACACATTGCCGATGTATGAAGATAGAAACCCTGTATCATAATGGAGAGTAGAGTTTTTCCCCAGCGGAGTCGCCAGAAGTTGTCGGCCGCTGAAATGCGTTTAAGATTTAATTTAATGTATATATATTAGTTTTGAAAGTAAGAGTTTTAAATTTAAAAATATGAGAATGAGAAGGGACGGATCTCATTCGTTTAGCAGTTTGAATGAACGAGCGTAATATCGCAAGTAACGTTTCTATTCTAAAGAATAGACACCCTACTTGACAATATCGCTCGATCAAATAAACCACGAAATTCATGACATCCGTTCTGGTCTGCGAACATTTATGTGGACCGACAAATTCCCCTATTTAATAAAAAAAGAATTAAATAGGGTTTATATTATCTTGGGCCTTTAAAGCTCTCTATAGAGGCAAGCCTCTATAATCAATTACCCCTCAAATGACCGAAGTCACCTGAGAGAACTCTCGATTTAGATCAGGCGTTTCTGTCTTCATGAATTCAAAAGGTAGGGTTTTCAACAAAGTGTGGTAATAGGAAATCCAATAGGTGAAAGGCGCAATGTGGAACAGTTACTTCCAGAGTCAAAGAAAAGAGAGGTAGGGGACGTCACGGATTTCGAGGAGGACCTCGATAACGTCCCAAACTATCCTATGGTTAGGCTTTAAATTTTGGAAATGAATTTATTTAGTTTCAATCCTGTCGATTAATTATAGGAATTACATCTACATAATCACCTGATTATGCAAATAACCTGAAAAATATGAGGATTTATGTCGTATCTGACAACGACCTCAGAATCCTAAGCGAGTTAGGAGCTATATCGCACAAGATCATTGTCTGCAAAAGCCTAAAAGAACAAGTGAGGATTTATGTCGCACTAGGCGGACTACCTCGAAGTCCTAGGGCTTGTTGTTTAGACTAAGGAATGGTTTTGCTGATGTCGACACAGGTTTTGCTATTGACGATGGCCGCGCTGCCCTCGAAGTCATGCTCCGTGCTCCACGTCGTAGCAAGTTTGCAGTTTAGATTTAAGTTTGAGGTTAAAGTGGACATGAATACTGTTTCATTTCATTTTTATTATTATCGTTATCATTTTTATTGCAAGAGTGAGTGTGTGTTACAATAACAGGAGCAGTAGTAAAAGAAAGCAGTAAAACAGGTGCATGCTACACTAAGCAGAAAAGACATGCTACACTAAGCAGGAATATGTACAAAGGAAAATAAAGCACGCTACGCTAACAGGTATGTATGTTGGAAAAGTAAAACATGTTATACTAACTGAAGCAAGCACTAAGGAAAGTAAAACATGCTACACAAGCAGGAGTAGGTACATATGCTATAGGAAGTAAACATGTTATACTAACAGGAGCAGGTACGAAGAATAACATGCTGTAAATATAAACAAACTTGTATACCTGGGAGATCCGCTATTGTAGCAAGCTGAAGTGTGCCATGCAAGCGAAAGCCAAGCAGAAAACAGAAAAAATCATCCAGAAAGCTCAAGAAAGGGCGGTGAATGACCCACAACAGAAGGCTCAAGAAAGTGAGAAACAAAAACAAAGTAAAGTCATCAAAACCTCGGGAAAATCCTAAAAAGGACCACGAGTGCTTCATCCAAAAATCACAAGAAAAAATCCGAAGAAAACCGCAAGCACTCGGGTCGGGGCTAGGCTCAGAACTGTGTAGTACTGCTCGAAGGGTCGTCGAAGGCTACTCGGTCACCCGAGTGTATAGAGCCCGCCACTCAACTAAAAGGGTGTCCTACTAAACATAACTCAGGAAAATGTTCCTCAACCCAACACTGATAATCAACAAGTGGACAACCAAATTTATAATATAGATTTAAAATTTGTATTTTTAGCATGCACGTGGATTTCAGGCATACAAAAGAGAGTTTTATCAATTTTTGATTGTAGTGGAAATATATTTTTTTAAATGTAGTATCATATTCTTATCAGGTTTTGAAAATTAGGATTGTCCACGAGTCGATCATTTCGTCGGGTGTAGGATCACTAACAATCCTAAGAAGTTACGGGTGCCCCGCTTGCCTTATAGCGGTGAATGATACCGTCATCCTACGGTTCACCGGGACCCTGGAGTGAGTCCTGGTATCGTAGGATGGGATATCATTCTACTCTATCACTGGCGTGCCTTTAGCATCATCGCCGTCATTGCCCCAAAACAAAACAAAATCAAAACCAACTCCGAGTGAAGCGGGGAAAACATGTCAGTCAACGGGAAGGGGAAAGGAAGGAGATTAACCCATCTCCAAATCCGAGAAAGACCAAAACGGGAGAAGGGTTAAAATGCCCATAACACATGTAAAAGTAGAACACTAAAAGCGAAGTCCGAGGTCCTTGAATCAATCCTGAGGATATCATCTTCTCCCTTAGGCATAACTGGATCGACCCCTAAAACGGAGTGTCCTTTACATTCAGATAAAACTAGACAAAAAGAAAAGAAATCCGGAAATCTTTTTTTTTTTTAACCATGTAAATCAAACGGGAAAACGAATGACTCGGGGGAAAACCCACTACTAAATCTCCAAACCCATAATAAAATCCAGATCTTCCAAATCTCACATTAATCTTCAAGTCCTGAAACGTGGACTCTCCCAGTAGGTTCACCTACAGGCTCGGGACCAAGGCTATAAGCAATAGGAAAATCGAAGAACTTCCAACACACAAGAGAGTGGATGAACAAGCTCATAAGCCAACAAACTAAGCACCAATTCCACCAAATAAAACCTCTAAGAAATTCTTCAAGTATCGTGCTCGATTCATTTCCCACAAGTAAATCGAGAGACACTTCCAAATTCCTTCAATCAATTTCATAGACAAGTATAGCAAGAAGCAAGACCACCACCACATCAATCACCCCACCAAGGCTCTCGGCCAAGGCTACAAACAGGAGAAAAGGCTCACGGCCAAGGCTATAACAAAAGAGCAGCAAGAGGTAAAGTCCCCACAATCCAAATCACCTCCATGAGGCGCAAGGCCAAGCTCCCATACAAGCCTCAATCCAACTCTTCACAAATGCGTGGAAAAGCCCTCACTAGATGAACACAAAGCTCGGCCCACCTATAGTTTAAACAAAGCACAAACCCGAGCCCAATAAAGACCCAAACCCGAGCCAGATTAGGCCCGCAAAGGGGAGGCTGCAGGAACAGCAAGAACCAAAATCGAGCCCCAACATGCTGTGGGGACAACTGCTAGGCAGCAGCAAAACAAAGCAACAAAAGGGCCCCCCAATTCAAATGCCAAAGGGGACGGGAACAACAAAGCAAAAACAGCAAAAAAAGAAGGCCCCCACTCAAATGCCACTGTATGACTAGGATCAAGCCCAGCACCAAGCTAACAAAAGGAATCAAAACCGAGCCATTACAGGGCTTAAACCAGGCCACTACATGGCTGCAATCAAACCCAGCTCCAAACTAACAAAAAGAATCAAAAAACCGAGCCCCAAAGTGCTATGGGGACAAATGTTAGGCATCGAAAACGAAATAAAACATTCCCTATCTCGATCTCTGAAGGGGCAGCCAACATCAATTGAAAACAGAGAAGTAAAAGGCTCCCAAACAGGTGCAAAGGAGCAGCCACCATAATGCTAAAACAGAGAAATAAAAAGGCTCCCAAACAGGTGCAAAGGAGCAGCTAAAACATCAAAAAAAACCAGCCCTCGGGTAGGGGCCAAGACAAGCAAACCGAGACCTCAAGGGCCCCCACAATCCAGCTCAATGTAAGGATGAACCCAAGCCACTAAACTGGGCATGAAGCTAAAGCGAAAAAAGAAAACACCTCCATATGTCCACCATAGCAATGTATAAAGCCACTATATATTTAGCATGAGAACAAACATGGGGCTTTCCAAAGTAAAGTAAAACTTCTCCCTAGCATATAACTTTGATGAAGGAGAGCCATAAGGAGCAAGAGGTGAGCCACAAACATCCATATCAAAAGCTAAACAAGTTGCTCAATGATCCATGCTAGAAAGAAAGTAAGAAGAGGGGCTTAGAATGCATACCCCAACATGCTAATAAAAGAGGCTAATGTCTTGCCTCAAAACATATTTTCCATGCCTGAGATAATAGAAAAGGGAGAGAGAAGAGTTCACAATATAGCCCATTTCATTCCCTTAGGCAAATAACCAATATCTCATATAAAACATGCTCAAAATCTCTACTCCTACTCATGCCTCAACCAATGGAGTACTCCCAAACATCCATATAAATTCATACTAGCATGCCACTATGTAAATGATGTAAGAAAACATCATTTTAAGCAATCAAACAAGTCCTTTCATAGCACATGAACATCCAGCCAAAACTATAAGCAGGTAAAACCGAACCAAAAGCAAAGCCACGGGCCTCCTGGGCCAAACCGAGAAGAAGAGAAGGGGAAGAAAAGAGTACCAGTTAAGCCGAACAACACAAGGGAGGAAAATCGGGTAAGCCAACAAGCAAACCGAACCAAATGCCGAGCAGCCCAAGCCTCGTGTAAACCAACAGAGAAAAGTATGCGGCACCTCTTCCTTCTCCTTGGCTAGGGTCAACCTTCTCTCAAACCTAGGGCACACTCACACAAGAAGGAGGCAAGAAGAGAGAAATAGCAGCACACCCTCAAAGAGAATATCAACCAACCACAATCCTAATCCCTAAGAGAAGCTTATATAGCCGGCTCAAAGAAGAGAAGTCACCCACCCTTACCTGGAGAAGTCGGCTAGAGTAGAAGGAGGCGGGAGAAGTGGCGACAAATGTCGCAGAAAAGAGTGGCGACAGGGGGCGAGAGTGGCGGCAGGGAATGCCGAAAGCACCTGTCACGGGCAGAGCCAGGGGAAGTGGCGAGGGACAGTGGGGACCTGGGTCGAAACCGCGCGAGGAGAGCAAATGGGGAGAGGCTCGGCCGAGTAGAACGACGCCAGGCTCGTGAACGAGAGGGAGAGGCGAGCTCCCGTGCGTGAAGCGCGAGTGATTTTGGGATTTAAGGGTTTTAATAGGATTTAAAAAAAAATAGAATAAAACTTATTTTATTAAATTACGTCAAATTTTGTGTCGTGGACTCGCGCTCAAAAACACAGCAAATTATGTCCCTCCCTAGCAAATTCGACGTTCCGGACGTATTGGCGCAGTCCGTTTCGCGATCTGAGGTCGTTCGGACAACCTCGTCGTCGGTCTGGTCGAAAGTACGTCAAATTTAATCCTGTTTGAATTTCGAGCTTGTTGTTGATCGTCTCAACATTCTGACCTTCGATTCTGGTCCGTCGCGGAGAACTTGAAGACGTCGAGGCCGCGGATCGAGGAATTTGTGCGCAGTGGTGCAAGAAACGTACACAAGGCTGTTCTAACGTCCGGTGGTCCTATGGGAAATAGATTTGGACTCCTAACGTCAATTCCAACCTGCTATGAGCTAGAGGTACGGAATTTCGTCCGGATTCTAAAAGTGACGAAGTGGCTTCGAGCGATCCTAATAAGAGGTAGGCCCATTGCTAAGAATCTAAGATCGTCGGGGAAGCTCCTAAAGCTAGAACCCTAAATACTAGGAGGAAAACTAAACCTCGACAAAAGTGAGGTCAACACACTCATATGTTTTCAATTGTGGAATAAGAAGAAAAAGGCAGTTTTCCATCACATCGTATCAGAGACATTCATGGCTTATGTTAACAGGCTTGGAAATAACCAATATGGGAACAAACGATCGGACAGTAAAATTATTTTTTATATTATCATAATTTTATCACAAATAGTTTATTAACAATTACTAATTATAAGAGTCAATAAAATGCATTTTAATTAACAAATAAAAATTTGCCTCTCTGGTTGTCGAAATCTCCTTCTGTAAACATTAACTCATCTAGTATTCATCTCAGTCAAAAGCTTAAAACCTAAAAAAATATGAAAACAACATAATAAGTTATCTAGATAACCTAGTAGAACAATCACACTTCTAAACTATACTAAACCAAGTAAAAGAAAACAATATTCATATTGGTATTTCATATTTCACTATTAAAAATCTTATAACGATATAATGTATGCATCAAAAACATTAACTAAATGAAAATAACTTATCCTTTATATGCATTAACTTTAGTTTTACTCAAGATTTAATCTTTAAATTTATTTTTATTCTATACTCTTAACATTCACATCTCACAAGCGCACCACAAAATATAACATAACACACCCCTGACCAATATTAACCTGTCGTCATAGCGATTTGTGATCTAATTACATGATTATCTGAGATGAAAAGATCTCGACTCACCCCTGATCAATATTCTCTCATCGACACAACAATTAACAATCTAAACATCAAAATGTATAGGGTGATAGAATAACTTCTATGCGTACAGGCACAGTAGCATCCCTTGTCTATACCATAAGGGGGTGAGCTCCTTTTAACATGCACATACAAACATTCAAAGATACACTATTTCATTCTTCATAACATACATTCTTCTTCTCTTATGAGAGACTTCAAATTAATCTACTAATGAATTAATGCACTTTTTTACTAAATATATGCACCTATAGTAAAATTTACATGGCATTTAGTAATTTGACCTCTTTTTAGGAAAACTATAAAGCAGGTGTTTATACAAAAAATGTAACATGCATGTTCCATGTAGAATAATATGAAAAGTCAATCGTAACCTGAACCTCAATGATATATAACATAAAGTGTGAAAATTTGAAATAAAAATTACATATAGAAATAAAAAATACTAATGTAATTCCGAAGTATAATTACTCACATCAAACATTCCACATTTTTATTTTTATCAATCTTTCAATTTAATATCATTATTCACATTTATCATGGTTAACACTGCCGTTGCCGGTCCCAAGCCCGGATGTGAAAAGTGGAGGGTTGCGTTAGGTAGTCGACAGCCAGCGTAAAACTTGTCGAAAAAAAAATCATGACATGAATCCTTTCGATCATTGTGTAAGTGCTAGGGCGTCCCCTGGAAGCGACGCGCTCGTATGGCCTGAATACGAGTGGAAAGTGTGCGAGGGCCGCTACACCGGCGCCGGGTGTAGTGTCGAAGTAAGCGGTTCCCACATTACGGACGGATGCGGGTAAAGAAGTTAGTCCATGATACTTAGTATTAGGATAGGATCCCTGGAATATAGGTACTCTCAATGGTAAACTAATGGAATTGGTTGATATTATGATCCATAGAAAGATAAATATCCTATGTATTCAAGAAACTAAATGGGCTGGAGAAAAAGCTAAGGAGATTAATAACTTAGGTTTTAAACTATGGTATTCTGGTAAGAGTCGTACTAGAAATGGTGTAGGTGTAATTATAGATAAGAGTTTGAAAGATAATGTTGTCAAAATTAATAGAGTTGGAGATAGAATTATAACGACTTAAGATTAATATTGATACTTAAGATTTTTAATATTATAAGTGCTTATGCTCCTCAAGTTGGTTTAGATATAGGCTCTAAAGATAAATTCGGAATGATTTAGAAGACTTAATACACTCGATACCCTCGAAGAAAAAATTTTTATTGGAGGAGATTTAAACGGACATGTTAGTAGTGTGGTAGAAGATTTCGTAAATATTCATGGTGGCTACGGTTATGGAGCGATTAATGAAGAAGGTAGAACCATTTTAGATTTTGCTTTAGCGTATGATTTGATTATTACTAATACTTTATTCAAGAAAAGAGATGAACATCTTATTACTTATAAGAATGGATCTAATAAAACACAAATCGATTATTTTCTTACGAGAAGAAGAGATCGTCGAGATTAGTAAGGATTGTAAGGTTATTCCAAGTGAGCAATTAAGTATCCAACATCGATTATTAGTTCTAGATTTTAAGATGAAGAGTTGTAAAATAAAGAATACTAGGAATCAACATCGTAGAATAAGATGGGGCACCTAAAAGACACAAATAAAATTATTTTTATGAGTAAAATTCAAGATTTAAATATTTGGGATGTTCATGAAGACGTGAATGTTATGTGGGAAAAATTAACTAATACTATTAAACAAGTAGCTAAAGATGTACTTGGAGAATCAAAGAAAAAGTTTCTATAAATAAAAATAGTTGGTGGTGGAATGATAATGTGCAAGAAAAGATAAAATATAAGAAGTTATGTTATAAAAATTGGTTTAAATGTAAAAGCGTAGAGAACCGGGAAAAATATAAAACGACTGCAGTGAGTGTAAAAGAATAATCGATGACGCTAAAAATTTTGCTTTTAGTGATCTTTATAACATGTTAGATACTAAGGAAGGTGAAAAATATATGTATAAACTAGCTAAACAAAGAGAAAAGAAAAGTAAAGATTTAACTCAAGTAAAGTGTATTAAAGCATTGAAAATCAAAAAGTGCTTTTCTTAGAAAAAGATATTCAACATAAGTGGGTGAGTTATTTTGATAAACTTTTTAATGATGATCGCTGAAAGTACGATTGACCTTAGTGATCTTAATATCGTTAATAATAATAAAACTTTTCATTTTTACCGTCGCATTAGTAAAAAAGAAGTTGATGAGGCTTTAAAGAAAACTAAGGGAGGCAAGTCCGTAGGACCCGATGATATCCCAATTGAAGTGTGGAAATGTTTAGGTGATTTGGGGGTTTCCTGGCTTACTAAACTTTTTAATATTATTTTAAAAACTAAAAGGATGCCCGAGGAGTGGAGAAAGAGCATTTTGGTCCCCATTTTTAAGAATAAAGGAGATGCACAAGAGTGTGCAAATTATAGAGGAATTAAATCGATGTGTCATACTTTAAAAATTATGGGAGAGGGTAATCGAACATAGGTTAAGACGTATTACGAAGATTTCTCATAATCAATTTGGATTTATGCCGGCAAGTCTACCATGGAAGCTATACATTTATCGAGAGGTTTGATGGAGAAGTATAGAGATAATAAGGAGGATCTACATTTGATTTTTATTGATTTAGAAAAAGCTTACGATAAGGTTCCTAGAGATGTTCTTTGGAGAGTCCTCGAGAAGAAAGGTGTTGATATAACTTATATTCAAGTCATTAAAGATATGTATGCTAGAGTCGTTACATGTGTTCGAACCGAAGGAGGATTGACCAAGTATTTTACTATTTCGTTGGTTTACATCAAGGATCGGCTTTAAGCCCATATCTTTTGCTTTATTTATGGATGGTCTTACTCGGGCATTTACAAGAGGATGTACCTTGGTGTATGCTTTTTGCCGATGATATCCTCCTTGTGGATAAGACAAGAGAAAAAGTCCAGGAAAAACTTGAATTATGGAGGTCTACATTGGAGTCTAAAGGTCTTCGTTTGAGTAGAACTAAAACCGAATACATGGAATGTAATTTTAGTAATAGTAGGTCTAAGTGACGACAGTAGTAACTTTGGGTGATCAAATTATTAAAAGGTGTGAACGATTTAGATATCTTGGGTCCATTGTTCAAAGCGATGGTGATATAGATGGGGATGTGAATAGTAGAATTCGGGTTGGTTGGTCGAAGTGGAGGAATGCGTCCGGCTCTATTGTGTGATAAGAAAGTACCACTTAGGATCGAAAGGAAAATTTTACAAGATGGTGGTGAGACCTTCAATGCTCTATGGTGCTTGAATGTTGGCCTTTAAAAGAGAAGCATAATGTTAAGTTAAGTGTTGCCGAGATGAGAATGATTAGGTGGATGAGTGGCTTTACTCTTAGAGACAAAATGCGAAATGAATATATCCGTAAAAGGGTTGGAGTTGCACCGGTGACGGATAAAATTAGAGAGAGTCGCCTTAGATGGTTTGGTCACATTAAACGTCGACCACCCGATGATCCGATTAGGAGAGTAGATGTTTTAAATACAACTTATGTTAAGAAAGGCGAGAGTGCGGACCTAGGAAAACTTGGGCTTATTGCATAAAAAATGATCTTAATTTATTAGAATTGAACGAAAATTTGACACTAAATCGGACACAATGGAGAAAAAGGATTCATGTAGCCGACCCCACTTAGTGGGATTAAGGCTTTGTTGTTGTTGTTGTATTCACATTTATCATGGTATATAAAAAATTTGAAAACCTAATATCATCTAGTAAAATTTATTATTCACATTTATCAATCTCAAATAACATTAATTTAACAATTCTAAATAACTTGAGTAACAACCTCAAACCTATTCATTACCTTTTGGTCTCCTCACAAAATTTGCAATCCAAAGCCCTGATTATCAAAATAAAAATTTATTTAATCCCTTATTTCAATTAGCATAATTTCAGATGAATGTTTAAGTAAAGAATCAATTATTTAACTAAAGTTCTAAAAAAAATTAATAAACTCTTACCTCCGTAATAAAGCTCGACTCGACTCGATTACACTACACCTGAGACTCCTTCCGTATAAAAGACTCATGATCCTCCGCCTATCCTCTGATTTTGCTTTAACCAACACAGGAATGCTCGACTCGGTCTTCTTCCTCCTATCCACAACGTTGCTCACACGCAAAAAAGACCAGGCTTGTTGGTTCTACGACTCCTCTCTTTCTCGTACAGGAAGCTTTCTCGGTAGGGACACTAGCTCGATAGACGGTCCTGCACGCAACAACTCGATCGTTTCGTCTCCTTGACTCATTTCTTATGTGACTTTGGCTAGGGTTTGTGTCGCCACCACTTCTTTCGTCACGCAGACACTCTCATACTACGTCGCCTATGCTTCCTTCTTAAGTGCGAGCACAACTTCTCCTAACGCACACCGCTAAAGTTCCTCCTTCAACTTCGAGAAGTCATATTCCCTTTTCTTGATCAAATGTGGTGTCACACAACATCATCACCTTTCTTCTCTGTCTCCCGCTCTTGCTCTCTGCTTCCTATGTTTCATCCGGTTTGAAATAAAACTGTCGAGACGAAGGCTTCCCTTCCAAACGATCTAATCAATTTTTTTTTACTTTATTTTTTTAACACAGTTATTAAAATCTTTCATATTTATAACAATTCTGCCCTCAAAATTTATAAACTTCTCATTACTCAATTATTATGCAGATGAAATATAAATTATCCAAAAATTAACATGGAATTCTAACTCTTATTAAGTGATAACAAAAAGAGATATGATAAATGCAACATCAGAGAATTCAACCTAACACTACACAAATATTTGAAACATAACAACATAACTAAAAACAAAACCACATCCAAAATAAGATGACAAGATTAACACATTCAACTCTAAATAAAAGTACATAAAAATACTCAACACCAAATAAGTAAATAAAACCCAAAATGATTTAAAAACAACAAAATTGTATCCAATTCATACCCTTCACCGCCGGATCCGCAACCCCAATTACACAAGCGGACAGAAGGCGAAATTAAATTTTTATAGTGAAAATATTTGCACAGACCATAATGATAATACACTCGTGTAAATAATAATAATAAAGCCCCCTCCCCTAAAAGTCAGACTAAATAAATTTGTGAAACCTGCATGTACTCCAAACCATATGTTAAATGCTTAATCACAAAATCAAAGCACGTTGTGTGGGTTAAAATACATGTTTAAGCTTAAATCTAATCTGCCATGAAAAATGTGCAAGGCTATTTAAAAATCAACTCAAGCCAATAAATTAAAATACCCGTGTGTGCTCCAACCCACATGCAAAATGCTTAATAACAAGGTCTAAGAATGTTGTGCGGGTTAATATACATGCTTACGCTTAAATCTAATATGCTTTGAAATTTGTACAAAGATATTTAAAAATTAACTCAAGCCAATAAATTAAGGGTGTATTTGGGGCGATAGTGTGGTGTCGCACCACAATTTTTCATATTTGGGAAAACTGCATTTTGTCTACATTCTCAAGAAGTTGTAACTAAAAGCTGTATTTTTCCACCATGTCTGGCTACCTGTGGTGGCTATTAGAAAGCTGCAGTTTGACTATTTCAAAAAAGAATTTTTGTATAGCCACCACAGCTTTATAAACAACAGCTTCCTCTTCAAAAAATTCAAAACAGCTTCTTCAAACAACTATAATCGCCCCAAACAGGGCCTAAAATACTCGCATGTGATCTGACTCATGTGTTAAATGCTTAATCACAAGGCCAGAGAATGTTGTGCGGGTTAATCTAATATGCCCTTAAACATATGCAAAGCTGCTTAAAGTCAACTCAAGCCAACAAATTAAAATATTCGCATGTACTCCAATTATCATGCTAAGTGCTCGATCATGAGGACCGAGAATGTTCCACGAGTTAAAAGATATGCTTAAGCTTAAATAAAATATATTTTAAACCATTTAAGAATTAATTCAAATTAATAAGCTTAAATTCCTGCATGTATTCCGAACAATGTGCTAAATGATTGATCACATGGTCTGAGAATGTTGTGTGGGTTAAGTTTTGCCTATGCTTAAACCTGATTTGTCTTGAAATACATGTAAATTTTTATAAATATTAACTCACAAGAATAAAGTTCACACTCGCATGTGCTCAGACGTTGTCCTAAATGATAAATTTGAACTTCTGAGAATGTTGTGCAGGTAAACTACATGCCTGAGTTAAAATTAAATTTGCTTTGAAAAACGTGCATGCATTTCAATGCTTTTTCAAAAACATTATGTTTTAAATATTATATTAAAAAATGTTAATTATTCATAATTTTAAGGCAAGGTCATAAGTCTAACTTTGGCCACCGTCTTAAGTTCCTCCCTACAGGGACCGGAGTTGACGAGATTGAGCCCACTGAGTCCCCAATCTGATCCTCCTAATAAAAACTAGAGTTGTACTGATTGGTTTTAAATAATATTGAGTAATAATATTTCCTTGATGATGATCGTGTTGATTCGAATTTCAACAGAAAGAGTCCACTCATAAAGTTAAAAGGTTTTAAATTATAAAAAATTATATTAAGATGAAAATTTATGTCACTTAATGCTAAAGTGCAAAATTCATCCACTATAACCGTTTGTCGAGGTGGGCAAATTTAGTATTGACTTAAACTTACAAAGAGCCAATGTTATATAAAATATACTAGTAAATTCATGCTCAAAATAATTTCTGTTATTAAGTACATGGTACGAATCCTTTGTCCGTGTAATATTGCCAATAAGCTCTACATAAAAAGTGATTACGACTTAAACCCTTTGATCGGATAGTTTGGCCAGTAGACACTATCAAGTGGTTTAGCCAGTAAGCTCCACCGTAAAATAATTACGGCTATAGCTTGTATGTTCCTCACTAGTATCTTGTCATTTTGAGTGATGAATCATAGGGTTTATTTGATGGCACAAATCTCTCTATAGACTAAAGTCGACTTAGATTAGCCCCCTTTAACAAATATTCATCCTAGGTATAAAAGATTCCCTTTGCACGGAGAAACGCATGTTTGTTGAAAGGGATCTTTCTAACAATTGGTCGGCTATCTCCGCTGATTAAGTAGACCGGGGTCCATGACAACCCGGGATAATGGAACCATGAGATCTTAGATTGGATTTGTCGTCGTCCCACCAACTACCTTAAAATCACATTGCTAATTTTTAATAATTTTATATTTCAAATTTGCTTCTACTATATGTTAACGTATAAACACTTGGCACTTACTCACTAGCCTTATCGAAAGTACTCTCCCGTTATTGGAAGGGGTAATTAACCACAGGGGATTGCGCCCATGGGAAACCTCAAGCCTCAGATCTTAAAGTCCTCACAAAATGAGGGCAAAATCTCAGTGAGTGTCTTATTAACCATCTCATATGCTTTTTGAAAATTTCAATAGGAACTTAGCACATTAAGCTCTCGACGAGAGTACGGAATATTACAAATTTTCATAGCTCGCAATAAACGAACAGAAGGTGAAGTTTAAGTCTCAAAAAAAGAATATTTGTGCGCACTTCGAAAACAAAATCATTCACAAAAATAATCCTAATTTTTAATACTACTGGGTCTTACATTAATTTTATAAGGTATTCTTGAAATTCATGCTAGTTCTTTTCAAAACATGCATGCATCACAAAGAAATTAATATGACAAATGATCTAAAATGCACGTAAACGCATGATGCGCCCTTAAATTCATGCATGTGCATAGAGTGCATACAAATATGTGCATACCATTAAAATTAAGACCCATAAATGCTCCGCCCATCATACTAAATGCTAGTACAAATTATTCAAGAATGCAGCACAAGCTATAATGAGATAAAATAATACAGTTCTATGGATCCTAGAAGGTATTTAGAAAGTGGGTTTGGCTGGGAGGAAGATGAAGAATAGCAAGGTAACTAAAATATGAGACGTTGACGGTAAGTGGATAGGCATACGACAGCGGTCCCAGTTGCAGCAGTCTGACGATGAATCGACTAGATACGGAAACTAGGAGATTCTACCACTTATTCTTAAGCAAAATACAAATATACCATTGGAAATAAAAAGATTACAACACTCCGTCGTCGGCTGCAAGCTGGTACTCTCAATTCTTCTCCTCTGAATCCTCATCCTTTGCCTCCTTTACGGCACCTTGCTCGATGAAAGATATCATTTCCCTGTATGGGCAATCCAATGCAATGTGCTCAAATCAGTGGCACTTGAAGCACTGTTAGGCTAGGATTGATTTAGGAGTGCTGACAGTTTCCATCTTTTCTCCACTTTGAATGGACTTCTTCTTAGATGATGTCAGTTTGGGGGCTCCACTGGGTATACTTTTGTTGTCTCGTCCTGGGATTAAGCTCTTTCTGTATGGTGTGGTCACCAGGTGACGTTTCTCCACCTTCAAAGCTAGGGTTTTCACATTTAAAAAAAATCGATATGGATGCAGTTGTACCACATTACTAATAGACAACCTCAGTCCACAAAGATACATCGCAAATGTGAGCTCCTCTAGCTCCACCAACTCATATTTCAACGTAAGTTGATCAAAGTCGTGTACTCCTCAAATAAGTGTCTCTCTGGTGCAGGTTATCGGTAATGTGGAAGAAAATATTTAACTGCATCCCCCTTTCATCTTGGACAACGTAGTGATCTTACTCTTTTCTTCTTGTTGTGCATGCACTTCAAGTTCTCCCACAACAATTAAGTATTTTTCTTGAGCTTTATGGCTATCAATATAACTCTCTTGTCATGAGGAACATCCTTATATTAAAAAACTCACTCCAATATTCGAATTCACTCAATAAACTCATCTAAATCTATGCGACCATCAAAATATGGTAAATCCACCTTTACTCAAAGAACTTAGCTTCTCCTCTATTCCATGTTGAATCGTCGAGGTGGTGATTCGTTGTCACTAGAAACAATATGGTGGAAGGGATTCACTTTCTCATCTCGATCGAAAAAATCACCATTATGGCTAAAGTGACCTCACTGGATTGTCTCCTTGCAAAAGAGACAAGTCTCTATTGCAATTGGAGAATTTCTCCTTACATATCTTCCATGGTGAGCTCTAGAACACTACATTGAGGGTTTCTCCTTGATGGCATAGCTTCTCGTTCTTCCAATCAAGATTCTGACTAAAAAAAAATTACATAGGGTTAGGGTTTTGGTGGAAGGCGGTGGGGTGAAGTTTTGGTGTGGTTAGGAATATTTGATTTTGAAATTTTAGGATTATAGCTAAGAATTGTGGTAGAAATGGTTTGGGATATTTTGGAAAATATTTTTTGATGTTTGGGATTTTGGGGGAAAAAAACAAAATCCAAAAAATATAGAATTTGTCAAGCTCTGATACTAAATGATATGATTCTAAGGCTCTAATAAATTATTTAGAAAATGGTTTTGGTGGAGGCAATTGTGGAATAATGAGGAAACTAAAATATGCGAGCTAGATAGCGTTCGGAAGGCGATAAGCATCTTTTGGTGGCAGACCCAGCTGAAAAAAGCAGTCTGATGACGAATCGGTGAGGTACCGACGGAGAGGAAGTTCCACCACATGTTCCTAAGTAAGATACAAATACGTCACTTGCAAAAGGAAAAGGATATAACATTCCGGAGAGTAGAATTCAAAGAAATGTCTTGTCAAATTCATAAACTCAGTAGAATTGGAATCCAAACAGTACAATACACATATATAAAAGTCCCTTAATAGAAGATACCAAAACAGAAACTAAAAAAATAAGAAATAACTAGAAAAAATAAAAATAATAAAAGGAAACTTCCTGAAAATAAAAAAATAATAATAATAATAATAATAACTTTATTTAGATCGGTTCTCCGGTGACTATGGGAACCGCGAGTTGCAAAAACTAAAAACAGCGGAAACCTCGTGACAAAATTCATTGAAATCCCACGAAGGGATCGTGGCATGTCTGTGGGACACTCCCACATCATAAACTTTAAATTTAATTTGCTTTGAAAGCATGCTAATTTTTTTTTTATTCAAATCTACTAACTTGCGCATGTACTCTGAACAATATGTTGAATAAATTAATAATGATTTGTTAATACCACATGAGTTGAATATAAATTTAAACTAAAATATGTTCCAATTCGAGAAGTGCGCAAGTATACTAAGTTTTACAAAAACCTCTATTTTCAAAATTTAAATTCAATATTATTGAATGTGTACACTCTCGAGCAAGCTATCTTTTATATATGACAAGCTCAAGTTCCACTTAGTCAGTTTAATTCTTCTCCTAACAAGCACTGGAGTTGAAGAAACTGAGTGCTACTAAACCAATTCGATCATCTTTCCTATAATTATCGGAGTAATAAACATTCAAGTAATGAGTTTCAATCAAATTATAAATATAAATATTTCAAGCGCCACTCCTCAATGATGTGTTAATTATAAAATCTCAATCTGTGGGGGCCGTCCATTGCAATGAAGAAATCAAATCATAAATATTAGCATTTAAACCTAATACCCCTATAATGATCATGTTGAAAGTGAATTTCAATCGGAGGAGTTTTAATTTTAAAAATTATAAATATTTTAATAAACTTTATTTCAATTTTAGAATTCTAAATATTCAAATGAAATTTAATTACTAAAAGCTTAAAGCAAAATAAAATCTCATCCATCCTTCATATTAATTTGTCAAGGATGATAAATTTAAATCCAAGGTCACAAGGAAATAATGTCATATCAATTATATCATTATATTTACTCTCAAATCAATCTACACCAATAATAGTGTGGTTTGTCTTCTATTAACATGATTTCTCCAATCAACTCCACAAATATAGCATTTACAATAAGAGCCAATTGACAGGGTGGTTTGGCTAGGCAAACTCCACTACATTACGATAACAATTATAGCTCAAATGTTCCTTAATGGCTTTGTGCCCTAAGAGATGTGAATTAATAGTATATTTGATAGGGTGAAAAGTCCTTCGTTAGCTAATTGACTTAAATTAGCCAATTTAGACAGAACATTCATCTCAGACCTACAAGTTTCTCTTCAGCAAAGCAACTCATGATTATTGACAAAGGTCATTCAATCAAGTGAGGCCAAATATCTCTTTTGACTAAGTAGATAAGAGACCATAACAATCCAAAAAAAGAGAAAAAAATGGGATCTTGCTTGGGGGTTCGCTATTATTTTCTCACCATCAACACTTAAACATAAGGTGATAAATTTCTAAAATCTAAAATCAATTTTTATTATTATACGATGAGTAATCAGCTCCTTAACGACTAGCCCTGATCGAAGGTGCTCTCTTATGAAAAACCTCATACCTCGGATCTAAAGGAAATAATGTCATATCAATTATATCTTTATGTTTACTCTCAAATCAATCTACACTACTCATAGTGTGGTTTATGTCTTCTATCAGTGTGATTTGTCCAATCAACTCCACAATAAGAGTCAATTGACTGGGTGGTTTGGCTAGACAAGCTCCACTAGATCACGATCACAGTTATAGCTCATATGTACTTTAATGGCTTCGTGCCCTATGAGATGTGAATTAATAGTCTATTTGATAGGGTGGAAAGTCCTTTGTTAGCTAATTGACTTAGATTAGCCAATTTAGACAAAACATTCATCCCAAACCTATAAATTTCTCTTGAACAAAGCAACTCATGATTATTGACAAAGGACGTTCAATCAAGGTCGAATATCTCCTTTAACTAAGTAGATAAGGGACTATAATAATCCGGAAAAACGAAAAATATGGGATCTTGATTTGGGGGCGTTCGATATTATTTTCTCACCATTTACACTTAAACTCAAGGTGATAAATTTCTACAATCTAAAATCAATTGTTGTTAACGTTGAGTAATCAACTCCTTAACGACTACCCTTAATCGAAAGTGTTCTCCTATGAAAAACCTCAAATCTCATATCTAAAGACCTCACAAAAAAAGATAAAAATCTCTTGGTGGTGTCTTATTTACAATCATAACCTGTTTTTTAAAAATTTGACCCAGAACAAAATAAATATTTTGTCATTCATTATAAGGAGGCCGGGGGCGCAAATTTTTCAGAAGCTGGAGTCACTCTATCAAACATGCAATTCTATTAAAGAAGATTATCATTCGAAATGTCTCCAAGTAAGAACATTTGGAGGATAGCTTTAAAGGCTTCAAGACTTTCACTTATTTAATCTTTGCAGCAAGCAAGCTGGATATTCATAATCTGTACTCTCCAACAATACAGGAAGTATTACTCTAAGAAATTTATCATATTGAAAGTTAATAATTATAAAATATTCTATCATCATTTTATAACACATATTTTAAACTGACATATCCTGCCAATTAATCTTCCTATTATAACCCTTATTTTGCTTATAGAAAAACGCCAAGGGCATTTAAGAAATGATAAAGCTATGTCCTGACACCTCTGCATCACACACAATGCAAACATAATCGGCAATGGGCAGGATCACCATTAGCATTAAGATGAAGGAAAAACATAATAAAGCAAAAAAATAGTACATGTTATCCAGCATAAAAGGATGATATAAAATATGTTTCTTGATAGGTTTCTTTAAGAAAAACTTTGATCTAATATTCCGAAAAGAAAGGATCATTTACCTCTCTAGGTTATCTTCAAATGCCTCCCATGGACTAACAAAATCACTATCCTTGAACACAAAACCAGACACCAAAATACCAACTGCTAAACGCTGTAAAAAAATAGAACTCATAGTCATTCAAAACATTCAAAACAAAACAAAATCAAATGTATGGAACAAAAAGGATATATTATTATCTCAAAACCATTTTCCAAATCAAGAAAAAGTGAGTTATTACTCACACCCTGATTATGGTTTCCTCCAACAGTTTTAAACTCAAATTCTTCAACATCCCCAATTCTTCTTGCCATTTTGCTTCCTGAAAGTCCAGCTCCAGCCGCTGAATTTGGAGGAAAAAAACTGATCAACAGTATCATAGAAAACACAACCATAAGTGAATTTTAAGATTTTGAAAAACGTAACTTAATACTTCCGAACAGCAGTCTCCATACAGTATAGCATGCATTGCATAATTTACGATATAAACTATATGTAGCAGCTATGGCAGTTAAAGTTAAAAACAAGCAAACTCCACTTACGCAGGTTTCTTTTTCTTTTTCTTTTTTTTTAGAGCTGGAAGTTCTTTATTATCAAAAAAGAAACTTAATGTCTTGAAAGTAGCAAACTTGATCAATGAAACAACTTCATATAGTTTTTTAAGGAAAATATAGAACACTAGAACTTGGTCCAAGATCGCTTATAATTGACCAAGAAAACTGCAGAAAAAAATATTTTCCAGAAGCCAAACCTTTATTATACTCACAAATTATGAGCTAAACAAGCATTTGATCTTCGACAAAAATGGACTTCTGTCACTAGGTCATCAAGCATTGTCACTAGGTCATCAGGCAAGTTAAATCAGCAGACAAATTGTCCAAAAACAACTCATATTATTGGTTAAAATGTTCATAAACTTCAATGGTTAAGCTGATAAACACGTCACATTTTTATAGAAACAAAAATCTACCTTGAGTGAAGAAGATAAATTAATTAAGAAATTGTGATCCCCAACAAAAACCGTGTCATGACAATTCTTTAAATAATGTATAAGACCAATTGCTTACCAACGCACGTGCACACACAGAAGCACCACTCATGTAATACCTTATTGTCAGTGAAAAGTAATATAGAATAGCTTCACATTCCTCTATTATTACTGGAGACAAATAAGAAAAAAAATATATACCAAAAAGTTGTGAAATGAAAGAATCAAAAGACTGTTTGGCTGCCAGTAGGATTTAGTGTAAGTGAGATTTAGTAAATCTGTAATTCATAAACTCATTAAATCCAACCTATCATGGAATTTAGTAAATCCGGATTTTAAGCCCAATCGAATGTAAAATTTGGACCCTAAATCTAAAAATTCATAAATCCACAAAACCCCTACATTTTCGTGTTTGGCTGAATTTATTAAATCCAGTAGTAAATCTCAAGGTTGTGAAAACTAGACTAGACATCAAACAGAAAGAAGGAGTTCAAGGTTCATTGGTTCGACAAGGGTTGAACCAGATGACACAATAAATATAAAATTAAATTAATTAAACATGACCAAAATAATGCAATATAATATAATAAATTAATAATAATAATATTTTTGGGCTTGATTTATAAACGAACCGAACATGAATAAATATTTGTTCGTTCGTGTTCGGCTTGCTTGGCTCAAATTATTAAATAATTAAGTAAAGAAAAATATTCATTTATATCTTTTTACATTAATTTTTTATATGTATTAAATAAATGCTAATTTTTTTAGAAAAAAAAAGTATTTGAGTGGTATAGTTAAAAAAAAAATACAAGTTTAGGAGTTAGATATGTAAATAAATAGGATTTGAGTGGTATGCATGTAAATATTCCTAAAAATCAAGCCGATCTTGTTCATAGAATCCGGTGCATATAATTTATTCACGTGCATAGAATTTAATAATTTATTGTAATATGCAGGAAAGTTCTCCTCGATATCTTTAGTCCCACATCGACATTTTTGTCTTTAGAAATTTTGTACATCTTTATAAAATGAAGACTTAGTTATAGAGCTTTAATGCCACGAAATTTCAATTTCTGATATAAATATTCATGGATTTTCCAAAAAAAATAAATATAAAAGCGGTTCATTCGAACCACGGCTCAGTTTGCCGGTTTAGTAAATCCTAAGGTTGTGAAAACTAAACCAGACATCAAACCAGAAGAAGGAAAAGTTCAAGGTTCATTGGTTCGACCAGAGTTGAACCAGATAACACAACAACAACAACAACAACAACAACAAAGCCTTAATCCCACTAAGTGGGGTCGGCTACATGAATCCTTTTTCTCCATTGCATCCTATTTAGTGTCAAATTTTCGTTTAATTCTAATAAATTAAGATCATTTTTTATGCAATAAGCCCAAGTTTTCCTAGGTCTCGCTCTCGCCTTTCTTAACATAAGTTGTATTTAAAACATCTACTCTCCTAATCGGATCATCAGGTGGTCGACGTTTAATGTGACCAAACCATCTAAGGCGACTCTCTCTAATTTTATCCGTCACTGGTGCAACTCCAACCCTATTAGGATATATTCATTTCGCATTTTGTCTCTAAGTGTAAAACCACTCATCCACCTAATCATTCTCATCTCGGCAACACTTAACTTAACATTATGTTTCTCTTTTAAAGTCCAGCATTCAGCACCATAGAGCATTGAAGGTCTCAACACCATCTTATAAAATTTTTCTTTCAGTCTAAGCGGTACTTTTCTATCACACAAAAGGCCGGACGCATTCCTCCACTTCAACCAACCAACCTGAATTCTACTATTAACATCCCCATCAATATCACCATCGCTTCGAACAATGGACCCGAGATATCTAAATCGTTCACACCTTTTAATAATTTGATCACCCAAAGTTACACTTCGTCACTAGACCTACTATTACTAAAATTACATTCCATGTATTCAGTTTTAGTTCTACTCAAACGAAGACCTTTAGACTCCAATGTAGACCTCCATAATTCAAGTTTTTCCTGGACTTTTTCTCTTGTCTTATCCACAAGGAGGATATCATCGGCAAAAAGCATATACCAAGGTACATCCTCTTGTAAATGGCCGGTAAGACCATCCATAAATAAAGCAAAAAGATATGGGCTTAAAGCCGATCCTTGATGTAAACCAACAGAAATAGTAAAATACTTGGTCAATCCTCCTTCGGCTCGAACACATGTAACGACTCTAGCATACATATCTTTAATGACTTGAATATAAGTCATATCAACACCTTTCTTCTCGAGGACTCTCCAAAGAACATCTCTAGGAACCTTATCGTAAGCTTTTTCTAAATCAATAAGAATCAAATGTAGATCCTCCTTATTATCTCTCGTACTTCTCCATCAAACCTCTCAATAAATGAATAGCTTCCATGGTAGACTCGCCTCGGCATAAATCCAAATTGATTATGAGAAATCTTCGTAATACGTCTTAACCAATGTTCAATTACCCTCTCCCATAATTTTAAAGTATGACACATCAATTTAATTCCTCTATAATTTGCACACTCATGTGCATCTCCTTTATTCTTAAAAATGGGGACCAAAATGCACTTTCTCCACTCCTCAGGCATCTTTTTAGTTTTTAAAATAATATTAAAAAGTTTAGTAAGCCAGGAAACCCCCAAATCACCAAAACATTTCCACACTTCAATTGGAATATCATCGAGTCCTACGGACTTTCCCCCTCGGTTTTCTTTAAAGCCTCATCAACTTCTTTCTTACTTAATGCGACGGTAAAAATGAAAAGTTTTATTATTATTAACAATATTAAGATCACTAAGGTCGATCGTATTTTCAAGCAACTTCATTAAAAAGTTTATCAAAATAACTCACCCACCTATGTTGAATATCTTTTTTTAAGAAAAGCACTTTTTGATTTTCATCTTTAATACATTTTACTTGAGTTAAATCTTTAATTTTCTTTTCTCTTTGTTTGGCTAGTTTATACATATATTTTTCACCTTCCTTAGTATCTAACATGTCATAAAGATCACTAAAAGCGAATTTTTAGCGTCACGATTATTCTTTTACATTCCTGCGAGCCGTTTTATATTTTTCTCAGTTCTCTACGTTTTTACATTTAAACCAATTTTTATAACATAACTTCTTATATTTTATCTTTTCGTGCACATTATTATTCCACCACCAACTATTTTTATTTATAGAAACTTTTTCTTTTGATTCTCCAAGTACATCTTTAGCCACTTGTTTAATAATATTAGTTAATTTTTCCCACATAACATTCGTGTCTTCATGAACATCCCAAATATTTAAATCTTGAATTTTACTCATAAAAATAATTTTATTTGTGTCTTTTAGGTGCCCCATCTAATTCTACGATGATGAATCCTAGTATTCTTTATTTTACAACTCTTCATCTTAAAATCTAGAACTAATAATCGATGTTGAGTACTTAAATCGTCACTTGGAATGACCTTACAATCTTTACATTCTCGACGATCTCTCTTCTCATAAGCAAATAATCAATTTGTGTTTTATTAGATCCATTCTTATAAGTAATAAGATGCTCGTCTCTTTCTTGAATAAAGTATTAGTAATAATCATATCATACGCTAAAAGCAAAATCTAAAATGGCTCTACCTTCTTCATTAATCGCTCCATAACCATAGCCACTATGAATATTTCGAAATCTTCTACCACTCTACCGACATGTCCATTTAAATCTCCTCCAATAAAAATTTTTTCTTCAAGGGGTATCGAGTGTATTAAGTCTTCTAAATCATTCCAAAGTTTATCTTTAGATCCTATATCTAAACCAACTTGAGGAGCATAAGCACTTATAATATTAAAAATCTTAGTATCAATAATAATCTTAAGTGTTATAATTCTATCTCCAACTCTATTAATTTTAACAACATTATCTTTCAAACTCTTATCTATAATTACACCTACACCATTTCTAGTACGACTCTTACCAGAATACCATAGTTTAAAACCTAAGTTATCAATCTCCTTAGCTTTTTCTCCAACCCATTTAGTTTCTTGAATACATAGGATATTTATCTTTCTATGGATCATAATATCAACCAATTCCATTAATTTACCATTGAGAGTACCTATATTCCAAGATCCTATCCTAATACTAGTATCATGGACTAACTTCTTTACCCGCATCCGTCCGTAATGTGGGAACCTTTCTACTTCGACACTACACCCGGGCGCCGGTGTAGCGGCCTTGCAAACTGTCCATTGTATTCAAGCCATACAACGCGTCGCTTCCAGGGGACGCCCTAGCACTTACACAATGATCAAAAGGATTCATGTCATGATTTTTTCGACAAGTTTTACGCTGGCTGTCGACTACCTAACGCAACCCTCCACTTTTCACGTAAATAATTGAATAATAATATAGTAATTAATAATAAAAATATTTTTGGGCTTGATTTATAAACGAACCTAACATGAATAGATATTTGTTCGTTCGTGTTCGGCTTGCTTGGCTCGAAATTATTAAATAATTAAGTAAAGAATAATATTCATTTATATATTTTTCCATTAAGTTTTATATGTATTAAATAAATGCTAATTTTTTTAGAAAAAAGTATTTGAGTGGTATAGTTAAAAAAATACAAGCATAGGAGTTAGATATGTAAATAAATAGGATTTGAGTGGTATGCATGTAAATATTCCTAAAAATCAAGTCGATCTTGTTCATAGAATCTGGTGCATATAATTTATTCCCATGCATAGAATTTAATAATTTATTGTGGTATGCAGGAAAGTTCTCCTAGCTACCTTTAGTCCCACATCGACATTTTTCTCTTTAGAAATTTTGTACCTCTTTCTAAAATGAAGACTTAGTTGTAGAGCTTTACAGCCACGAAATTTCAAACTCTGATATAAATATTCATAGATTTTCCAAAAAAAAAAATAAATCTAAAAGCAGTTCACTCAAACCGCAGCCGGTTTGTCAGTTTAGGTCGGATCCAACTGGTCCAATGCAGGTTCACAGTCGAACTGGTTGATTCCATCTGATTTTTTAAACCATGATAAATCCTACTAAAAGGCACTACCAAACACCACCTCAAAGTATTTTATGATTTTCACTCTTGTATTCAAAACCAGCTAGCTAAGAAATGATGAGTTTATCTAAAGAAAAATTGTATTAATTAAATCCAGTAATAAAAAGGCGCCTCCGAACACACCCCCTCATGGTATATTCTTGATTTGTCACTCTCATATTCAAAACCAGTTAGCTTGTATGTCTTTATGCCCATCTTATCATTAATAAATTATTCTAGAGGTTAAATTTTTGTCCTTAAAAAAACTATATGAGCAAATCATTCTTTTATATATATTAAGAAATTTTCACAAAAGTATCTTATATACCCACAAACTAAAAAGAAAAAGCTGAGTAATAATTCAGATGCTATTATGTCATCTTTCAAAGAGAAAATATGGATTCCAATTCCTCTCAACTTCCCCGTAAATATATATATATATATATATATATATATATATATATATATATATATATATATATATATATATTAGCCATGTACCACCATTAGATAAGAAATTATTTCACTTTTAGGCTGAACATACCTTTGATGTGTCTGACACTTGCCAACATCAGGTCTGAGAGCACTAAACGTTCTAATTTAAAGTCACGCATAGTATGGTTGCATGACCAAAATGAAAAGAGGTTGATGCAATTAGCTAGAAGATAAGCCATGCATACCATCAGTATGCTTGGTTCAGATAACAAGATAACAACGAACACAAGACATACTGCGGTCTTGATATGAGGGTCTAGAGAGGGGTTAATGTATGGTAATTTCCCTTAGCGTTTAAAGATCCATAACTCAGACCTAGGACTTCTAGATTAGACAACAACAAAATTAATCATTGCTCCCACTTTTTGTTTAAAAGAAATCAACGATTGTTTTAAGAAGTATCAAAATAACTTCATTTTTTTATTTCAAAAAGCATATTTTGTTTTGTTCAACCATTTTTACCTTAAATAGGAACTGAGGTCTTGTTGTTTTTTGACTCCTTAAAACATGCACCTTTGTTCTAATCCCTTAAAAGGATGATTAGATGAGTTGAATGAGGGTTCTCCTAGAACTGTTCATCTAGCTGGACCAAAATTAAATAGAAAAAAGATACAAAAAAACTCACCATATATCAGAAAGTATCTTGTACCTGTAATGAAGTTCCCTGTTCTCAGAGAAACAGAAATAAGAGTGGTACTCTTGCATTAAGCAAGATAGCAAACCACAATTTCATAATGGCATATCAATATTAGTTTTAGATTCATCAATCAGACAAGGTAGACAAAAAAAAAAAAAAAGAGAACGTTAAGTTAATAACATCCTCAAAGCTTTCAGCCACTGATATCCTTTGATCCCATGATTTCCATCATAATAAAGAATTTTGATGAAAGGTTTGACATAGCTTTGTTGCAACATAAACACCCCAAAGGTAAATGCAGTAACCACTTATCTGTTTAGTGTAATTCTTTACCTTTAAGACTAAATTTTTCATCTAAAAAAAATGCAAGTCTAGTAAAAGGAGTATTTGCCCTTGAAAAGTGGAAAATAATAATTCTCTAAGTGCTAGCATTTGTGTAGTCCAACTAACACTCCAATCAATTCAGATCTACTAAATATAAACTATTCAATGCCAAAAATATGTAAGCAATCTGAAAATTAACAATAGCTAAAATTAATCTTACATGAAAGAAAGAGAGAAAGTTGAGTGGGTGCAGGAGAAGGGAGCAGCAAGAAGAAGAAATGCATACAGTGTTGATGTCTTTGCATAATGTGTGCTTCTCTACAATGTATATTACACAGTACAGTGTATTCTTCTTGTTTTTTCCTAATTCAACCTTAGTTATATATCATGGCAGAGTTCCTTGTGGAGCATTAATAGATAATGTCTGATGTTTTTTCCTAATCATGCGGTCTTCCATTTTTTCCTGCGTTACGGAAGCAAGAAATTCTTGCACTCAACTAAGTGCCAAGAAAGATGTGCAAGAGTGAGAAAAAAACAAAGAACAAACATTTACAAGAACAAGTTCAGAGTAACCATACTTTTTTTCCTTTTTTTTTTTTTTTTTTTTTTGGCAGCTGAACTAAAAAACAAAAAGAAAAAAAAGAAGTAACACACATAAAGGTGGGAAACACAAGTTCACACCTCCAAATGAAGCAGCAACAGCTACTGAACCAGCAACTGATCCTGCAGCGCTAGCTACAGCAGCAAAACCACTCGCTCCAATAACAGGGACCAGAGTTCCTAATGTGGGAGCAAGAGCACCAAAGCCAGCAGCGATTGCTGGGGCAGCTAAACCTGTTGAAAAGGAAGCAACCAATAAGAACATTTGTTGTTATCTATTGACTATTCACAATTGTGTCCTTAAGTATTCACTCCAAAACTCTTTTCTTGTCTCAAAGCAAAGCTCTCTGAAACATTACACAATGGGATCATTTTGAATATTATACCACATAAGGTTTGAGACATGGTGTACAAATAATAATGAATCGTCCAAATCATACCACAAAACGTTAGCGGCATGGTGCATGAATTATAAAGAATCATTCAAATCACCCACTTCATGCATGATAAAACCCCTATTTGTTTTCTAGTTTTTTTTTAGAATTTATGTTTTAAAATGCAGCTCGCTATTTGTAAGGACCCAACCAATCATTAAACTATTGAGAGGCATTGATAAAAACATTATCGGCAAATTAAATAATTTTAACTGATAATTTAAGACTTAATATGTTTGTCTAACATGAAATAGTTTAAATATTTCATTAAATAGATAATTAATTTATTATTTAATGTGTATAGAGAAAAAACATTTGCAGCTTATTAAAAATTTTAACTAATAATCTATTGACAAAATTGCAAAAGTTCAACATTTCATTCAAAAATAAATAAATGATTAATTAACATTAAAAAATATGGATTTAAGAGAATAAATTATGTGGGTAAAATGATTTGCATAAGTTGCTTTTCAATCAAAAAAAAAAAATTTGTTTAAGTGTGTTATAAATAGGCCAAGTCAAAAAGAATCTCCTGATTATTCCTATGTGACCAATTTAGTCCCATTATAACATTTCCCTAATTTAGTTCATCAGCTATAGAAAATTGATCCCAAATTATCCCTCAAGTAAAATTTGATAAAAAAATGAGAAAAAAAACCCAATTTAGACCCTCAACTAGCAAAATTGATGATTTAGCTCATAAAGAACCATTTGAGATCAAATAGTTGAGGGACTAAATTGAAGAAATGTGATACCCTAGGATTAAATTGTCTACATAGGAATAGTCAATAGACTATTTTAACCATTATGAATAACACATATATATATTATAAAGTATAATGGCAACAGTAATTATATTTCAATCATACAAAACCTATACATGTCGGTATAAATCTAAAGTTGTCAAATTAAAAGCGAGAGAGGGAGCAAGAGAGAAAGGAGACAAAAAAAAACAAGAAAGTCAGTAGGAAGATAGAAAGAAAATCAAGACGGCAATAAAGTGAGAACTAGCAATGGTACTTGCTCAGGAGGTGACATGCAAGCAATAGACGATGCAATGTGTGAGCAACAAAAATTGTCTCCAATACGTATTCATTTCAGTTATCACAACCTAGCCCGTGGCTTGGAATTAACCAAAGCAGGTACAGAAGATTGAACAGTGGAAATTATGTTTTTCTATCAATACGCATTCATTTGGTTTGGTCACATTAAACGTCGACCACCTGATGATCCGATTAAGAGAGTAGATGTTTTAAATACAACTTATGTTAAGAAAGGCAGAGGTAGACCTAGGAAAACTTGGGCTTATTGCATAAAAAATGATCTTAATTTATTAGAATTAAACAAAAATTTGACACTAAATAGGACGCAATGGAGAAAAAGAATTCATGTAGCCGACCCCACTTAGTGGGATTAAGGGTTTGTTGTTGTTGTTGTATCAATACGCATTCATTCCAGTTATCATTATATAAAAATAAATATTAAAGAAGTACAATTAAATTTACCTCATTACTGGTTATTCATATCGTCTATAAAAATTTCATCTTTTATCACTCATTCTTTCAATCACTTAACTAAACATAAAATGTTAATTAAAATAACAATGAGCAAACCAAAATTAATAAATACTCACTCTAATAGACTACAGTAACACAATGAAAAAGAAAATAATATGCATGCTAGTTAAATTTTTAATAATCAGTATAAAACATTTCATAGTTTATAAAAATGATTACTTAGATATTTCATAGTATTCAAGATGTTTTACTCAATTAATAACATAACTATATCATTTTATATGTACAACTGCCACAGGAGCACTATTTAAAAACTATAAAAGTAAATATGCCTTAATATCAATCTCATTTTTCATTTACGTGTACGAGTACTTTAGCATTCCCCCTCTAGTATAATTAAGGGGTGACTTCATCATAGTGAAGCATGCAAGTACAAGCATACTATGATAATCACTAATTAATAATGATTATTTCACTCTCATTTACATAGCAATTAATAAACTTATATAACATTCCATATTTATGATAATTTAAACGCAGTTGAGTACACATATGATTCCTATAATATGAACAAAGAAGTTAATAGAATCATAAATCTCGAGTTTGCAATAATTTTAATATAACTAGTACTAATACTAGTAAATACATTTGATCTACAAGAAACAAAATATTACTACAACATAAGAACATGAGTACTCGCCTCAATCACTGATGATTCTCTATTCAATCATTCTCTTCACTTATCTGCAATGAAAACCTAAAGTCAAATGCATAAAGAATTATTATTAAGTTATCACAGGTTAATCTTGTTATTAGAAAGCAATTTGCCTTTATTTTACTATTGATGTATCATATAATAATAAATGTTTTATTTTTATTATGCTAATTGTTATCTTCATTAATTATTTCTTTCAAACAATTTAAACAATAAAAAATTACCAATCAAAAAAGTTGGCCCTCCTAATTTAACTTTCTAATTAATTTATGTAATTTATACCTTTTCAATTAAGCTTTAAGATATATATAAATATGCATACATTTAGATTATGTAACAATCTATTATTACTAATAATTTTTCTGAATTCATTATGTAACATTATTTCATAGATTTAATAACCAAACAAAACTTAAATAAATCAAAACCTAACCTTTCTTTTCTGTGGCCACATTTTTCTTGAACCAAAAGTGAAACTTCTACAGCTTAAATCCAAATTTAATTAAACATTCATATAATTAATAATATAATAAATTCATAATTAATATTTTAAAACCCTTACCTTTCAGAGGTTTGGTATCCCCTATTCGCACGCAGAGATCCTTCTTCCTCCTCTCATGTGAGATCCGCCTCCTGCTTGCACGCACGGGAGCTCCTTGCTCTCCTTCCTCCGATCGGCTAAGTCCTCACTCTTCCCTGAATCACAATCGAGGTCGTTTGGCTAAGGCACGGACTCCCCTTTTCTACTGCATGCGCATATGACTCGCAAGAAGTCTTTCATCTTCTTCCTTTGCAATTCGCACACCACAGTCGTCGATATAGTCCTTAGAACCCAAGCTCGATCGTATGCTCGATTTGATTCACCAGACGACGAGGATCTCACAGTTGCAAGCACACGAGATCTACTTTCTCCCTAAGAAAAGCATTCACGATTAAAGTTGGCATCTGCTACAAATTATCTTGATCCCAGTGTGCAATAGGAAGAAGGCGGAAGACTTCTCGTGACTCCTATGCACGTGTAGGAGAAGAGGGGAACTCGTGCCTTGATTTTATAGATATTTGCATAAAAAGCAAGAATCGTAAATAGTCAAATCCCTCAAGGAGATAAAAAGAGGCTTCACGTCTAGTATTGAAAAAGATTTTGCCTTGATTTGCCTTTTTTTGTTAGTCCCCAAGAATCTTACATTCTTGATGAACTCTCCTTCCTTGATTTGTCTTTTTCAATACTGATGTGACGCCTCATTTCATCACCTCGAGAAAGTTGAACTATTTATGATTCCAGCCTTTTATGTAAATACTCATAAAATGATGTTATGTTTATGAAACTTTTATTGTAAGAGATTTTTCAATTATTAACACTTCTCAAAGCAAATTACTCTTCATATTGCTATGAATTTGTAGGTTTACATGTTTATGTCTCAATTGCTCATATATACTTTATGCATCTGCAACTTGCCTTATAAATAGATTTAATGTATGTTGATGTGAATCGAAAAGAAATAATACTGCATGTGCATTTTGAAAGATAATGTCCTCTCTTATAGCACTTCATAGGGACACTTTTACTTGCACATTGACCATTTTTCTTTCCATCACATCGAAAAGAAATAGGCTGGAAAAGGTTATTCAAAAAGAAGTATCAAATTGATACAGAAGGACTAGATGATGCCTCTGTGAAGAATGTAATAACTAGTTACCTTAGAAGGTACTTTCTGATATGATAAGATTCAATTCATGTTCATGCCATTGAGATTAAGCTAAATGTTCAGAATAAATTAATAGTCATGACTTTGACTAAAAATAAACTACGTATAATAGCAATCATTAATAAAATGAAAAGTTAAGTTTTATTATTTCATTGAAATTTGAATCTGATGACTAGTATGTATATTGCTCTCTTTTTCATTCAAGATACCATTGTTTCAGACTTACACAAACATTAAAGATTGGAGGATATATTCATCCAAATAGGTCTATACTTGCATATAGACCGATAGCTTTCTATTCTTAATTGTAATTTAATCTAGCCTTTAACTGAAAACTTTTATTCCACTCCAAAAAGGTTAAGAACTAGTGGAACATAGATAGGGACTGCAACGAGCATCTAAAGTTAAGGTAGATTGAGTTCTGTTGATGGCCATAATCTATATTGCAATTGGATGTTGAGCTGACTAAGAAGGCTTGTGTCTTGCCAGAAGAGGGCTTTACGGAAGGCAATAAAAGGAATGTGTTAGGTCCATCACGAGCCCTATTCTAGGCCACGAAGATGGAATGAGTTGTGCTTGAAAGATGAATGATAAAATCTTCTTAGAAGTTTATATAAATCAATTTGGACGGATATAACCTCCAAGTTTTCCACTGCGTGTACGAAAATCGTCCTAAGGGGATTAAATTGAAAAAAATCAAAAGTGAAGAGATTAAATTAGTTATGAGAACCATTATATCTATATCTATATAGTTGGAATGTGTTGTGCCTGAAAGCTAAGAGAATATTTATATGTACAAGATGAATGTTCTTCAAAATTGTCACCTGTGAAGTAGATAGGTGAAAGAAGAGACTTTGTATCCATCAAATGAGGAACGTCAATAAATAGGAGAAAAATAGTAATAATGTGTAGAGAGATAGGCCATAAATTTAAACTCGTTTATTTATAAGAATCATCCTATAATCTATTTGATTTATGCAATGTTGACTTTAACTAGATAAATAATAAACTTTGAATCATATTAAACTTTGGATGACACCATCAATGGTTATGATGTGTCATTTATTATTTTATAAAATGCATATAATAGAGATATTATAAGTCATAAGATTTTATGTTCGTCAGTCAGTTATTAATGTCAATTTTGGTAGTGGTAGATCGAGCATGCAAGGGCAATTCATCCGTGTCACGACCCAGCCCGGGGCTTAAAATAAACAAAACGATAACAGACGGTCAAACGGCAAAAGAAATAGTCACTAATCAAAATAAATTAAAATAATATATTTAAAATTACATCGTTAATGGTTGCCCGCGTCTTCTATACACATTTTTCCTTCTATCGCTCATCTTTCAAATCTCCTAATTAAACCTAAAATATTAAAATTTTAAAACAACAGTAAGCTAAACAATGCCAATGAATGCTCGTACTTATAAACCTTAGTAATACAAGAGAAAAGAAACAACATGCATGTCAGTCAAATTTTTAATAAATCAATAAAAATATTTGATGTCATTCAAAGAACCATATCATTACATATCAACATTATTACATATTAGTACAAACGTCACAGAAGCACCATCTAAAAATTGTGTCAATTAAGACACATCAATATCAATATTCATTTTCATATACTTGCACGGGTACCTTGATGTTCCCCCACTAATATCATCTAGAAATAACTTCATTATAGTCATTCATGCACATACAAACAGTCAACATAAACATATCATTCATGTATTCATCGCATTCAATTCAGCATACTATATACAACATACACCAAAGGCATTAGAGTAAATAGTATAACCATTCATAACAATATGATCGATAAAAATAAATAAATCTTAATCAAAATAAAGCATGTTCAAGTGTCATTAACTGTAAAATAATTGAGAGAAATAAATTATTACTATAAATTAAAAGTATGAGTACTCGCCTAGATGTTGATTAATTTGCTATTTGTCTAAAAATTGTGTCAATTAAGATACATCAATATCAATATTCATTTTCATATACTTGCACGGGTACCTTGATGTTCCTGTTGACCTCACTTTTGTCGAGTTTAGTTTTCCTCCTAGGATTTAGGGTTCTAGCTTTAGGAGCTTCCCCGACGATCTTAGATCCCTAGCAGTGGGCCCACCTCGTTTTAGAATGCTCGAAGCTTCCTCGTCACTCTTTTGGAATCCCGGACGAAATTCCTTATCTCTAGCTCATAGCAGGTTGGAATTGACGTTAGGAGTCCAAATTGAGTTCCTATAGGATCACCGGACCTTAGGACAGCCTTGTGCACGTTTCATGCACCACCGAGCACAAATTCTTCGGACCACAGCCTTGACGCTTTCAACCACCTCGCAGTGGATCAAGATTGAAGCCAGGATGCCAGGACGAGCGACGTCGAGTTAGAATTTCAGAAAACGTCGGATTTGACGCGCTTTCGACGCGACCGTCGACGAGGTTGTCCGAACGACCTCGGGTGACGAAACGAACTGTGTCGTTGTGTCTGGAACGTCGTTTCTGCCTAAAATTGATATTTGATTTGTGACGATCGCCTGCCGGAGCGGAAATTGTGATTTTGGGCGTGTTTTTAATAAAATTAATAATATATATTTTAAAACCTATTTAATCCATCCTAAGCCCTAATCTCTACCCGTTCCATCGGCTGGCTGTCTCTCGCTCGTTCGATGGGGGCTCCTGTTCCCTGCTTCTCCCGCGCTCGAGCGCGCCTCTTCCTTGTAGCTGTTGCCCTCTCGAGCCCCGCGTGGTTCTCCCCATACCTTCTTGAGTGTTATCCCTGCGCGAGGGTCACCTCGTGTGACCTCCCGCGCGGCTTTGTCTCCTGCTCGACGCCCACCCTTGCTGTCGAGCCTCGGCTCTTACCTGCGACATTTTGTCGTCATCTCTCTGACCCTTCCCCACTTGCGCCCGGCTCTACAGGTAAGGAGTGGCCTTCCTTTCCCTCCTCTTCCTATAAAGGCCCCGTTTTTGGATGAATTTAGGGTTGGTTGGTTGGTTGCCTGCTTCCTCTTGAGAAATTGGTGTTGGATTGGAGCCTAGTCTTCTTTGTTCTTTCTTACGTGCTCTACATCGCCTGGTATGCCTTCCTCCCTTCCTCTCCTTCTCGGTTTGGCCTAAGATGGCTGCGGTTTGTGGCTTTTGGCTTGTTTTCTTTCTTGTTTGGTGGTTCGGCTAAGCACTTATGTGCCATGGAGCTTGATATTTGTTTGCCTAAGTGATAATATCTTGTTTCCTCTCCCTGGTTGCATGCTAGTATGTTTTTTTAATTAAGGTTTGGGAGTATTTTATCACTTGAAACATGTTAAGAATGAAGATGTGAGCCTATTCTAAAGGGTAGGTTTGGCTATTTGCTTGAAGAGGTGGAAATAAGGCATGAAAATATGTTTTGAGGCAAAGTATTGGTCTATTTTAGCATGTTGGGGTATGCATTCTAAGCCCCTCTTCTCACTTTCTTTTTAGCACGAATCATGGAATAACTTCTTTTTAGCTTTGATATGTATGTATGGGGGCTTGGCTTTGCTCCTT
This sequence comes from Papilionanthe hookeriana x Papilionanthe teres, assembly GCA_022702705.1. Lineage (NCBI taxonomy): Eukaryota > Viridiplantae > Streptophyta > Magnoliopsida > Asparagales > Orchidaceae > Papilionanthe > Papilionanthe hookeriana x Papilionanthe teres. The sequence continues at coordinate 62,247,869 of CM040428.1, read as the reverse complement.
GTGACTTTCTTTATGAAAATGGCATGCTAGAGGGAGGTTATAATCTAATTTTTGAAAAGCCTCATGGGTATTCTCATCTTAGACACATGGTACCTCTATATGTTGATGTATGGAATGTTTGGAGGTGTTTTGCTTTAGCTTCATGCTTAACTTGGTGGCCTGGATTTGTTTTCTTTATATTGGGTTGGATTTTGGGGGTTTTGTGAAACCTCATTTGGCTCACCTTAGCCTTACCCGGTTTTCTGGTTTTGCTGCTCTTGCAGCTGCTCCCTTTTGCATTTGATATGGGGGCTCGGTTTTCTGGTTTTGTTGCTCTTGCAGCCGCTCCCTTTTGTACTTGACTTGGGGGCTCGATTTTCTGGTTTTGCTGCTCTTGCAGCTGCTCCCTTTTGCACTTGATATGGGGGCTCGGTTTTGTGTTTTGCTGCTCTTGTAGTTGCTCCCTTTGCACTTGATATGGGGGCTCGGTTTTCTGGTTTTGCTGCTCTTGCAGCTGCTCCCTTTTGCACTTGATATGGGGGCTCGGTTTTGTGTTTTGTTGCTCTTGTAGCTGCTCCCTTTTGCACTTGATATGGGGGCTCGGTTTTGTGTTTTGCTGCTCTTGTAGCTGCTCCCTTTGCACTTGATATGGGGGCTCGATTTTGGTTTCTGCTATTCCTGCAGCCTCCCCCGGTGTAGCCTTTGAATGGCTCGGGTATAGGTCTCTCCTGGGCTCGGGTTTGTGCTTCTTTAAGGCTGTAGGTGGGCTGAATTGCTTGGTTACCCTATGGGTTCATTCCTATGCATTTGTGATGAATTTGATTTAGTATGGATGGTTTGTTGGGGCTTGGCCGTGAGCCTCATTGTGGTAATTTGGATTGTCAGGGCCTTACCTCTTGCTGCCCCTTTGTTGTAGCTTAGGTCGTGAGCCTTTGCTCCTGTTTTTTTTAGCCTTGGCCGAGAGCCTTGGCGGAGTGATTGATTTGATGGTGGTTTTGCTTCTTGCCATACTTGTCTTTGAAATTGATTTAATGAATTTAGAAGAGCCTCCCGATTTACTTGTGGGAAATAAATTGAGCACGATACTCGAAATACTTCTTGGAGGTTTATTTGGTGGAATTGATGCTAGTTTGGTGGCTTATGGCTTGTCCATTCTCTTTCTTATGCACTGAAAGTTTATTGATTCTTCTATTGTCATAGCTTGAGTCTCGAGCCCGTAGGTGAGCCTACTGGGGGAGTCTGTATTTCAGGAATTGAAAATTAATGCGGATACTTGGAGGAATCCCGAGCAGTGGTCCAGAGTCCAGGGCTTGGTCAATATCTTTATGTCTGTTTTCATGCTTTTACAGCTGTCGTTTGGGGAAAGGGGTGTGTTCCCTAGGGGTCTAGTCCTCATCCTCTTCGAGAGCGCCGACGTGCCTTTAGGTCCTTTTTAGGTTGTGTAAGGACGGTCGGGAGTTCGGGATGACTTACTTGTTTTGATTATTGGAAATCGGTGCACCTCTTTTTACGAAATTGTGTTAGGTGGACCGCTTTCCCTCTTTCTTTCCTTGCTCCCTAGTCCCTAGTTTTCTCCTTGTTTCTTGGCTCAATGTCCGCACCTACAGGGGACGTGTAGGTGTGCAGGTTATATGTGGGGCCATCAAGCAAGGCTGTAAGTGCGGTGGGGACACTGATAATACTGCATAGGGAAGGTTACGAGAGAATCATAGAATGGCGTCGCCTGACTCAGAGACTCTGTAGAGAGTAGAGCAGGAATCACGACACTATTCGCCCGTCCTTGGGGTTTCTACTGCCGACGGTCTAAAGATGTTAGTAGTCCTAGTCCTATTAGGGTAGTCGACCTGTGGACTGAAAATATTTCAAAACAAAATACATACATTTGAAAAATACAAAATTACCTCCACCACGACACAGCCTACTTACCTACAGCTTTTACTTGCATGCAAACCCAAAATGAAACGTGTGAAAATTTACAAAGGTCCATGGTCGGCTACTCGAGTCGGATTAGGGCTGCCGCTCCGTAGAAAGTCGGTTCGGTGGTCGGCACCTAAGGTGGGACATATAGACACGGCTCCGAGTCCTTAACACCACCGTGCTTACGGGTCTTTTTCTGGATGCCCCATAACTTCCTTACGGTTCGCCGTGAGTTTAGCGGGACATCTGTGTGCTTCTTTTCCGGTGTTTTGCGATTTTCACTACGACTTTGTTTTGCTTTCGTTCGTGATTTTCTTCGAGGTTTTTCTACGGACGCTCTTTTCTTTCTTTCTCAATTTTCTTGGTTTTCTTTTACGATTTTCTTTGCTCCCTTGTCGTCTTTCTTTTGTTTTATTGTCGGGTTTTCGCACTTTGCTTACTGTGCACGTACAGTAGTACCCCTGCTTAGTTAGGTCTTTCCTACTACGTTTACTCTTGCTCTTTTCTTGCACTAATGTCTTTTCTGCAGGAAAATAATAAAATGAAAACAATAAGCAGGTAACGATACACCGCGGGTAATCATCGCTTACGGTACACTTGCAGCATTTTTCTACTTCTTTCCTTTACTGCGTAGCATGTTTTACTTTTCTAGTACCTGCTCCTGCTAGTATAGCATGTTTTACTTTTTTTCAGCGTATATACCTACGTAGGATGTTTTACTTTTCTTCGTGCCTACTCCTGTTTAGCATAGCATGTTCACTATAGCATGTTCCTGCTTGTTTTGCATGCTCTCTTTTACTGCTACCCCTGTCACTGTTGCACACTCACTCTTGCAATAAAAGTGATAATAAAAATGAAATAAAATAATTTGCATGTCCACTTTAACCTAAACTTTAAATCTAAACTGCGATCTTGTTGCGACTTGGAGCTTGGAGCACGATGGGCAGCACGGCCATCTTCTTCAGTAAAACATGTGTCGACATCAGCAAAACCATTCCTTAGTCTAAACAACAAGCCATAGGATTTCGAGGTAGTCCGCCTAGTGCGACATAAATCCTCACCTGTTCTTTTAGGTCTTTGTGCAACCTTGTTGTGCAATATAAGCCCTAACTCACTTAGGATTCCGAGGTCGTCGTCCGATACGGCGTAAATCCTCCTATCTTTCAGGTTATTTACATAATCAGGTGATCATGTAAATGTAATTCCTATAATTAATTGACAGGATTGAAACTAAAATAAGTTCATCTTCCAAAATTTAAAGCTCAACCATAGGATAGTCTGGGAAGTCATCGAGGTTCTCCTCGAGATCCGTGACGTCCCCTACCTCTCTTTCCTTTGATTCTGGAAATAACTGTTCCACATTGCGCCTTTCACCTATTAGATTTCTTATTACCACACTTCGTTGAAAACTCTACCTTTTGAATTCATGAAAATAGAAACCCCTGATTTAAATCGAGAGTTCTCTCAGGTGACTTCGGTCATTTGAGGGGTAATTGACTATAGGGGCTTGTCTCTATAGGGAGCTTTAAAGACCTCAAATAATATAAACCCTATTTAATTCTTTTTGTATTAAATAGGGGAATTTATCGGTCCACATAAAGGTTCGCAGACCAGAATGGATGTCATGAATTCTGTAGTTTATTTGATCGAGCGATATCGTTAAGTAGGGTGTCTATTCTTCGGAATAGATGCGTTACTTGCGATATTACGCTCGTTCATTCAAACTGCTAAACGAATGAGATCCGTCCACTCTCATTCTCATATTTTAAAATTTTAAAATTTTACTTTCAAAAATCAATATATACATTAAATTAAATCTCAAAGACGCATTGCACTTTTCAGCGACCGACAATTCCCCCACTAGTATTATCTAGAAATAACTTCATTATAGTCATTCATGCACATACAAGCAGTCAACATAAACATATCATTCATGTATTCATCGCATTCAATTCAGCATACTATATACAACATACACCAGAGGCATTAGAGTAAATAGTATAACCATTCATAACAATATGATCGATAAAAATAAATAAATCTCAATCAAAATAAAGCATGTTCAAGTGTCATTAACTGTAAAATAATTGATAGAAATAAATTATTACTATAAATTAAAAGTATGAGTACTCGCCTAGATGTTGATTAATTTGTTATTTATCTTACTTCGATTCTGGTAAAATTGAAAGCCTATATCATCGTATAAAATTAAATTAATTTATTATTTTAATAAACTATTTGCTTTTCATCATTTAAACGTTAAAATTTTCTTTATGTGATCATGCTTAATTTCTACTATATATATATATATATATGTGTGTGTGTGTGTATATGTATGTATATATGTGTATATGTATGTATATATGTGTATATGTATGTATATATGTGTATATGTATGTTTTTTTTTTTGAAAAAGAAGCCCTAGGGCCATTTCATTAAGATAAAAAGGGGGTTACAAAACAAGTAGTATGAGAGGGCCCAATGATGGAGCTCAACTCATAAGAAACAAAGAGCAAAAAGCTCAAACAAAAAGTACAAAAGATAGGACAAAAATAAAACTTGCAACTAAAACTTTTTCAGTGGACGAGGTCGCCAAGGTCTTCCTCTTCCATGGGTTCTTGTAGCGCATTCAATAATCAAGCTCTGGAGTGATTCTCCATTACCAGGAGAGACCAAGGTGTCATCCATAAGATTCCCAAGTAGCATAGTACCCCCAGCCTTCTTCCGCCTGGAGGTATACACT